>VZTA01014295.1:320933-597381 GCA_013398855.1 Mohoua ochrocephala | reverse complement strand
AGCGCTTGTGGCGCTGCCGGCGTTTGGCCGAGCCTCTGGAGTCCCCTGCGAGCCGGCATCCCCGACAGGGCAGCTGCTTGTGGGGAGAGAGAGGAGGGGAAGGGACAGGGTGTGCGAAGAGTTAAAAGTCTGCTGCTCGTTGCAATGAAATTATGGCTGGCAGTGGCGCCGCTGCTCGTTCAGCAGACCTCCACTTTTCAACAGTTCACAAGAAGTTCATCAGGGCGGCGATGATTATAACCGCACACACGCGCGCACCCGGGGCGCACAGCGACGAGGGGTGGCTTTGGGGAAAGGGCTGGCAGCCGCCGGGGGCGCGGGCTCTGACCTGCCCAGCGGCCCCGGGACGTCCCACCACCTCCCTGCGACCGGGCGGGTGTTGCCCTTGCTCGGGTGGTGGCGGCTGTGGGACGTGGGGCCTCCAGATTACCCGCTTTGACTGGGGAAGCTCTCGCTCCCCCCATGCAACTTCAGCATTTCGCTATCTGCACGTGTCAGGGGATTGATGGGCTCTAGTTCAGGCACCTCGCTTTATCTTAATGATACATTTCCACCGAGGAAACCGGGCGGGCACGGGCAGCCCCTCCGAGGAGCCGCGGCCCCAAAAGAAAGCGAGGCACAGGGAGCGGGGCCGTGCGCCGTCGAGGCCCTTCTCCGAGCCGGCGTCTGTCCCCTACAGATGAGGCAGCGCACGGGGTGGCTACTAACCTTACGTAAAACCCTAAATCACTCTCTCCATGCTGCTGCTGCCTCTATTGAAAACATTACGAGCGGCGCATCTGGAAACCAGTAAATCTGTCCAGAAAACGTCTTTCCAGTGAAATAACTCCTTTTGAATGATAGCGCGGTAACTAACCTCCGCAGATTTTTGTTTCCTCGCGGCGATTTGTGCGGACTTCATTAGGAAAAGCTAACCGTTGTGGAGAAAGGAGGGTCAACATGCCGTTTCATTAATATACATTTGTTCCAGACGTGGAGTTTTGCACAAAAGGCCTCTCTGAGGGGAGAAAAAAGTGTTGGGGAACAAGGCTTTCCTGCCGTTTCAGTTCTTAAACCTCTCTGAACGTGTGTGAAGTATTGTGTTAAAGGCCCAATCTGGGCTTCTTCCCCATTAAATGCCAAAGTGATCATTTGCATATTTTGTAGCCTGACAAAGGAAATGAGTTTGCTGGGGAAGCATGGATGCTTTGGGAGACGTTAGGCATTAAACTCCCAGTGGTCAATCGCCCGTTACTGGCTTGTGTGTGTGTAAAAGGAGTATCATGCCTCCTGCTTAAAGGCTTCTATTTTTGTGAGAGAGGAAGAGCTGAGGGATATCCTGTGCATTAAAGGCTCCCCCTACTTATTAACCCAGCATTTAGCAGCAGGATGCAGGCTGAAGCTCAGTCAAAAGAAACGACTCAACCTCCGAAGAGCAATTAAAATCTTGCACTGGAATAAATCATGCGCCGCGATAATCCTGTTAATAAAACGCAGCTTGTCCTGACACTTCGCTCATGCAGCAAACTAGAATTTAATGTGAGCGGAGGTGGCATTAGGCAAGGTAGAGGGGAGGAAAAGCCTTTCCCTCTCTGCCGCTGGACGCGCAAACGTGGTTACCTTTCACCTGCCTCTCCGGCTGCACACGGTGCCGATCCTCTTGGACTGCTAATACTTCTCCAGTGAGCCCGCTAATGATTTCTTTCCCTGGAGTGAGCAGGCATCATTGAATTACTGAAAGCACTCGCAGCAGCAGCAGCAGCAGCAGCAGCGGCAGCAGCAGCGGCAGCAGCAGCAGCTCCGATGCAGAAGCCACCAGGGCTTCGCGCTTAATCAAATCAAGGGGTGGGGAGCTCGCCAACCCACTTACTATTTTTAACCCCTTTCTCCAAGTTAGTCTTGTGCAGACGCTAAAAGGGAGGTTTTTATTTAGATGCCTTCTGTGGCAGCGTCTCTTCAGTTTTGAGTCCTCGTGTAAAAGCCTTATCAGCAATCAGCGTAGCTAATACACGCGGTATGTGGTTGTTCTTGCCGTGCTCTCCTGCTCCTGTGTGTTCCTAATGCAGGGCTTTTGTGAGCGCCTGTGGGTAGTTTGAATGTTTCTCCAAGCCCACAGGGTCTCCCTCCTTGGTTCGGTCTATGTGAGATGAAGATTTGGGGACTGGTGTGTACTTGGCCGGCTGAGTAATTTCTTGTGGAAATGAAATGCTGTGGAGAAACTTTTATTTGTCGATAGTCTGGAATGATTCTTAATTTTCTGGATGTGCGCTGGGGAAAAGATCCATCTCCTCTGACCTATAAATGCCCTCAATTTGCTCCTTTATTGCCGGGTATCTCCCTTAGCGGTTAACGTAGGCAGCTCACTCCCCGCACCGATCCTGCATTCATTATTAATTACCCGGAGGGAGGCTGGCTGCTCCGCTGTGATGTTTGCACTTCCTCCTAGACAAATCTGCTCAACTTTTTTTTTCCTTTTTTCTTTTTCCTTCTCTTTTTTTTTAATAGAATATAAAACCGTGAAGAAGAGCGTTGATTTTTAAGAAGACGTCATGCTTTCTGCAACTCCCCTGTATGGCAACGTTCATAGCTGGATGAGCAATGAAAGGGTCCGCATGTGTGGAATTAATGAAGACAGGTAAATATTTAAGCTTCTGGCAAGTTAAACCACACTGTAATTCTGCAGAGCGAGGTCTCGGAGTTTGCTCGCTTCCCTAATACCGGAGCAGAAAGCTGCCACCTTGCATCGCGATCAGCCCAGCTTGGAGGGAGGGCAAAGGGAGAGAGTCAAGACGTGCCTGAGAGCAGTAGAGCAGATGCTGATTTACTATTGAACAGGCAACCTGGGTCGGTGAAGTGGGGACGCCCCCAAAGCAGCCTTTGAGTGTGCGTTTACAATTAATTTATTATTGTGCATTTGTGAAGGGGAATTAAACCAAATAGCGCACGTGTCCTTGTGGCGACTCTCTGCGGCAGAGGGGCTCGTGCCTGCAACTTGGTGTTCCCTGCCTTTGGACCAACAGCTTGTCATGTGAAATAGGATCGGTAGTGTCTGTCTCCCACAAGTGAATTTCTCCTCCTCCCCACCTTTTTTCCTGCTGAATAGAATTCAATTGATGATCGAAATTACAGTCTTTGATGGGGTGACACAGGCGCTAGCAGGTGTCCCCTTCCCTTAAATCCCAGCTTTTTAAAAAGCAAAACGATGCTGGACAGAAGCTGCAGATGTGCCTCCAGTCCTCTGTGCCAGTTTTGTGTGGTTTTAGTGTTTTTCTGTCTTCTCATTCCCTGTTCTCACTGTTGTGTGAAAAGCCTCCAAAAAGCTGGTGGAAGTTTTTGGTCTTTGCAGGGAGTACTATTTGCAAACATAAGCTGAAGGAAAACAGCCAAGCATCTCGCTTTGCTTTCTCACCCTCCCTCCCCACTTTCCTCCCAGTTGTTTAGGGATAATAACTGTACGTGCTACTTGCGGGGAAGGTGCATCTTTTAAAAACGAATGCGTTAAAATCGCGTTTCTGCTTTATGGTGCTGATGTGCCTTTAAGCACTTTGATTGAAAGGAGTTCTTTTGGGTAATGCTGAAACTTTCCTTCTGCTGCATGTCAGCAATTTTTATCCCTGGGATTTGGAATTTGGCACTAAGGTATATTCTTTATTGGTGATTTCTGTGATAACAAGTCCCAGTGCTGCAACACTGGTATGGCACAGATGTGCAGCTCCCTCTTTAGCATGGAAGAGCTGATGTTCATATGATATTAGCGTGTGTGTTTTAATTTTATCCTCAGCAGTGTTTATGGATGGTATATGAACAGAGTGTGTTTAAAATGGGATATTCTCGCCCTGGAAAAAGAAAAGGGCGAGGAGCAAAAGAGAAGACCTTGACAAAAACTGCTTGCTTTGGAAGAGGCTGCTCTGAGATGTGCTTGGTGTGTTCTCGTTGTCCAAACCCTTTATGCCTACTTTCAAATGGTCCTTGCTTTTCAAAGTAGTTGCCGTGTATGGGTACAGAGAAGGATAAATATGTTATCTCAAGGGACATCTCTTGGGGAATCAAAATATGGAGGTGATGTGGTATTGTACTGATCCGAGATGTGCAGGATGTTCTCAAATAGTAAGCTTCTGTTTTTCAATAGGAAAATTCCCGTTAATGATGGTGATGCACCGAAAAGCAGACTGGAGTTGAGGGAGGAAAATCACCTGAATCACAGTGTGGTAAGAAGTTCAAAGCTTCATGCTGCAGATGTATCTGTGCCTGTCCTCCCCGCCGCGACTCCTGCCCCTGGCTGTTACTACGCGATCCCTTTGGAGAAATGATTAAAACACCTTCCTGTTGCAGCCCTAGTGGGCTTGGGCACGTGCGAGTTGTTTCTGTGAAACAGCGAAGTTGGGGCTTTGTTTATTTATCTCCATAGTCTCTTGATGCTTTGTGATGTGTGCTGTATGACATCAGATTCTTAATTTTGCTGTTATGAGTAATGCCACGCGGAGTACCAGCATGTGTAACAAAAATAGTTCATGTAAGCATTAAGAACATCAGTGTTCCAGCAAAGTTGGTGGTGTTTTCCTTTCTTTGAGTCGACATGGGGAGCAGCAGGTGGGAAAGAAATTCGACAGCGGACCTTTCTTCAAGCTACTTCCTCAGATGCCTTGCTCCGTGAATCATGTGGTGGTGGCGAGCCCCAGAGCAGAGCTGTGGTGGAGAGAGAGGTCCTGGAGGAGGAGAATGAGGATGAGGAGGAGAGGCACTCCATCCTTCTCTGTCTGGTCTCCATGCCACAGCCCACATCCTCTTGCTCTGGCAGGGCTGGGGCTGAAGAGCCAGTGGTTGCGCAGGAGCAGTGCCGCTGAGCATCGTCTCTGGGCCACTCCTGGCTGCTTGGGTCCTCACACCTTTGTTCCTGGCTGTTTGAATTTTGGATTTGGAGAGATTGGTGTTGATGTTGGTGGTGTTATACATATTGCTCCGCAGGTTCCTGTTCTCCCATTTTCCAGTGTAATCAGCCTCTGTACGTTTTCACAACAAACAGCATGTTTGCATTGTTACTGTTTCTCTTCCAAAACGCTGATCTCTCTGTAGCTTGAATGGTAGTTATGTCAGTGAGATGTGAAAGTAACATGGTTCTTGTTCTGTAAAGGTGGATGCGACTGCAGCACATCGCATTGACAGTCTTGCAGCTCTGAGTATGGACAGGTCTGGGCTCATGCGAGAAGGACTCAGGGTCCCCAGCAGCATTGTCTATTCCAGCTTGTGCGGACTTGGCTCGGAAAAATCGCGGGATGCTACGGGTTCGATAGCCAGCCTGGGATTTACTCCTGAAAGAAATCCAGAGATACAGTTTAAGTCTAATCCCCCCGAAGCGGTGGAAAGCGCAGCTGTCTCTGGAAAAGCCCCGAACGGCTTCAGCGCTATATACAAAACGCCGCCTGGAATACAAAAAAACTCTGTCCCGACAGGGGAGACGCTGGGTTTGGACCGAGCTGCGGGTGACAGGCAGAGTCCCCTCGGTGTCAATGGTGCTAGTTACCTAAGGCTCCCCTGGGTAAACCCCTACATGGAGGGTGCAACGCCCACCATATACCCTTTCCTTGACTCACCAAATAAGTATTCGTTGAACATGTACAAGGCATTGCTACCTCAGCAGTCCACCTACAGCTTACCGCAGCACCTGGCTTACTCGCCCGTATGTACGAACGGTGAACGTTTTTTGTACCTGCCTCCCTCCCACTACGTTGCCCCTCACATCCCTTCGTCGCTGGCGTCGCCCATGAGGCTCTCGACCGCTTCGGCTTCGCCAGCAATCCCGCCTTTGGTGCACTGTCCGGATAAGAGCTTGTCGTGGAAGATGGGTGTGAGCCCAGGCAACCCCGTCGACACGCACGCCTACCCCCACATCCAGAGCAGCAAGCAGCCCCGGGTCCCCACCGCCAAGCCGGCCCCTGCCAACTTGCCAGCAGATCCCGCTCTCCTGCTGCCACACTCACCCCGGCCATCCCCCCGCCTTCCCCTGCCCGCCCAGGTCGGGGATGCCTACGCCGATTTCCACAAACATTTCCCCAGGATCACCACCTCTCCCTCCTCTGCCGTTACGCTCCCAAAGCCCTACGTGAACATCGGCAGCGAATTTCCACCCGCGCGCCTCTCCAACGGGAAGCTTCCCAAAGGCAGTGATGCCGGGGAGGCACCCCTGCCATCTGCCCCCCACGCACGGAAAGCTGGCCACGACCGGAAAGACAGCAGGTCTCCCCCGCTCCTGGAAAAGCAGACCCCGACCAAAGACGTCACCGACAAACCGCTGGACTTGTCGGCGAAAGTGGTTGATGCGGAAACTGCGGGCAAGTCGGACCACGGTAAGAAAATTATGCCGACGGTGCTGGTGCATGGAAGGGCAGGAGGGGGGACGCACTTGCCAGGCAGCGACATCGTTCAGAAAGAAACCATTTCTCCCGGGAACAGCTGCCCCATCTACAGGCCTGAAATTATCAGCACGGCACCATCCTCCTGGATCGTTCCTGGTCCCAGCCCCAGTGAGGAGGCTGGGAAGAATGTCCAACTGAAAAACAAGGCGCTGGACTGGGTTATGCCACAGCCGCGGAGTTCCTCCTGCCCCAGGATGGGTGGCACGGAGGCGGTGGTCGGCAGCGTTTCGGGGACGGTGTCGGCGGGAGGGCGGCCGGCGTCAGCGTCACCAGCTCCCAATGCCAACGTGGATTGCGCCAAGACGGCCCGGAGCTCTGCGGAGAGCACCGCCTCGGTCATACAGCACGTCGGGCAGCCCGTCGCCACCCCTGCGAAACACAGCACTAAGGTGGCCAAATCCTGCGGTCAGGAAGCCAACTTCAAGGCGACCGAGACTGCCCTGGCCTCCAGCCCCATCTTCCTGCCGCCCAACGAGGCGTTTCGCTCCCCGCCTCTGCCCTACCCCAGGAGCTACCTCCCGTATCCGGTGCCGGAGGGGATCGCCATCAGCCCCCTCACCCTCCATGGGAAAGGACACGTCTACCCGCACCCTGTCTTGCTGCCCAACGGCAGCCTCTACCCCACCCACCTGGCTCCCAAACCCGGCCTCCCTTACAGCCTGCCGGCCGGGAGGGGAGAGTTCATGACTTACCAGGATGCGCTGGGAGTGGGGATGGTGCACCCCATGCTGTTGCAGCATTCGGCTTTGGAGATCAATAAGGAGGAGAAGACAGAACGGAGGTCACGGTCTCACGAGAGGGTCCGCTACGAGGACCCGGCTCTGCGGGGCCGGTTGCCAGAGCTCCTGGAGGGCAGTGGGAAGATGCATTTTGAAATGCCCGGTGACAAGAGCGTGAAATTGCACCAGAGCTCTGGCCATAGCAAAAACTCTGCGAAAAGCGACAAACACCTCTTCCCAGATCTTCTGCGGGACGAGCAGGAGGCTAAGAGTGAAGCAAACGTAGCGAAAGCCAGCTTTGCTACAGAAAGCAGTAATCAGACTAATGACCCTACAAAGCACAAGGTAGAGCAGGCGTCGCAGCACAGAGATTTTATTGTAATGAGAGAGGAGTTTGGAAGAAATAATGATGTTCACGAAACCTATAATTTCAAGCAAGCCCAGAGTTCATCGGTGTTCGGCTTAAGGAAAGAAGATTTATCTGTGAGCCAGCCTAAAGAGAGAGTGGCGGTCCAGCCTTCGCCTGTTTTCTTGGAAGGCGCGCACGAGAGCGACGCTCCAGCTCTGGCTTTTGGCAAGGTGCAGGAGGACGCGAAGCCATTCTGCATGGGGACCGCGCCGCCAAGCATCGATGCCAACCAGACCTATACCAAAGATGGAGCCGACGATGCGGAGTCTGCCGATGGCAAAATACTGAAACCCAAGCCGTCTAAGTTGGCCAAGAGGATCGCAAACTCTGCCGGTTATGTAGGTGACCGATTCAAGTGTGTGACGACCGAACTCTACGCCGACTCCAGCCAGCTCAGCCGGGAGCAGCGGGCGTTGCAGGTGAGTCCGCGCGAGGTCCCACGACTGCCGCGCTTTTTGTCGTTATTTCTCTGTTGCAAGTCACAGTTGAGTTTTTAAAGTTGAGAGAAGCGACACAGGTGGGGAGACCAGAAAATTTTTTTCTCGGGGCGTACTCGCCGTAAATGGTTTTAAGTAGCGAAGTAAGTTTGTTAACGAGAGCGAGGCGATGTAAAGAACGGTACGTGTGGCTTGTAGGTATGTACGGGCTAGCGAGCTTTAAAGGGCTTTTTTACTAAGATCTGCTACAAATGTTAATGCACGTTAATGCAATGTTTGTGCAGTTTCGAGGGGAGTCGGACAGGCATGCATGTTACCTTGGCGCTGGCTGTAATTTCTCGGCCGGCCTGTAGTGCCAGCTAGCACGGCGTACCCAGAAGTTGTGATTAGCATGCCAAATGTGCCGTCGGACGGCGAGGAGTCGCAGCCGTGCGTTAGCGGGTCTCAGGCAACGTTGGTGCCAAGCGAAGCGCGTAGGGAAGAGCAGGAGCGGTATTGAGGTTGATGCTTAAGGGATGATAGACAGATATTGTGTAGGAATATTCTTAGGGTGTTTTACTTTTAATGAAGGGATGAGTTAAGCCAAATTGTTTTGCATTGTTAAGAAAAGAATTGGTTTATGCTTATAAAAATGGATGAAATTATCTAAATGATCCATTGAGTGCCCATTTTAATTACATAGATGGAAGGATTACAAGAGGACAGTATTTTATGTCTACCTGCTGCTTACTGTGAGGTCAGTTCTTCAAATTTTTATTACTAGACTCTTACATAAACCTTTGAGTTAAATTTCATTTCCAAATACACAAAGGGAAGTTTGTGGGCCATGGTCGTCTTTATTCATTGTACGGTTTTGTGTTGTTGTTTTTTTTTTTATTTTCTTTTATTTCTTTTTGTTTTTGTCTCTTTTTACCTCCAAAATGGAATGTTTTTGTTTGTTTTATATATAATATACATTTATATATAATCTTTTATATATATATATACACACTTATATATGAAAGAATTGTGTGGCTATTTGCTTATAAGATGCTAGAACACTGTTTTACGAGTCAGGTGTGTTAAACTCCTACCCTTAGCTATCTATCTGAAACCTTGGTTTTGAGTCAATTTTTTCTTTGGAAATGCTTTCATATAAGGTAAGGTAAATGAAGTAGTTTTTTATTGCAAGACTTTTTTTTCATATCAATTCTCTTTCTAGCGTGCAATGATGCGCTTCTCAGAGTTGGAGATGAAAGAGAGAGAAGGCCAAACAGCTACCAAAGACTCAGAAGTCTGCAGATTCAGCCAGGCAGACTGGGAAAACTTGAAAGGAAACAGTGAAAAGAAGCCAAAGTCTGTTGTTCTGGAAGATGCCATTGCTGACCAAAATGACAATGACAGATGTAAGCGAATTTAGATGGCTTTCTGAAGCGTGTATGTGTCTCTGTGCCGTGGCAGCTTGCAGCAAAGCAAGCAAATCTTCGTGTTCTCACCGTGTTGCTGGTGAAAGTCACTGACCTCATCCTCTGCAGGTGCTGAGTTGCCATGGCTGGTACCCTCTGTGCTTGTTTTGGGGTTTGCAAGTTTCTGGTTGCCATTGTACCTGCTTTTCAGGAGATAGTTAACTGTGTGTCACTGAGTTACTGCCTTAGAGAGATCCTCCTTTTAACTGATGGGGTGCTGCATCAGCCAGTGAAAGCAAAAGTCCAAGGTTATATTTTAAATACAGAAAGGAGATGGGGGAAGAGAGGAAAGCAAGGAGGAGTTCAGCTTCCTGAAGTTGCAGTAGCACTGAGATACGCCAATATTGCAGTCTTCAGGCAAAGCAAGGATGGAGGAGAGAAGAGTGATGGCAAGTGGGGAAGGATGTGATCTGCCAGGCTGGCTTATCCGTAAAAGCTGGCAGTAACAACTCCAAATGATAAGGAGCTCCTTTGCCGAGGTGACTTCTGCTGCGGTGGCTGGGGAGGTGTGTGAGGCACAGGTGCTTGCAGGCAGAGTCTGTGAAATTCCCTGTGGGGCTGTCAGTTCCCTCTAGGCTGTGGCAGAATGTCAGAGGACTATGGAAAATGCAACATCTTAAAACTAAGATAAACTTTAAAATAAACAAATGGTATTAGGGGGATTTTTTACTGTGTGCAAGGAAAGATCACTTCTTTTTTGTTTGTGCTCTTGGTAAGCATATGGCTTCTGTCAGTTTCCACAGTTTTTTTTTTTGTTTTACCTGTGTATTTAAGGAATGGATCAGTTCCTTCTGTTGCTACTTTGTTTTGAACAACTCAGAAAAAAAAAATCTGTGCTGGAAGCATTGCAAAACAAGAGGAAAAGCACTGCAGGCTGCTCCTCGTGTGTGTGTGTGTGTGTGTGTGTGTGTGCACCGTGTAACTCGGTGGTTGTGTGCTCTTCTGTAGGTGGAGATTCATGAGTAGGGCTAGTAGAAAATTTCGTTCAGGCAATTTAATAACTTTGAATTATTGTTCTGGTCTTTGGTTAATGCTTTTGGCAGAGAGCATGCTGGTCAATCGTACTTGCTCGGTTACTCACCTAAATCAAGTTACTGTGGTATTGCTGTCGAAATAACAGCCTCGACAAAAGTTGGCCTGGCAAAATAGCAAGGGAAAGTTTGAATTGTGGAAGTGGAGAGGGTACCAGGGTGGGGAGGGGCAGGCTGAGCCTCTGGAAGCTGGGCAGCCTTTTCCTTCTCCAAGCTCTGTTGAGGTAGTTGTGGGGAGGAAGGCACAGCTGCCTTTGCAGTCCCTGTGTTAAAGCTGAGAGCTGAGCAGGCTGCTGCCCTTGCTGTCCCCATTGCAGCCTTCCTTGCTCCTCAGAGGACTTGGGATGCCCTGGTGAGGTCCTCTGTTAAATTCCACCTTGGTTGCGCTGGAAAGCTAGAAGAGCAGTGGCAGCAGCAGTCCTGCTGGCTTGTTCTGGCTGCAGAGAGGGCTCGGCAAAGAGGAGGGGGATGAAGGGCTGTGGAGCTGAGGGAGGGGCCCAGGGGATTATCAGAGGGAGGGAAGGCAGGCTTGCTCGGGGACATGGGGCTGCTTGTGGAGGGGCGGCAGGGGGCTGTGGAGAGGACGAGTGTTAGAGCAGAATTGTATGCTGAAACCCCTCCCCCCATCCTTGCAAAAGGCTGATGATATGGTTTGTCTGTAAATTCACCATTTAGTGAGATCTCTGGCACTTGAATCTGCTGGCTAAAATGTGTTTGAGACTGTTAAATAACTGTTGGAAGCAGGGAAAGTATGTTCAGTCTTATGTTAGTTCATTCCTCTCCTCTGCTAATTAGCTCTGACTTAACAGGCTATTTCAGACTTTGGCCAAATGTCTAAACTCCTAAAAGCACGGATCTGTTCTGCTGAGGGAGCTCCTTTTTTTGTATGCCCGCCTGGGCAGCAGCAAATACTTACCAGTACAGATTCAGGTCTCAGTAAAAGTTTTTTATCGTGGTGGTTCACCTCCTGCCCCTCGGGATAGCAGCTGATAAATCAGGAAGCCGAGTTTCACACCTCTTGAATGCCTCTACTGTGGTGGCTTGGGCTCTCTGTTGGGGCTTGAGCCACCAGCAGCCTTAATGCATCTCTCACTGAGCGAGTGGCAAAGGGGTGATGAGCTCTGCCTTCTCCTCCCCTTCGGTGAGAGCCAGGGCTGCTTATCTTTAGCCTTCCCTTTGCCTTCAGTTTCTGACCACGCTGTCGGTGCGTTTGGCTTTAAAGCTCCTGAACGGGAGCGAGCTGACGGTTTGCAGCCTCTTCTGTTTCCTTTCTGCCTCCTGCAAGCGATCTTGCCGCTTGAAAAGTTGTTTCCCCCTGTTTCGTGTTTGTCTGGTGCTAGCTGAAAGTGAAACGGCTGTGCCTTTACCTGTGTGAGGAGGGCATTTGGGAGTGAAACCGGTGAGCTGTTCTGCCCCCACTGCCAGCACTTCACCTGCCTGATGTCGGCGGGGAAGAAGGAAACTGCATCCAAAACTGTGCTTGTGGCACGGAGCCAGCTCCCAGGGCTCCCCTGCTGCCGCCTCGGCACGGTGGCAGCCGTGCTTGGCATGGAGCGCCAGAGCTGATCGGGGCCCTGGCAGCTGCCTGCCCCCTTGGCTCCTCTAAACCTACCAGTGCAACAAAAGGCTAAATAACACAGGCAGGTGATGCTTACAGAGGCATCTGATGGGATGGAAACTGCTTTTTTTTTTCAGCTTGTCCTAGGACTTGCTGCTTTGCCTAGCTGTATTGCACGTGTATAGACTTTTTTGGAAGCAGACGAAGGCACAATATCCGGTTCCTTAAGTTTTCCTCTGACTTGGCAGTGCATGGCTTTGCTGCACTGAGAGTCTCCTTAAGCTTCATTGAGCCTTCTGGAGAAGGGTAGAAGAGGTGGGCTTTGTTTTGTTTCGCTTTTTGTTTTGCTTTTTTTTTGTTATTTAAGGCAGGTAGCCACGTTAGCTAATTAAGGAGCAATTAGAGCCAAGCGGTAAAGTAGAAGTGCTTCGGTTCTCTCCCATCTTCTTTAGGTTTTGCTGGGCATCTGAGACCGGGCATCTGAGAGCAGCCGCAAAGCTGCTTTGTTGCCAAGGTGACTTGTAAATGTTGCTGAGGCAATGCTGCTCCAGTGCATTTTCATAGCACAAACATGATAAATTATGGGATGCATATGTCATGAGTCATAGGATTGTTCAGAGATCAAGTGATTTAAGCTATTGGCACGGACACACGCATCAATACGGGCATGTGATGATCGCATGTTGGTTCATAACAAAGCTCTTCCAGAGGTTCTGAAAATCATGCTTGAGTGTGAAAGACTGAATAAATTCTACAAGCTGTGAATTTCTTGATTGGGGAGCATGACTTTACCTGTTTAATTTTTTAGGATGGAAGACACTGACCTGTTTAAGCCTTAGCTGGGCAAAATTACCCCAATATATTGAAAGCCTGATCTTAAGGCATGAGGTCATGAGGAAAAAGTTAGAGCAATTTGTAGGCGTGAAGGTAAATGGTGTAATGTGCCAAAACACATTGCACAATTGATCTTAGCGTTGTAGCGAGGTGCCAGTGTCTCTCTGCGTGGTGATCCCCTGCTTTTCTTTTTTCTTGCTGGGCTGTGTGTACACTGGAACAAATGAAAGATGGAGGCAGTAAACATATCCTTTGCCCTGGTCAGTTATTACCTTCCTGCCACAGGACATAGTGCAAAAAGAAAAAGAGGAAAAATAAAAAGCGTGCGCTGAGAGCGGTGGCTGCTCGTTTGTGCGGTGTGGTAGGCTTGGGCAGAAGGAAACAAATGCAGAAAGCTCCCAAGCAGAGGTACTTGGAGGGAAAAGTGAAATCAGCTGGGTTCCCTCTGCCCCATGGGATACTCAGAATTGAATTCTGAGGATGTCTTAGGGAATTTCTTACTGCCGTTGTGATCTCCGTGCTGAGTACTGGGTTTTAGCATTTGGATAGTCATTACTGTTCTTGGATGAATAAAGAGTGCCTTGCATAAGTGAGCGCAATGAGAGGTTGCTCCAGGGAAGAGGAAAGGCTGTTTTTAGCTGCCATGTTATTTGAACAAAAGAATCTGCAGCTTAAACACTAAGATGTGTTTCCTTGTTTGCATCGCATGGGAGGGCCTGGTCTCAAGCAGTTGACAGCAACAGGAAGATGGAAAAATGAAAGAAAGTTTTTTTGGGGTAGCTTGTTTGTGCGTGTGTGTGTAACTGTTTCTCTGTGTAACCCCTGCGTTAAGAAGGTATTGCTTCAGACAGAAACCAGATGTGAAGAAGCATCTTCTTAATTCTTCCTTGTTTCTAGATGAGTAGGACAGTGAGAAATGGTTTGAATTGTTGGTGCCGGTTGTCACAGCTGGTGTGAGACTGGCAAATACTGGAGGCTTGAGGAAGGAACACATTTGAGAGTTTAATCTCCTTACTCATAGAGGTGTGTTGCTATGAGAACTCAGCATTTATCCTGTGTTTCTGGCTACCTCGCCACTGTTTGACTAATGATGATATGAAAACTCCCAAGTATTTTGTTGTTGTTTTCTTCCTCAGGCAGAGAAAAGGATGTTGTAGATACATGGCACGGAAGGGGGGTGGTGGGAACAAAAGCAGATAAATTCTCCTCATCCTTGTTGGGCACGCACGTTACGCTTATGTTGCTGTGCTTCTTGTTGACATTTATATCTTAATTTGGGGAGACATTGCGTCTGATCCCGGCTGCTTGCAAAACAGTTTGAGGACAGACTGGAATCCGGTGGTAAAATATTAATAGAGCCTGCGCTCCGTGAGGCAGCCGCAGCTGTGCCAGGGGGAAAAACCTCTGGGCTTGCGACGTGTCCGTGCAGGCTGCGAGGAGAGCCTGGCAGCCCGTGGGCTGTGCCGTGTCCCCGGCAGTGACTGACCTTTGTTCTTTCGCACTGGAAACCCGGCTGTGGGAGAGGCGGGAGCGCCGGGGCAGAGAGGCGAGGACGCGTCCCGCGCGGCGCCGGGGCTGTGCCGGGGCTGCGCTCCCGCGTCGGTGCGGGGCGATTACACAACCGGGATTAGAGCGCGGAGATGCCGCTTCCCTAATGGTCTTAGCTGCAGCGAGCGGGACGGATTTCGGAGCCGCGTGTGCAGCGGGCGGTCCTTGTTGAGAGGGATTTCTGGCTCGGCAGCTGCGGAGATGCGGCTCCGGTCCCCTGAGGGTCCCTCTCGGATGTGACCGGGGAGCGGAGGCCAAGGTGTCACGGAGCTGCTGGCAGCGAGGGCTTTTTGGATGAACCGCAGTTAGGTGTGTGCTGTTCTTCCCAGCGTGTGGAGCCCCGGAGGAGCGCTGGCAGTGACAGCCTGTTAGCAAGGTCTTTCCCCTCTTTATTTTCCAGCACGGTCTGAGCGAGCGGCGCTCGGCATCCCCGTGCCAAGTCCTCTTGCAGATAGAGGAGGAATTAATCTGCAGCGGGTCGCTTTCGGTGGTGGCAGGCTGGAATTAGCTTGCTGTTTCCTGCAAGCCGTAAAGATTAAGACCATCACCTCCCCCCTCCCTACACCCTGCTACTTCCTCTGACCCTGCAAGAGCTTCTCTGGGAATTGGTCAGGATGTGCCTGCCTTTTCTCAGGCCAGACAGTGTTAGGAGCAGGAAAGCTATCCCAGTGCAGCGACTCTCAGCACGAACCACGGCGTGTAGCTGTTGGTGCTGCTGGAGGTGAGAAGGCTCTAAGACAGCAGGAGCGTGGCTGAGAGTGCCCTTACCTGATCTCTTCAGGGAAACTGACCACAGAAGTATAATGTTTCCTTATGAAAGGAGGAAAATAGCAGATTGCATTAAAAATGTAAAATGAAATCTGATAGATGCATTTATTTCTGCAGCGATACTTGAAACGTGGCTGGTCCAGCTGCTTTTATGCTGTGTGAAACGGGACTGCTGGTGCTTTTGGTGTGGTTATAGGGTACAGCTGTGGGGCGGCGTCCTCCTGCCAGATGTGCGAGCACAGGGTGCTGCCAGATTCATTCTGATCTGGGGGGACACGGCGATCTAGAGGCACGGTCGTAGTAAGCCGAGATACCTGTTCTCTGGAACATTTCAGCGTTGTTGGCTGGAAGAAGTGTGACAAAGTGCATTTTAAAGCCTTGGAGGGAGCATGTGTTGGCCAGACGGCCTTGCGGAGAGGAGCATCGCCAAACAGCGGAACAGCCCGAGCGTCCCACTCGCCTGCAGAAAATCAGCTTTTGTTTTGATTTTTCTTGGCCGATATCTTGTGCTGTTTTATAAGCAGCCCTCCAGGCAGCTTCCCAAGCAGTGTAAAAATTATGCTGGGGTGTCTTCTGGTGCCCGCAAACATCTCCAGAGCCCTTGGTGCTACTTGGAGCCATTTCCAGGTTGTGGCGAAGAGAAATCTCATCAGGGAAGTTTCCCCTTCCCACCCCCCCCAGCCTTCCATTTCTGACAACAGGTATTTCAAGGAAGGTCGTGAAACCAGGAGGGGTTGGCAGAGCTGTAGGAAGGTGCTGTCAGGATAAGGTGGGATAGAGTTGGACTGCATCCAGACGCTGCCAGTGGTGNACCAGGAGGGGTTGGCAGAGCTGTAGGAAGGTGCTGTCAGGATAAGGTGGGATAGAGTTGGACTGCATCCAGACGCTGCCAGTGGTGGGTCTTGGAGGGGACAGGAGGGGAGAAGGGAGAGGGGAGCAGCGTCAGCCCTGATAAGGGGGAAGAGCAGAAGCTGAAGGCCAGGCTGGACAGGGCAAGAGACTGAGTAAAAGAGAGAGAGAGGATCCGCAGGAGGGAAGGGCAGCAGAGCTGTCAGGAGTCCAGGTAGGAAACCAGCAGATGTGTTTGCAGGAAGGGAAGTGGGAGAAGGAGGAAGGGCAAGAAGGAGGAAGGGGAAAAGGGGCAGAGAGCTGTGGGGAAGTAGGATGGAACAGAGAGTTTGCCAAACAGCGGCAGAAGTGTGGTCAGCCGGGAGGGCTAAAACACGTGGGAAACCCAGCTCGTTTGTGAGAATTGTAAATGGGAAGCTGATTATCTGTGTTGCCGTCTGCACTGCGTCTCTGCCTAACCTTGCCTTTGCTAGTTTGGTTAAACCCAAGAAAATAACATTATTCAAGATGGTGATTAAGTGTAATTTTAAATCAAGCATCCATTTAAAATTGCATAGGCTGTCTCTGAATTTGGGCAAACAGTATTGGAGGGAAGCTGAAGTTAGTGCAGGCGAGGCAGCACGGGTGTTTTTGTGGCTAATTTGTCAGACTAGTTTCTAGTAAGCTTTTCAGAGCTCACCCTCTTGCTATTGCTGGAAATACTCCTTGAAAAAAGTGAGGTCTGTTTTTAAAAGGAGGTGACAGAGATCATGTGAGGTACAGTGACTGGTTGGTTACTTGAAGTGAGGAAGCCTTTTTATAACCTTGGATTCGAGTAGTGCTTTTTTGCAAAATATCACAGCTATTCTTAGTGGTATTTCTGTGTCCGTGTGTGCGTGTTCTGTATCCCATTTATATCTCCAGAAGAAGGGATGAATGCTTTTAAGTCAGACTCTGCAATTCGATGGGAGAAGTTAGTGAAAGATTAGGAATTAAGGGAGGACTAATACTTGGTTGTCATCAGAAGGTGTATTTGAACTGGATTGTTGCTTGCCACAGTTTAGGGAGGTGAGGTTGCTTTTTGAAAAGGGTTTGCGCTTTTACTATCTAAAGATGTTTCTTTATTTAAAAAAGCATATTGTGATGTTTCTATGGATACAAGCGTTGTGGATGTTGTGCTTCTTAAATTAATGTAGAAACAACACAAAGTAGTGTGCTTTTGGGGGTTTTGTGCTTAAGTGTTGAGAAAACTGCCGCCTTAGACTGGCCAGAGGAGACTTGTTGCCAAGTACGGTTTTGTGTTTATTTGCATGCCTCGTGAGCCGTAAGTCATGGTGGAGATGACATTGAAGAGATCAGAGAGCAGAGCCTTCTCACAATGAATTGTGTCATATTTATTAGGTCTTGTGGTGTTTTGTTTGTTTTTTATTTTTAGGTAACTTTACTAGTACAGAAAACAACCGAGGTCACTTTCTTGAAACTCCAGAGGAAAAAGATCTCTCAAATGAGAAATGTTATTTAGAGAGACATTCTGTGTATGAAAAGGCGGAAGACCAGCCAGCGGAAGATATTGGCCAACATTCATGTCCACGTCTGGACAGGAAACGTAAACACTCTGGTGAAAGAGTGCAAAATGATGGCAGCCAAAACGAAAGCTTTGTGGATGAACTGCAGGACGAAGTTATATCAAAAGCAAAAAAGAAGAAGAGCTCCAAAGGTAAGACAGCATTTTGCTTTGGCCTTGCTCAAGGAATGTCTTGTGAAAGGAACGTCCCTTTGGCTTTAATGTGTTTCCATTTTTGAACTTGCTAGTTACTAATGTGAGCACTGTCATTTCACTTTAAATTATATATATGTATATATATGTATGTATATATATGTGTATATATATATGTATATATAAAAAAACTTGGTATGTAAGGATAAAGCACTCGTCATTGGACACTGTAGCCACAGCAGTGCAAGTTACTGTAGTGCATGTAACCCTTAATGAGCGAACCTTTAAAATGCATAGTGTGGTGCTAAAGCTGAGACTATATGCCCCGAAAGTGAAATGTAGCTTTTGTTTTAAGTTGAGGGGGCTTTTTGATTAATTTTTAGTTATTTTTCCATTAGATGACTGGCCTGAGAGGGAAATGACAAACAATTCCTCTAACCACTTAGAAGAGCCCAATTGTAATGAGGTGACCAACCTGAAGGTGTGCATTGAATTAACAGGGCTCCATCCCAAAAAGCAGCGTCACCTGCAGCATCTTAGGGAACTATGGGAGCAGCAGGTGTCACCAGAGAGATCCCCGTCCGGCAAGTTGGGCCGGCAAAGCAGGAAAGATTTAGCTGAGGCTGTTCAGCCAGAGGCCACTGCAAAGGTCAAAGACTTCACAGAAGAAAGGCACACCAAGAAAAGGTCAGAGGCCAAAAGCAATAGAAGTTGGTCTGAAGAGTCCCTCAAAACAAGTGACAATGAACAAGGTATGCAGAGACTACTAGGGAAACCAGCTGGCTTTAGCATTTACAGTGACGCATGCTGCCACCGATGTTAAGGAATTGTCGAGAGCTTTCTTTTCTTTCTTTTTTTTTTTTTTTTTTAAATTATATATATTTCTGTAGATGTCCATTTGTATAAGGACTGACACCTCCTTCTTTAAGAATTGCACCGTAGCTGATATTTGTCAGACAAGAAAATGTGTTTGTGTATGTGTGTGTAACTATGTGTTTGTGTGTGTGTGTGTGCGTGTGTTTCGGCTTTAAATACTTTCGTAGATGATGTGAAGATGAAGTTTATGGCTCTAGAGGAGAGCGGGGCGGGGGTCGTAAAACGTGGGCATGCTTTTGGGTGAGAGAGGGAGCAAACAGGCTGCTAGCTGGTGTAAGGGTGTTTAACCACATGTAGGATGTGAGGGACTGTGAGCGTCTGAAACAGCGTCAGCACAGCTATAGCAGCTCTTGATCTCGGGGAACCCAACACCTCCAGCACCCTCAGCACTGCTGGCTTTCCCTGCCTTTCCCAGGCCATATGCTCAAGAGCAAAGCTCATCCTCCTCCTGAGAAGGATGCTTTGCTGGTTCGTCCTGAGCATGTCCTGTAAACCCTCTGTCACCCCACTTCCCAGCCCTTTGGCAGAGGTCTTCCAGCAGCTTTCTCCTAAGGGATTGCTTCCTCGAAGCGTATCGGCTTTCCTTGACTTGTTTCTGGTTTCTTCTTTCCCCCTCGCTCCACGTCCTCCTTTCCCCATCCTCCCTCCCATTACTGTCAATTACCTGTCCTGGGGGAGAGCCCGTGGATCTCTGCCAAAAAAAAATCTGCCAAATTTTCATTGGGATAGACAGGTCACTCTCCTGTCCTCACTGTCCTCAGCCCCCGGGCACATTTTCTGCTCTGATGCTTTTCTCCTTCCCTGCAACATTTTGCTGCTGTAGCTTGGCTGGAGAACTGGTGGGGAATGGAATCACGCAGCACACAGGGCCCTTTTCTTTCTCTTCTCCTGCTCTTACCTCTCCAAGCCCTCTGCTTGTTTTTGAGGAAAGGCTGTTTCTGGGAGTGGGAGCTCCGTGTGTGGCGTTTGGGCTCCTTCCTCCTTCACAAACCTAGGAGCTTCATCGACTGGAAGACATTCACGTTCCAGCTGGCCTAACCTGTAGTTTAGCTGAGATCCCCTTAAAAGAGGAGAAGCGTGAGGAGAGTGGATCCTCTTGTCCGTGCCATGGAAAGGACCGAGTCCAGATCATCCTGTGCCACTGAGGACTTTCCTTGGTAGTGTCTCTGAAACAGTTGCAGGCAAAAGTATCAGCTTCCCTTTGGTCATATAGCTCGTCATCTGTCCTTCTCCTTGGTAGGATTATGTGAGGGCAGAAACCCCCAAACTTTGATGCTTATTGATGGGGAAGGTTCTCCAAAAGGATTTGTGGAGCGGAGATCAAAACTCGGTTTAAAAGGAACTTTGACTCTTCCTTGCTTTATGTGCTGCCTTGGCGAGCGTGGTATCAACTCAAACACCCCTGCCCCTCACCTTTGTACTTTCAGAGAGAGATACTTTGTAGAGATTTAACAAGGGTCACTAACAAGAAGCTATATTGTGTCGGGATGCTCTCACTTTCCCCTGCAGTGCCTCCTGTGGCAGAGACAGGCTCATGGCCTTGGGAAAGAAAAAGAGGTGGCTCCCAGTTTCTGCACCATTCCCAAAGGCATTTAGGTTCAGTTGCCCTGTGGCTATGAAAAAACTCTTGGGTTTGGAAGCTGCTATAAAACCATAAACTTGGCTAAATTGCACCTCGCTATTCATTGTTCAAAGACACTGGATATCATTCAGATAATTTTGCTGGTACTTTTCCAGCCCTGTTGAAGTGTAAACTTTTGAATCTCCTTGTTCTTAGTTGGCTGGGATGAGGACATTTTTCCCTGTTGTGTGACAGAGCATCCTCTGCATAACAGTCTCATGGAAATGGAGACTTCCAGCTTGTCTCTCTTGCTCAGGACTAGTCCTCAAACTTTTCTTAAGCAAGCAGAGACTGTCAGTGTGAGAATATGCACTGTCACTTGCAGCTTTTTTTTTTTTAATTTGGGGCTGAGAACAGCTGTTCTCTGTGCTCAAGCACTGCCTGCAGTTGTGGTAGTCTCTGCTGCTGGGCAGCTGGTTGTATCCCAAGGAGCAGGCTGTAACGGGACAGGAGGGTTGCCTCTGTGCCTCTGAAGCCTTAGTCTAACGTCAGCAGGATGATTTGCCTCCCCTGCCCGCAAATCTCTGGGAATGTGGACGTTTCTGACTTCTGGGCTTGTTACCCCAGTTGTGTTTATTCAAAGCAGTGTGGGCAGCAGGTCAAGGCAGGTGATTCTGTCTCTCTGCTCTGCTCCTGTGAGACCTCACCTGCAGTGCTGTGTCCAGTTGTTGGGCCCCCAACATGGGAAGGATGTGGACCTGCTGGAGCAAGTCCAGAGGAGGCCACGAAGATAATCAGGGGGCTGGATCACCTCTGCTATGAAGACAGGCTGAGGGGCTTGGGATTGTTCAGCCTGGAGAAGAGAAGGCTCTGGAGAGACCATAGAGCACCTTCCAGTACCTAAAGAGGGCTGTAAGAGAGCTGGAGAGGGACTTTTTGACAAGGGCATGTAGTGATAGGACAAGTGCTAATGGATTTAAGCTGACAGAGGGTAGGCTTAGATTAGGTTATTAGGAGGAATTCTTGACTGTGAGAGTGGCGAGGCTCAGGAGCAGGCTGCACAGAGAAATTGTGGCTGCCCCATCTCTGGAAGTGTTTAGGGCCAGGTTGGATGGGGCTCTGAGCAACCCGGTCTGGTGGAAGGTGTCCCTGCCCATGGCAGGGGGGTTAGAACCGGATGATCTTCAAGGGACGATCTCCCTTCCAACCCAAACCATTTTACGATTCTGTGATCCTGTTGCAAAGCGACGTTGCCGTGCTGGGTCTCCGGGGTGCAGCAGGTCCATGAACATGGGGATACTGCAGCCTCAGGGCCTCACACTGCTTGCCCAGCCCCGTGACCGAGGCAGAAGCCACGGTCTCTGCTGGGGTCCCAGCTGAGCAATAACCCTGTGCTGCTGGCGGTGCAGTGCCAGCTCTCCCGATGCTCCCCCGGGGAGCCGCAGCCGCTCACCCGGTGCGAGGAGAAAGCCCGAACAGCGCGGAAACAAAAGCCCTGAGGAGAGGAGCCAGGAGGATCTCGCCCACCGGGAAGCCTGTGCCAGCCCCTCGGAGCTGCCTGGGGCTGCAGGCAGCGTGGTGGCCGCGGGCTTGGCAGGCAGGAGGAGGCAGCTGCTGGGGTGGGAGCTGAACAAGCGAGCATTCAGGTGACGCGGCAGCAGCTGCTTTTCCGCGCGGACCTCTCGGCAGCCCGCTCCTGCGGGAAGGGAGACAGGTCCTGCTCTGAGTCAGACTTGCCACAACCCACATCAGTCAGAGGCCCGAGTTTTTTGGGGTTTTTGGTTTGGGGTTTCTTTTTTTCCATGGATATTTAGGTATATTCGTGCTCACTCTTGTTTTTCTTCTCCCTTCACGTGGTCAGAAAGACGGGGTGGGATTTCAGGATTAATCTCTCGCTGCTTTTCTGCCCGTGTTGTCTTGCATTTCCCAGGCTGATGCTTGGCTTTTTCTGTGTAGTGCTGGCCTCTCGCAATGTTTCTGATCCTGAAGCTCCTGGGCGTAGCATAGCTACTCTCCATCTCTTCGCTCCGGTGCATGTTTAGCCTGGTGCCTACTGTCACCACTGTGGAGGGTCAAAGTGAAGCACAGAGTTGATGACGAGTTTGCAGGCAGGAGTACGCATTTTTTGTGGTGATTAAACTTCTGCTTTCAATGCTTCGGCATCTCTGCATGGGAAAGCCTGCAGTTCTTTGAGATAAGCTTCCTGTGGTTTTTTTTTCCTCCATCCTTTCAGTATTCCTGTCCTTCACCAGACCTGTGAGTTTTTCATTGTTGTAGTGTTTTCTGCATGCAGCAGTTTGTTCTGTTTGCACTCACCAGAGCTCCTCACTGCTGCATTCCATCTTTTCCATGTTTTTTTTTTTTTAGTAAGTGATTAAGTAGGTAATGATGGTACTTCTGTATTGGAATTGGGCTTTTCACATGTTACTCAATTGGGTTAGTTGGGAACATGAGAGTTAAACACTCCTTAATTTGTACTGTCTACAGAGTTGGAAAGACAGCCTTGCATCCATAGGCTCAGCCTACGACTAGGTGCCTTCCGTCAGTATTGCAAGTAAAGCTTGAAAAACTTACATGATTTTTGCTGAACAATCTGCACATCATGTGTCCCATAAATTCCCTGACATCTGCTTGGCAAGCCGTGGTATGCGTCTTTTTCTAGAAAGTGGCTCAAAAGAACTGAGGGATTTCTGTTTTCATCCTTAATCTAGAAAGCCTTCTGTGAGTTGCTTTCACAGATCTATTTAAAGGAAGACTAAAGTGTGAAACTGCCCACCAAGAGGATTCTAGATTTTATTTTCTTTTTTACCGACTAGTTCCGGACCGAATCTCTTTAAGTAAGGGTGTCTCTCCTCTGAGCACCTGCTTATTTGCTGCTGCCATCTCTTGTGTTCTGAAAGTAGAATCACTTCAGAGACTTCTTGGAGCAAGGGAGCCTCTTCCAAGTTCTCAGGGTTTTTTCCACACCTCCCCTTGGCGGTGTGGCATTGTTTGGCTGAAGTGTCCCTTCCTTTCCAGCAGCCTTTAATTTTTCTGCAGAGGAGTCGGTTCTGAGGTCACCTCAATTCTCTTCCCAAGGGAAATTCAGACTATAAAAAGTCAACTTTCCTGTCCTTGCTTTGTTGTAAGCCTGCTTGCACTCTGAAAAAAACCCTGAAACTGACCATGGTTTTTGCATGTGGCCCAGATTGTGGGATCCGGCTTGTTGGAGCGAACCCTCAGAGAAAACCCAGCCCTGCCAGTATCCTGCCACAGGCAGCAGAGCACTGGCCTCACTGTCCCAGTGTCCCAGAAAGACTCAATTCTGGATGGAGTTCTTGGGGAAAAATACAATCTGATTGCTTTTCCTGCAAAATCCCTGCAGTTTCTGCTGGAGAGCTTGCACAGAGCGTCTGTAGGGATGGCTCCTTGAGTAGTCTGTCTTCTCTTGGCTCGTTTTTGAAGTCAAAATGCTGCCGAGGAGATGTTCCCCATCTTATGGCCGTCTTGGGGCTAAGCTCAGCATTCCCACCCGTGCTGTCCCACTATAAAATCTGATCCATGCTCCCACCTGTCTTCCTGTCCCCTCTTCCCTCGCCATCGCTGTGTCTGCCTTTAAGCCCCACTGAGACAAGCCGGGCTGGGCCCAGGCTGCTGGAGGAGTTGGTTCCCTTTCAGATCAGGCAGTCCCAGGTAAGGAGGCGAGTTTTTCCCCCGGCGGGGCGGTGCTGCAGCGGTTCCACTCTGCCTGTGGTGGCCGGGCTGTGGCACTGCCAAGCTGGCCTGGCACGCATCCCTACGGCCCCGGCGCTGCCCGGCACCTGCGCGGGGCATTTCATTCGGGGATTTTTATTAGCGCCCCGTAACTGTTAGCGTAGCGTCAACAGACGAGATGCTATTTACAGTTTGGATGCGGAACGCTTAAAATATTAATGATTTGAAAATGTAATTGTAGATCTCTTAAGCAGTCGAGGAGCTTGTGTTAAGTGCTAGCAATGCATTTTCCTTTTAACGCACCATGCGATGTGTAATGCCTTTCCTTCCCATTTAGGCTTGCCCGTATTCCCGGTGTCTCCGCACATGAAGAGCCTTTCATCCACCAATGCAAACAGCAAAAGGCAGGCTCAGCCAAGCTGTACTCCAGCCTCGAGGTTGGCTGCCAAACAGCAGAAAATTAAAGAAAGCCGGAAGACAGATGGGCTGTACACAGACGAAGAGGAGGATTTCCAACATGCATCTCTGCTGCCGAAATACAGCGAGTGTGAGAAGCCATCAGGGAAACGTCAGTGTAAAACAAAACACTTGGCACTGCAGGAGAGGAGAAGGAGGTCATCTCTGACAGGGGATGACACCACAGATATCGAAAATGCTGAAGATAAGGTATCTTTATTTAGACTTAATTGTCCACCGGCCTCTGAGAAGGCAGAGCCAGCTTGCTTAAAACTAACGCGCTGTCGTGCATGCAGGGTAGCGGGGATTGCGTTCAGATTCGTCTGTGGATGCTTTGCACATTTTGTGTTTGCTTTTCTTAACCTTAGTTGTTGCAGGGGTGAAGCATCTTGTGTTTAAAAGCTGTAGCGAGTCTTTCTTAAAAAATTAAATACGAGTAGCAAAGTGTAATTCCTTGCTGACAAAACACAGCCCCCATCACTGTACTGTGCAAACAAAGATAAAAAAACCCCCCCACCATAATGGTTTTGACAGGTAACGGTAACGAGGAAAGTCAGGAAGCGACCGGAGCCGACTTCAGACTGCGACTCCTCGCCGGCCAAGCCGTACGAGCAGAAGCCGTACGAGCGCCTGCCGCAGACGCCCTCGCTGCTCCCCATCCCGCAGCCCGCGCAGTTGCCCATCGCCAGCCCCCCGCAGGAGACCACCCCGAGCCGGCCGATGCCGCCCGAAGCGCGGCGCCTGATCGTCAACAAGAACGCGGGGGAGACGCTGCTGCAGCGGGCGGCACGCCTGGGCTATGAGGTAAGGCTCCCTCGGCGCCCCGCGGGATGATGTTTTTTTTTTTTATTATTATTATTTCAAAGGATAAAATCCCGGTTTTATAGATGGAAATTCTGTGAAGTAGCAGCTTTCGGTTGGGTCGTTGAAACTTGTAGTCCCCGTTCCCCTGCTGCTTTCCCTTCCCTGGCGTGTGGGGTTCGGAGGCAGGTTGCTGTGGGAATGACTCCCCACCGCTGCTGGGTCAGCTGGCAGGGATGCAGGGTGAGCAGCATCCCACGGGAATGAGCCGAGGGTGAAGTTTTATTGGTAACCCTCACTTCCCTTTAAATATAAGCCATCTGCAAACAGAACGAATGTCTTTTTATTTATTTATTTATTTATTTCCCCCCCAAGTAATCTTTATGGTGATCTTTAATGAGCTGTATGTTTTCTGCTTTTGTTGTTTGTGAAGAGCGTGTAGTTTAGGAGAAGGGTTTTATTTTTTGTTCTTCTCTCCAAGGAGTATCTGGTATGTGACACAGGATGTAGCGCTTGGAGTGTCCTCTTGCATGATCAGACGCATCATAGGAGCACTCTGCATGCTTTATACGCAGCGTCTGGAGCTGCTTGGTGTAGCTGGAACAATGTTGTCTAATGAAAGGGGCCCCCTGTTGCTTCAAAAATCAGAAACCGATGAATCCCTTAGCTCTGCTGTTTTGAAGCATGCTTTTATTGGGGAAATATGGGCATGTAGGTATGAGCGTCGCTGTTGCTCGATTTTAGGTCTGGTGCGGAGGTGTTTCATTGCAGAGAGCGACTGCTGCCCTCGGCATGGCTGCTGGGTTTGCCGTGCTGGCCAGAGGGCCGCTTGGACCTTGGAGCTGGGCTTGAGCCCCAGGCGGGAAGGTGGCATCAGCCCAGGTCCAGGTGGGGCCTGCCCAGCCTTGGGGATTTGCTGAAACCTTGAAATGCCCTTTGTATGCTGGAGAGCTTTGTGTGGAGCAAGGCCTTGTCCAGCTCTGGAGGGCAGGGTTTATTGGAAAGGTTTTGTTTACCCTAGACAAAGGCTTCTAACCCAGGGCACTTCAGCTCTAGCTGGGAGAAGCGGTTGTTACAACGCTGCTGTAGGATTCTCCGTAATTTAAATGGTTTAATTTTCTGTGGGTCCAAAATCAAAATGTGCTGTAGCATGTGCTCCAAGCTATTGGTGTGCATTTTCTTCCTGCATGGGGTCTGTCAGGGTGAGGATGCTCAGGCACTTGGCTTTCTGTGCTCGGCACCTCTCTGAGCACAGCTCAATGGGAGCAGCTCCTAAACCTAGTGATGGGCTGACATCTTGCTCTAGCAGGGGCGCAGGGCTCTCCATTTGCTTTGATAGCAGGAGCTCTCTGCTATCAAATTGGCCGGGTACAGAGAGCTGGGGATACCCAGGCTCACCAAGGTGTGGGTAACACTGTGTGCCACCATGCCTTCCCAGTATCAGCTCGTTGGTTTTGATTTTCTGACTTGAATTCACCCAAAAGTTCAAGCAAACACTATGTTTTTAGTAGGCTTAAATATTCGGCTCATTTGATTTGATTGTTTGGATGGTGTTGACTGTGCAGCAGTCGGTTCTGTTGCTGAAGGAGCGTGGGGCAGGGAAAGAGCCCAGTCCATGTACCCAGACTGCTGCCAGAATCTGACGTTGTCTGTGTCTTTCAAGGCTCAGAGTGGTGGGTGGCTGTGCCACCCTGTGGGAGCTATGTTTGGCCCGTGGTGAGCTGTGATAGTTTGATCATCCATGGGAAGCTCCATAGCTGAGGGGCTTTTCTTGCTAGTGACGAGACTACTGCAGTTAGTAGAAAGCTGAATTTCCTCTGTCTGCAGAAAGAATGAGAATGTCCAAGACATCAGAAATTCCTCTATTTAAAAAAAAAAAGAAAAAAAAAAAAAAGAAAAATCTGTGTGAGTCAAGGTAACATGCTGGTCAGTGACCTGTGGCAAGTACTCAGGTCAGTTTTCTGCCACCCCTGTTGGCAGGGCAGCAGCCTCTGGTGGGCACATGGGGGCTTCCCTTGGCCGCTGCGACGGCAGCCCCGCGGCCCTTTGCCAGCTGGGTGGCAGGGGAGGCAGACGAGTTTGCATCATCAGGGCCACAGCTCCCAGAGGGAGACGGGTGCTGATTCAGGACTCGGAGCTGGAAGTGGCTGGCACCGCAGGGCACCACCGAGCCCTGGCAGGAATGCTGTATTGCCCTGAGACCGGATGAGCTCGTGCCTGCCCTTGGCAGCCTGCCTGCCTTTGCAGCAGGGATGCCCTGAGGCTGTGCAGAGATCCCGCTCCAAACCCTTCAGCACGCAGAGGTGCTGGCAGGCTGTGTGTATCGCTGCTGGACCCGTGGGGAGCCCAAATGCTGCGAGGCCGTGAGCTTCTGTCCTTCTCTCGGTCCCACAGTGCAGATGTGCCCCAGATCATCGCGGGAAGCAGGACACCAGCGGATACGATCCTGCGTGTAAAGCTGACGCGAGTGTGAAATGTCGAAGGACACGTGTGGCTTGTGTCTTAGTCAGATAAATTGCAGGGCTGCAGCCAGCAAGGCTACTTAGAGACAGTGCAGCAAATGGTCTTCGGCCCTGGAAATCCCTGATGAAGCTGGTGGGAAGCTTTGCCTTTTCCTTCCTAGGTTTCTGCGCCCCAGGCCATGCTTCAGCAGGATGTTACCAACCCATCCCAGCGTATGGGCACTCTTGAATCCATTCTGTTTTCCCCATTTGAAACAAATTACTTGAGATAATGGTAGTCTTAAAACTGTAATTTACTTTTTGTGAAGAGGGAATTACAGGGAGCGTAGAGTCTTTTTGGGAAAAAAAATTACAAAAGGCTTGTGTAATGAATTTGATGTGAGAGGAAACACTGGCTGTCTTTGTGCCTCATGTTGCTTTTTGGTGTGTGTCTGGATGTGCTGGTTTTGGCAGGGTTAGGGTTAATTTTCTTCCCAGTGGCTGTTGCGGGACTGTGTTTTGGATTTCTGCTGAAGACAGTGATGATAATATAGAGATGTTTTTGTTATTGCTGAGCAGGGCTTACACAGACCAAAGGCCTTTCCTGCTTTTCCTACTGCCACACTGGCGAGGAGACTGGTGTGCACGGGAGGCTGGGAGGAGACACAGCCAGGACAGGTGACCCCAACTGACCAAAGGGATATTCCAGACCCTGTGACACCATGGCTCAGTGTACAAAGTCGGGGGAGGAAGGAGGGGACGTTTGTCTGCCCAAGTCACTGATACACGTGATGGGGCCCTGCTCTCCTGGAGATGGCTGAACACCTGCCCAGCCGTGGGAAGCAGTGAATGAATTCCTTGTTTTGCTTTGCTTGTGTGCATGGCTTTTGCTTTCCCTGTTAAACTGTCTTTATCTCAGCCCACAAGTTTTCCACCTTTGGCCCTTGTGATTCTCTGATTCTCTCCCTGGTCCTGCTGGTGGGGGAGTGAATGAGTGGCTGCCTGGGGCTTGGCTGCTGGCTGGGGTGAAACCAATGGACAGTGGACTTGGAAAGTTCTCTCATCAGTTTGGTATTAAATCCTTCCTGGGAAGGCAGTGAAATTAGCTGAGTGTGTGGTGTGCGATAGGGCGTTTAAACACACGTGGAGGCAGAGCTTATCCAGGCACGGGGAGTTCCCAGTGTCACTGCCACAGGAGCAGGAGCTCCAGAGCATCATCCTGCCCTTGCACAGCTCCCCTAGGGCTCCTGCATCCTGCCCAGGAACGGGCATCACTTTTGGGGTTTGCTGTGATGCTGGGGGGAAGTGTTAAGGTTCAGCATATAATGCCTCACCCAAGGGCCGTGTTTCCAGGTTGGGTGTGGGGGAATAGTGCTTCTTGGGGCAGGGGGGATGCTGACCCCTTGGAAAAGGAGTGCATGAGAAGGGCAGCTCCTTGCATATGAGGATGGACTGTGCAAATGTGTATATTTTGACGCTGCTGTTTGCAGTTTGGCTAAGAAACTGCAAGCAGCCAGAGGTGGAGGTGTCTGGTTATGTTCTGGTTTGACTCTTTGGATTAACTGCGAGTGATTTTCAGATTGCTGGTTTAAATAGAGCACCTGAACAGGCATTAAATTGCCCTGTGGCACTCTCGCAGCCTTCCCCGAACCGTAGTGAGAAATGCTTGTGAAACCAAAAGTCTGTTTGTGGCACCACATGTTCCTGTATTTGGCAATGATGGCTAATTTTTTTGTAAATTGAGTAAATCATGTTAAAAAAAGTTAATGAGGCATTTAATTAATTAACAATGTAGAGTTTTATGGTCTTTATGGTTACATTTTGTGGTTAATGACATTCTTCTTATAGCCTCTTAGCACAGAATTGCCCGACAAAATTAGCTTTTTTGTCCAGTAGTAGGTATTCCACCCTAGGACGAGCCCTTCCTTTTTACAAAAATAGATGAAACATCTTTTATTTTGAGTTGCAAAATCTATTTTAAATGGTAACTGCATGCTAAAAGTGGAGCTGAATACGGCAGCTGCTTCTGCTACCTATATCCATCTGCTAATTTGCCTGGCAGGGTGGTCTGGTTTTGAAGGAAAATTCATACCTCCGGAGTATAATTTTGCACAGCCCTTTCTTACGGGCTCGAGCATGTGCAGGGTAAAGAGCATCCATTCTGGACTGATTTCTGGCCTTTGGGCTGATTAGCAGGAGCGTTCAGAGCCCCTCTGTGGTGCAAGGTGGGACCGTGGGGGTCCCGGGTTAAACGGATGGGTGCATCGGGGGTAGGTGGGTGCATCCCCCGTGGCACGTGGAGGGGATGCTCTGGAGCCTGGGACAGGCAGCTCATTAGCTCTCAGCTCTAGCTGGGTTAGTGAGGGCCTGCTAAAAGAGCAGCTTCATGCTGTATCCTGGATACCGGCTCTCGAGTCAGGTGTACCCAGAGCACAGATTATTGTGGGCTTTCCGGTTTATTTTGAAACGGGAAGAACAAATGCATTGTGCCCGATGTCGTTTCATTCTCTTGTTTTGGCAAAACAAGCACTCGCCCCCTCCGTGCCGTATCTGGCTTTGCAAGGATGTCACTCAAATGCAAAATTAATGGTTTACCACTAATCTGGGAACGTGGGGGCTATTTTATGCATTCAGCATCTCTTAGAAATGTGTTCTGTTTTGTTTTGCTTTCTTTTGCATCCGACTTAAGTCGAGGGAGACTCGCACCATCCTAAATTTTTGGTTGAGTGATGGAGCAGTCATTGTTCCAAGGCTGCACGGCAGTGCAGCGCTGAGTCTGGCCCAGGCTCTGGAGCGTGGTGTATTTGACTGCAAGATGAATTGTGTTAAATTCACATGGCTTCCTGCGGCGCCGGGCTCGTTATTGGAACCTGGCGCCTGGCTTTAGTTCTGCCTGCAGAAAACCGGGGTGGGTGAAAATGGGATTTCCCCGATCTCGATAGAGCCGGGCTGGTTTTTGTTTGCTGATAGCAAACCACCCTTTGTGTGTCTTAAATGTGTTTTGTTTCGGGTCATGCACTTTTTCTTTTTAAAATCAAACGGATGTCGGCTGTGCTGCTGTTGCACTCGCAGAATTTTCTGCTAAAAATTGCAGATGTAAGAGTAACAACCTTCCCACTGGCTTTACGTGTGGAAGTTCTCAGAAGTGGAGCATTGCGAGTTTCGTCTGTGAAATTTGCACGTTCTCCCTCTGTGACAGCTCCTGATGATGAAGGGTTCTGTGGGCCACCGAGCTCTTGATGTCACTTTGCCCAAATTAGTCTGCTCAGGGAAGTCGTGGTCTGTGCTGTCTCCTGAACAGACAGGACTCCCCTTTATTTTCCCTCTGGCTTACCCATCTCATAGAGGGTAACTTAGCGTATCATACGGATTTTGCGTTTCTGCCCCTTTCCCCCCCGCTTTTCCTTCAAGCCGAGAAATCGGCGCGTTTACACAGCAAGAAATAACTCGATGTTCGTCTGTTTTCCCTCCCGTTTCCAGGAAGTGGTTCTGTATTGTTTGGAAAACAAGGCGTGTGATGTGAATCATCGTGACAACGCGGGTTACTGTGCCCTGCACGAGGCCTGTGCCAGGGGCTGGCTGAGCATCGTGCGGCATCTCCTCGAGTACGGCGCGGACGTGAACTGCAGTGCTCAGGATGGAACCAGGTTAGCGGCACCCCCGGCCCGGCACCGGGTCATCACTCACCTCCCTCCCTTCCCTCCGTGCCTCTCCTCTATCCCCCCTTGTCCCGCCTCCCCAACCTCAGGCGCTCAAAGCCCTGCTCCTCGGGCAGGGCCGTGCAGGACGCGGTGACCTCCTCTGCTCTCTGGTTAATAAAGCAGTGGGGACACGCTTCTGTTGTGACTCGAGTTCAGGGTAATTTCTTTTTTTTCCTCGGGGAATTTTAATAAGTTGTGCTTTGGTTGTTTTCTGTTAGTTAGTGGAATTGCCAGCTGCAGGGCAGGAGGGGAGTGATACTTGAGCTGCAGCCCTGCTCATGTGCCCTCCAGGTCCTTTGAGTTGTGCCAGAAGAGAGGAGTTGGCCTTGTTAGCAGAGTTACTTTCGAGAGCACTTCAGGCTTTTGTGGGCGATCGGGTGTGCGAGCCCTGTATATGCCGTATAAAAATGTTGTTTGCTGAACTGTTTAACTATCTGCTCATTTGATATTTCGGATTTACTTTTTCTTTTTTCTTTTTTTAATCCCGAATTAGCCTTTTTTTAGTTTCCTTCACAGAATAGTAGGGGCGCTTAGTTCCTGTGCTGTCAGAATAGATAGCGAGCTTTTATTTTTTTTTTGCTTTGTGGAGAAAAAAATGCTGCTCCGGACCTTTTTTTAAGCTTCTTGTGTAGCTCCTAAAGCACCTCTTTGACCACCTCTGCGAGGCTGACCTTGGGGTAACTTGTCCTGAGCATATGCAGAGCGTTATTCAGTCTATGCATTTTGGGGACAGGTCGCTTTGTATTCTGCAGGTCGCTTTGTATTCTGCGAATCTCCTGCAGCTTGTTATCTTAAATGGTTTATCGCCTTCCCTATCACCATCCAAATAGCCAGGGAGGTAAAATTAGCGTAACTAAGAGCCTGCTTCTTTTGTTTTTAAGCTCTTTATTTATTAACTTGGGAAGGGAGGAGTCAGGAAAACAAAAAGAGGGCTGGTTAGGATGGTCCATTAAAAGTTCATGATGGTCCATTGTTACCGGCCCATCACCAGCCCATTACAGCCCAAAGGAAAGCTTTTTGGAGAAACATTAAAACCCCGACTGGATTGTCAGATTCCTCCTCTGTCGCCCACTTCTTTGTGAGAGTTCTGAGCTCTCCAGGCTGCCAAACAGCCTCGCATTTTCTGCTGCCTTCAGCTTTAATACGTGACCTGTGCCAACAGCGGCGAGTTGCTGTAAAAAGAAGCCTAAATTATTTTTGTCTCACTTGCTGGAATAACCTATATAGAAAATTATCCCCGGGAAGTGTCTGATCAGTCTTAGTCACCCGCCAGTTCAGAGTCCACCTTTGATTTCTAGTCACAGACGGAGCTGGTTTTCAAGAAAGAAACTTGGCCGGTGTATCCTGAAAAGTTGTTTTGGGGAAAATGGATTTTAGAAATGAACATAATGATGATCTGATCATAGATGGTAATGTCAGAACTCAGCGTGCTGTTGCCTCTCTTTTCTGAGGGCAGACTTACTTTTCATTTGGAAAGCTGCCCAACAGACAGCGAGAATCCAAAACACAACTAATATACAGAGGAAAGATGGTCTGAGTGGGGCAGGACAGAGAGCAGAAGCTTCTGTGAGGAACTTCGGATCTGTGTAATGCGCTGCCTTTTGGCGGAACCAGACTTTTCTGTCTCTGTAGAGTAAGTCAGGACATTCATAAGACAAGTCCCATTTCTCTCTTGAAAGTTTTTTTCTCCTTTAACTTTTAGGAGGAAAGATGTGTCAGTCTTCCTCAGCTGTGTTGGTTTTAAAATTAAATTCCTGAACGTGTTCAACCCTTAGAAATACAGTAAAGTCTTAAAAAGAACAACAGAAAAACCCCAAAACAAAACCCCAAAAGCCACCAAACGCACCATCAAAGACTTGTCCTCCTCCCCTGCTCTTTTAATGACTCTTAGTATGCTTTTTATTTTCCCCTCTGCCACCTCACCTATCCAAAGGTACTTTTGGTCGTGCTGTGGAAGCTCCCAAGGCTGCAGACAGTGACAGTGGATGTGTGTGGCTCTGTTCAGATAATGGGAAGCAGCGCAGAGGAGCGATATAACTGTGATGCAACTGCGTGTGCTGTGTTAGCGCAGCTGTGGTACTGAGGCAGCCTGGGGGGTCACCTGAAGATCTGTTATCTGCTGCCTCTGCCGTCAGCTTTTTTGGAGGACGCTGTGAAAAGTTATGGCTGGTGAGGATGTGGCTTTGGTCTGTGCAGGACGTCCACGTGGATGTGAAGGATGCAGGAAAGTTCTGCGGCGTCTGTGCGTCTCTCAGTCCTGTCTGAAGTGCTGCGGGTGCTCCGGTCAGCGTGCTGGCTTTGCATGTGTGTGTGTGTTTTGGGGTGAGGCAGGCGTTCAGCCTCTGGTTCCTGTAGTATCAGAAATCTCGGCGAAGCCAGAAGCAAGCAAAGCGCCGGACCGTGGTGTAGGGGCAAGGAGGTGACAGCATTTGGGAGTGTAGGAATGGTGCAGCCCTTCTCTTCACCCCAGCTCGGCACAGGATGTCCCTCTCTGCCCTGTTCCCAGCACATCTGGCCAGGCTAAATGTGGTAGGTCTTGGATGTTTTTCCCCTTAAACTCTGTGCTGATAGACCCCATGCAGTGCCTGCAGACCCTGAATACACAAGCACTCTGCTGCTCAATTAGTGCCTAATCAAAGATTATTGTAGAACCCGGAGATCTTTAAGACCTGTCTCCGAGGTGCTGCAGTCACTAAGGGCTCTTAATCGTCTTACCTATAAATAATAATAGACCGTGCTTAGGAGGTGAGAGCTTCCCTTCCCTGACAGGACCCCAGTAAGTGCAGTAGCTCGACGAGGGGTGTTCGAACTGACATGAGCAAGGCTGTTTGCCGCGTGTATTCGGCCTTATCTCGCCGTCCTTCTCCTCTTACCTCTGCAGCGTGCCCTCGCTGAACCCGTGCCGCTACAGAAACAAAGCCACATGCCAAAAATACAGGCGTCCCCTGCCTGTTAGCGAGGGCTCCACGTTGCTTCAGAGTTCGCTCGCTAGATTCCCTCTCTGCAGCCAGTTTTGCCGTATCCTTCCCGCTGGCAGCTGATGAGCTCAGCCTTTTTTATTTTTTTTCCCTGCGAGGACCATGCCAAGATGGCTCTCTTCCTGTGTCTTTTCAGCTGGTCTTGGCAGAGCCATACCTTCCAGCAGCTAATTGCGTTAAAGAAGAGTCAGCCTGCGTAGCTGCCCTCCTGCAACTCGTGCCTTGCCTCTTCCGTGGGGCAGCCTTGCGTAACGGAGCGGGGTGGAAACAAAAACAAAATGCCAAAATATGGCATTGCTCGGCGAGTTGCAGGACCTCTTACTGCAGTGAGGAGAATTCTGGTGGTGCCTGAAAGGCTGAGAGCAAACCCTGACTGGTCTAAATAGTTTATAATTTTGGTGGTGGAATGATAAACCCCCAGTGAAATGTTTTCCTAACTCTAGTGGCGGTAAAAATAGTAGGAAGAATTCGACAGTACACAAGAGAGGGTTGAGATGTGTGTCCTCTGTAGGATATTGCAGCTCTCGAATGTCCCCAGATCCTTCTGGGGCCTTTTGAAGGGTTTGTTTTAGAAGGGAGCTGTGCTACGTTAACTGTACCATTAGGGATAGAGAGTGTTTATTTCCACGATGCTCAGGGCGGAAGAGATTGTATGGGCAAAGCAGCCCAGGAGAGGACTGCCAGGGATCTTTTTTTTTTCCACATCTGAAAAAGTTGCCTATTCCAGTAGTTGCTTTTGCATCCTACAAAGAGGATGGTTAAACTCTGCCAAGAGCGAAGAATACTCCCTCCTCTGCTGGCCCTGCTGGGAGAAGCAAACGAATAGCTGTGCCTTTGCATGGTCCCGCTCGTGAGCTTGCCAAGAAGCTGTTCTAGCCAGTAAAAGAGTCTGTCAGTGCTCTGTTTTGGCCTTTTCTCCCTTAACTTATCTATGGGGAATCTCCTTTTTCCCCCCCCTCCCTGCCAGTGTTTTCTTTCCTTCCTTCTATTTATTGTTCTTCCTTCTTCCGCACTGCTTTACTACGCCTTTCCTTCCCCATGCCTCTATAAATTCCCCTCTCATGCCCGGGCAGCCTCCCTGTGTACTCTTAGATGACGAATCTGGGTCTGCCTGCCCCGCTGCCTGCCCTGCTGTCTCTGTCTGCAGCGCCACGTTGGGCTTGGTGACCTGTAAAAAGGGAGAAGGAGGTTCCATCACAGGGTTACAGCCCATGTGCTGCAATTTTTCCTTCCTGGGGAATGCCCAGGCACCCTTTAATAAACTCGTCTGAGTGTCGTTAAATCAATTGAAACACTGGGCGGTGATTTAGATGCTGTTTTTAATAAGTTAAGGGATCATCTTGAATTCATTACTGCTTCAAAAGCCACTTAGGTAAGTCAGTTAAAAAAAAAACCCCAAATGCAAACAAGAAAACCCGCAAACCAGTAATCCCACAACACTCCTCAACCCCCTCCCAAAACCAGAAAATCGTAATTCTGAAATAAAATTTAAAAAGAGTTCAAAATTAAAGACTCCAGTAAAGCGAGGGAGTGGGGGAGAAAGAGCATTCCCAGCACTTGGCAACAGCCGTAACTCTCGTCTGCTCCCGGTGCCTGTTGCCAGACTTTCAGCCGGGGATGCTTCGTGCCCAGTGGGGGGGACAGGAGGGTTTGCAGCAAGGCTGACCTTTCCTGCTGTAGATGCTCAGAGTGCCACGACCCAGCAGCTCAGGCCTCAGATGCTTGCTGACAGCAAGAAACACCCGATACTTCTGCATCCTCCGTGTCGGCACCTCTGTTATTTGTTGCCTCCTGCTTGGTGTCACCTGGGATGTGACACTGTGATGTAGCACTGACCAGCTCGTGGATGTGATGCTTCCCCTGTGGGGAAGCACTGAGTCAGTAGGTGGAGGTGGGAAGGTGAGACTTGCAGGGCATCCCGGCAATGCTGGCTCCTCCAGCACTGTCTGTCTCAAAGGCGTCAGTTTCAGCGTTGTGTTAGAGACATTCCCTCAGAAACTGAGAAGGGATATCCTGACCATTTGTAAGTGATCCTCATGGACCTCTCTGGTCGTAAAATGTGAAGGTGGCTTTCCCAAGGGTGATATGCTGGGCTTTGGAGGCGTCCACGTGTTGTGCTCTCTGCTGCCAAGGGTCTGAGGGTTGGCGCAAGCTGGCTGTGCTCAGCAGCTCGAGGATCACCTGCTTCTTCACCCTCTTGGTGGCATGGGGTGCATAGGAGGCAGGCAGCATGGGATAAGCCCTCTTTCCATAGGGAACAAGCCACCAAGTCCCCAGGTGCACCTCCTCATGTCAGTATGTTGTTCACATGTCAAAACCGATACGACATGCAGCTTTCCAGCAAGATGGGGGCAAGCAAGAACCCTTCACGTGTAGCCTGTGTTAGTCACCCTAAGTCACAGCCTACTGGAAAGCACTTGGAGTAAATACGTCTGGAACATCTTTTGGAGACTTATCAGAGTTCCCCTCCTCGCCCTCCTACCAGCAGTGCTGTGTGATAGATGGGGAAACGGTGGTGTGCCATCCTCTTCTGGCTGATTTGATCCTCCCCCTCCTCTGTCCTGAGCTCACGTGGATGCCAGGTCATGCCAAAGCCGTGGTGACACAGAGGGGACACTGCCATGTGAGGCAGGAGTGGTGGGATGTGGCCTCTTGGCAGGAGGGAGTTGAAGCCCTGGTTGTCAGCCGAGCGTTGCTTGGCAGATGGGGAGACGGAGCGGAGAGGTTTGCTTGGCTGTGCTTCCAGATGACTTCCCCTTGCATAACATCGTTGTGAAAGCTTTCCAGGAAGGCAGTGTGTGATCCTGGTTAGAGTCCTTCCTTGCCTTTAAACACAAGCTCCCTGAGAGCTTGAAAGCCTTGTTGGGGGGCAGCAGTACTGACAGCCCAAAGGAGGAGCGTTGAGCCGAGTTGGACTGCCGTGATTGCTGTCCGCACATTGGACTCCTCTTTTAGTTCCCTGCTCTCGCTGTCTAAGGAAAAGATGGGATTTTAACACATCTTCATTAGTCTGAAGGGTAATATGTTCTACTTCCAGACAACTCCCCGTTATGTATAATCAATTTTAAAGGCAAAAGTTAATGCGATTTATAATTAGTGATAAGGAATTCTAAACCTGGAATCGCAGGCCTGTGTATTAATGAATAATCCTTCTGAAGGCTCACAAAATCTATGTCTGAGCTTGTATAGATTGCTCGCGCCACATAAAATGCGTTAATTTCTGGGTGGACTACACTTAAAATTACATGTTTTTCTGTTCTCTGATTAGAAGGGTTGAACTGTGCTGCAAATATATTCACAAGTACTGTTTAAAGAGGATGTTCTGCGCGGAAGTTTAATTCCTAGCAAATTTTCATAACTTATTTCTGTGTACATAATTTAGGAGCTTTGGGTAACTGATTTCCGTGCTTGCCCAGAGGCAGGCTGAATGAGCCTTGCTCCGCAACACGCTGTTAAATTGGCAGAGATTTGGAACGGTAGAGTGACTCGCAGCAAAATGATGTTTGTGAGGCTTCACACAAACTCCTGCTTTCTGTTACAGCGGTGTAATTATTTTACTGTCCCTCGAAAATGTGTACAGCAAGGAATAGACGTAACAGAAATATCTGCCCTGAGCAGTCTGACTGAAGACAAGAGGGGAGGGGATGATGTGCAAGTAAAACCGACAATAAGATGATTGGCAGCTGTATTAATAGTGTTACTTTCTATAAATAACTTTGATCTACAGTCAGAAGTTTCTCGTCAAAAACATCTGCATAATACTGTGGAGTCAAAATGTAACGCCGTGATTTTTCTTTCCCTTCACACCAGACCAATCCACGACGCGGTCGAAAACGACCACTTGGAAATTGTCCGCCTGTTACTGTCCTATGGTGCTGATCCAACACTTGCAACCTACTCTGGGAGGACCATTGTGAAAATGACCCACAGTGAACTCATGGAGACCTTCCTCACAGGTCTGTGCACGCATTGCGTGGGGCTTTACGATCCTGGAAGATGGGGGGCTTGTTCCCTGTCCCCCAAAGTCCCTCCTGCCTGACAGGGGTGACTTCATGCCAAGGAGCCGTGGGGTAGGGTGGGCTGCAGTAGCTCCCTCTTTACCTGCAAAAACCCAGAGGCTGCAGGTGGGGAAGCACAGCCATGCTTGGGGGCTCCTTCTAATTGAAACTCTTAATAAGTCATAAGGATTATTCCAGTGTCAGATTTGATAGGTGGGTAGGAGGTCAGTGGGCTGTTTCGGTGCCTTCAGTTTTCTGCTTGAAATGAAAACAAGAACCTTGCCAATTCAAATAGCTGTTTGTTAAACATACTCAGGTTTTCCCATGGTCTTGCTTTTTATCTTCAACTATTTTTGGTTTTGCCAGTTCTGCCTTGTTTTATATCTGAAATACTGTAAAACTACGTTAAAGGCTCTTGTCTTTAAACGTGTCCATGTTATAACATGGTTTTGGGGGTTTTTTTCCCTCTTAGTTTTGGATGAAGACACTTGCTTCCCTAATAACTTGCCTCTGAGCATGTTGGCAATGTTCATAGTCCATGAGTTTAGGTACTCATCTGTTCACCTGTTTAAAGGGTGCAGTATAGGAGGCACATGAGTGTGTCAGGACTCCAGTAAAGCCCAGTATCTTTGACTTCCTAGCATCCTGAATCCCACTATCTTTTCACCAGTTCAGCTTGTAAATCTCCCAAATTATATCTGTAGAAGAGAACTACATCTTCTGAACATATCTGTGTGGAAAAACATTTTTCATCAGGTGATTTGGGGCCACAGTTTTCACCCTCAAGTTGGTGTCCAGAGTAACTGCAAAGGCCAACAAACGTGGTCCATCCATCTTCTCAAAAATAAGATGCTGTCAGTTTCTGAGGCTTAAGCTTGGATCTGTCCCTGTTAGACCTTTGATGTGGTGGGTCATTATTTGATGTGGGGGAAGGGTGTGTATATGCTGTTGTTTGTAGCGTGTGTGCCAGGAGTACGGTGAGGGATTTTTTGATGGAAGGTACGGAGGACGCGCGTTGAGGCTCTGTGACGCGCGGTCTGCTAAACTTGCCAGCTTTTTGTTCTCATCAGTATGTTTTTGTTGTTGTTTTTTCCTCTCCAGAGTATTTAACTGACCTGCAAGGTCGAAGTGTTGATGACCCTGGTTTGTACTGGGATTTCTATGGCAGCTCTGTGTGCGGTGAGCAAATGTTGCCCTTTATTTCTTTGTATGCAGAGACTTCAAAAACATGGGGCACGTGGGGGTGGGGGCTATTTTGTTGTTGTGGTGAAGGGAGCTGGGAAGGAAGCAAACTGATTTTGTTTACAGATCACGTTATTGGGAAAAAAAGCAAGACCCGCAACAGTCTTTTCATTGCTGACTTAGCACCTTTATTCAATTTTATTTAGATCCAAAAGATGAATCTGGATTTGATGTCTTGGCAAATCCTCCTGGCCCGGGTGATGAAGATGAAGATGGCTTCAGCGATGTGTTTGAATTTGAATTTTTGGATGAGCCTCCCTTACCGTGTTACAACATTCAAGTGTGTCTCTCTCAGGGGTAAGAACAAATACAGGTTTTGGGGTAAGAACAGCTGGGATGACCTGCTTGGGTTGGCGGCAGTTTGTGACGGTGGGGAAAAGCACATAACATAAATTTTTAACATAAATGAGAGATCAATAGTGCAGCTGCTGGGGTTTTTTGGAAATAGACTAGTAGGAGGTGCGAAGGGAAAAGGCTGGTTTATCAGAGCTGAGTTTTTACTGCCCTATTCCCGAGCGGGACAAGTGATGTTTGAACACAAATTCCTTTCCTCATCCCAGACAGGCATCTCGTTTATTGCTTCCCAAAATAGAAGTGCTTCTAGCACTTAAATTTGGATATCGTGTTTGTAAGGTGTTAGTTGTATTTTGCGGGCTTTTCTGTTCTGCCGCTGAGTGGACACGCTTTTGTGGATGACAAAATGGCACCATTACTGTTTTGCTAGACTTTGTTGCAAAACTGGTTTAAAGCTCTGAATTGGAATAAACAAATAAGCTTCTTGGGGAAGAGTCTATGATACTTAATAATGAGCAAAGATCTGGGAAGTTGTGTTATCTCTTGTATTTAAGATACAAATTAGATTTGTAAACGGCTGTTGTTCGCCATTTGCACCCATTTTGATGACAGCTAGGTTTAAATATTGATCATACACTAGCCTGGGTTTTAGCATGGTTTTGTTACTTGGGCGATGGATATAACTTAAGTTCCCTGAAGTAGACAACTACAAAGATTGAATTTAAAAACTGTGTTGTTTATCTGACAAAAAACCAGCTCACTGTTGACTTCTATTTAATATTGGCATCTCTGGAAGCACCTCTGACTGGGGTGCTGAATTTTGTGGTTATAACTATAAGCCATCTACTAATTCGCAGGATGAAAGTTGGGCTCAGCTGGGCTAATCTTCAGCGGTATGAGTTGGGATGGCTACTGGCCCACACGGGCACTGAGGAGCCCGGGTTTTATAGGTTCCAGTGCCCCTGCGTGCCCGGATCCCTCCTTCCTCAAAGCTGCAGGCAGCAGTACTCTGAATAAATACGTACTCACCTGCTCATCTGTTACGTTCGACCCCTGGGCGACAGCCTTGATTTCAGAGGGGTTGTTTGTGGGATCGGGGAGGGTTTGTCACAGAGCCATGTGGGGAAGAGTCGGGAATCCTGTGACTTAATGTCAGTTACTGGAGCCCCTTTCTCCTTTGCTTCGGCAGACCACGGAACTGGCTTCTGCTCTCGGACGTGGTGAAGAGGCTAAAAATGTCATCTCGCATCTTCCGCTGCAACTTCCCCAACCTGGAAGTCGTCACCATCACGGAGGCAGAGTTTTACAAACAGACTTCCCTCAGCCAGTTGTTCTCTTGTGCTACGGACCTTGAAGCTTTTAACCCAGAGAGCAAAGAGCTCTTGGACTTGGTAGAGTTCACAAGCGAGCTCAAGACTCTGCTCGGCTCCGAGCTTCACTGGTTGCATCCGCACGAGGACCCTCCCTTCGACATCCTCTGGTGAACCATCAGGCCATTTAATGTACAGCGCTCTATACAGCTACTTCTTTATGTATATGTGTTCAAATGAAATTGTTTCTGTAAAGAAAGGACACTATTAAATATGAAAATATCTTTCCTTTATATAAGAGATCTGAATTCCAGTTGGATGGATTTTGGAAGAATTTTTTTTTAACTTCAATCAGTTTTTACAAAATTGTTATATAATGTTTCTTTAAATGCACACAGGCTTTGGGATAAGTTTGTTATTACTCGGAACACATTTTTTTTTTAAAGAACACACCCACACACATTGACTTTGTTTCATACAAAGCACTGATTACACAGAACATACTTTTTCTAGGTGATGTGATCAAAGTCGTGTGGCTTGTTTGGGAGATAGAATTCGGTAAGGCACTTGGTGATATTATTTTCATTTTTTTTGTTTACAGAATTACCTGCTTTGGCCAGGTAAGCACTATTGAATATAATTCAATAGTTTGTAATATAAATTAAACCATATCCATACGCATCAACTAATTGTAAGAACTTTTATATCCTAATTTAAAAGCTGTGAAATTTAGTTTTCACACATCAAACCGGATTGTTTATATATGTTTAAACATTTTATGCTCTTTATTTAAAGAAGACTTTGAACTATTTTTTCTGTACCTTGTAAAATATTGAAAAACTAACATATGTTGAAGTTGCTTGAAACTGTACATAAACTAAATTTTCTGAATTGTGTGTTTATGTTTGAGATCTGTGTTTTAACTTTGTAAGTAAATCTTCTGCCTTTGTATTTATATTTTACAAAAATTTTCTTAAAGGCAATAAAACTGTTGAGAAATGAAGATGCTAAAGTGACTCCCATTAACTCCGTGCCTGGTTGTGACCTGAGCTTCATCTCATTAATGTTTATGAAAGGAGGGAGTAGTTTCCAAAGTGGGGCAGGGCTGGTAGAGGTGCAGGCAAGCAGCTGATGAAATCCGGGGTACAGTCTGTATTGGCTTTCTAAATTCAATGTTGCAAGAGAACGTCAGGCGGGCTCTTTTGGTGGGACAGAGGTTTAAAAATGGTGTTCACAGTACCTCCTGCACCACCTTTTAGCTAAAGAATTGTGAATAGGTTCAATCATTTTCCCTCCTTTGACATCCTTATAATTTCCATTGGCTGAATTCTCTTTTCAATGAAGTCTGCAGAGTGGAGGAAAATAGTACCAGGGGAAATGCTTTCATTTTAATGTGGAGCGTTAGAGCTATGAGCACATTTCGGGGGGGATCTAAAGGGACAGTGACCAGAATGTCACTTTTGCATAGCTTGGGAACTTGCACCTAAGAGGCTGGGCTCTCTGGACTTGTGGACAGACCCTCTCTGCCTTCCCTTTGTGGAAGGAAGTTCGTGCTGTGAACTCAGACTCCTGAGTTTTAATTTGGGGCTGTTAATAAGAGTAGTATGTCCTGTGACAGCCTATTGCTTCTGAGGTGTTTAAATCACACTGCTCTGCGGGTAAGGGCCAGGACCCCACCCAGAGGGTCTTGAGCAGAGCACCTTGTCAGTCTGGGAAAAGCATCTGGGAAGAAGTTTCTCCATTGTCCTGAGGGCTGAAGGTAAGGGGGAACGATGTCTCGTTGAATTTCATTGGAAATGAATTCTTCAGGACAACGAATTGTCCTGAAGGTGCCCTGGAGGGGAAGACTCAGAGCTGCTGCCTCTCGTGGTGTGTTGCTGGTGAGTCTCTTGCCAAACATTTGTACTCTGTGGCTTTGCAGTGGGGCTGTTCCTGTGGGTAAGGTGGTTTTGTAGCTGAGCCAAGAGGTGAGAGAAGGGTCCAAAAGCTGTCTGCTGCTGGAAGCTGAAGTCCCATTTCTGCCCAGGACAGGGAATTTTTAGTCCTAATACGTCTACCGACATCCTTTTTCCAGACTTTGGGTAAGGAGGATGATGGTCTCTCCTGCACAGCTTTTATGTGCATGCTGGATTTCCTTTTAAAACAGTCTCCAGCTTTGCAAGGAACTGAAACACAGACACCTCTACTCTCTAGTGCCAGCTGCTTTCACCCCCTGGTTTTTCCAAGAAAAAAAGAGGTGGGACAGAAAATTTAAGGCAAGGGAGAACATTAAAAGCAGTTGTTACAGACATCTTTATCTGATCAACGCTTGGATGTAACGCTTGGATGGCTTGAGCTGGGTATAAATCAGCTTCGTGCCACTTCCCAGGGTGTGTGGCAGACACCTCACTTCTCGCCGAGCCCTGGGGCAAACAAAAGATTGACACGGCTTCCTCTTTTGGCCAGCTCCTCCTCAAAGAATCCTGAGCACGTGCTCCCGAGCATCTCTGCTTAGTCAGCTTTCCCCTGCCTCCGCCGGGTACAGTTGGGCCTTCTCCATGCTGGCTCCTGCCTGGTGCTCAAATACAGTAACAGCCTCATGCTGCCATAATGCGAGTGCGTGTGCCTGCCCTGGGCGTCTGTGCTCTAAAAATAGGGCCGTGGCAGGGAACACCTGATCCCAGCGCTGTCCCTCGGCATAACGTAACCGTTTTATACTCTGGGATGTTCCCTTTTTAAAGGGACTTCGCTGCGTGAGGGCGCTTGAGGGAGCACAGAGGGTTCAGCGAAGCAGGAGGGAGGGCACGAGGCTGGCTGGGCTGTCCCTGTGCTGGCTGCTTTGAGAGAGGCTGGATGCAGGGGTGGTTTTGCAGGAGGCAAGCCCAGGGGAGAGTTACCTTGGGAGAGGAGCGATGGCAGCGTGCCAGCAGGGAGTGAACTTTGTGACAGCGAGCGTAGGCAGGGCAGCGAAACCCCGGCCAGCGCTGGGACTGTCTGGATCCCGCGGGGCTGGAACTGGGCGAGCTCCAGCCAGCGTGGGGGCTGCGTTCAGCGGTTTGGTTTCTGATCTCACACTGCTCTCCTTTAAAGCGCTTTCCTGTGCATCCTCCTTGGGCCAAAGATGCTTGCTTCACACTGCTGGCTTTGCTCCAGGTTAATAAAAAAACCAAGGAAATGGAAACGCAGCCTTTGGGGATGGTAAAACCCTGCTGAGCCTGTTTCTTGCCTTCTGCAAGGTGAGAGCACGGTGTTGATGCTGTTGGGGACAAAGCCAAGGTGTTTCCTTGAATTTCCCCTGCTTATCACTCGGATTTGCCTGGCTGGGACTCTGCTGCCCTGTGGAGGTGTTGGACAACCACTGGTGCAATAAGGAAAATCCCTATTTCCAGCTAGAGCAGGCAGATGAGCCTCACTTAAAAGAGGTTCCTTTGTCAAATTTTTACTTGTTGCTGGCTGGGAAATCCCAGGGAATACCCAATTTCCGGCTGGCTGCCTGGTGGGGAGGCTAAGGGGAAGTCACAGCACAGGCAGTGCTGGGAGGGTTCCTCTGAGATAAGCCATGCTGCTGAGAACCAAAATATTGAACCCCTCTTTCTCCTTCCTGCCTTACCCAAGAGTTCTGCAGAGTGGGGTCAGCCCTGGGAGTTTCCCGTTTGGGTCATTTCTCCCTCCAGCCACTCTTCTCGTTTCTTCTGCTTTGCTGTGGTGGCTGAGCTGGAGTCTTGTGCCAAAGGCACTGATGCAGTGAGTGGCAAGCAAGGGTCAGAGGAAGAGTAGATGCGGTGCTTAGGCACATGGCTTAGTGGTGGGCTTGTCCGTGCTGGGTTAACCTTTGGACTTGAGGATCTTGGAGGTCTTTTCCAACCTTCATGATTCTATGATTTCAGTTAGCAGGAGCAGAATGGAAATTGTTTTAAGAACTGCTCCCGGGGGCCAAGCTCGCTCCATGAATCAAAGGGGTTTGAAGCTGACTCCTCCCTTCATTTCTGTGCTAAATAATGAAACTATAGATGAGACCCATCATTTGAGCATTAATGTATCAGGGAGTGGTGAGTGCAGGCAGCTGCCATTCCCAGGCTCTCTGGGGCTGCTGGTAAACATTCGGCATCGTCAGTTTGCACAGGGAAAAGACACACATTATTACTTTAAACTTGCACGGATCCCAGGTAACCGGAAAAATAGCATTTTATCTGCTTAAAATTGTTTGCAGAACACATTTTCATTTCAGTGTGAGACCAGTGGTGGTAGGAGAGGGCTTGGCACCACCACACGAGGCAGAAGAGTTGAATGACATAGTTGTGAAGACACAGCCCTTTTCTCAGAGTGCTCATTCACCATTGCATTTCTGCTAGGAGGAGGAGCAGGAGAAGGTGTCAGGCATCCAACGAGTTTCACTTGGAGTGATGCCAGGGACAAAAATCTCCAGAGAGATCTGAAGAAGATGAAGCTCTAAGCACCCCACGATGATGTCCACCTGCATAAACCTTGCTAGTTTCACCCATTGGTGTAGTTTGCATGGGTTCCCCTGATTGCACAGTGAAGACAGTATTTTCCTGCAAGTGAAGGGATGGATCCTTAGGAGCAGCACTGCCTTCTGCCCTTGGGGTGAAGAGAGCCGTTGCTTGTTTCTGGTTTGCCAGTCCTGAAGAAAACCTCGTCCACGCCATGTGCACATTTTCCTCCGGCAGACTGACGTGACTGTAGACGGTTGCTCTCTTGAGCCAGGTATGAACCACAAATCTGTCACTAAATAGATTTTCCTTTTGTTGTCACATTAATTTGCAACTCATTAATAGTGACAGCAGTGAGGTACTGCACTGATGCAGATTTGCATATTCATGGATAACTTATTATTAAACAAATAAGATTTCCCTAGCTTAGGAAGCACCCAGAGTAATGCCACATTGTGCATTATAACAGCCTGAATGTTTTATTTTCTTTTTAATATGTTAATAGATGCAAGGGGCGCTCTTTTTTTAAGTAAATGTGCATCTATAAAATAACATGTAATTTAAAATATCACAATTGTTTAAATAGTAATCCATTAACAAACCTGCCAATAATTGAACACAAATACCTATTTAATGTACAAATCAATTAATCAATTCTAAATGCTGGCTTTGTTGCCTGATGACCGTAACACAGGCAGTACCAGCAAGTCACAACCAAGTCACTGTGCCGGCGAGGTGAGCCAGAGGTGGAGAGCTGATCCCATGTTTTATGGTTCATTACAGTCAAATTGGTTGGTTTTCACAGTCGCTTTTGTTTCTTCTCCCCAGAGGAGCGGTGGGAGAGAAAGTGAAGACTGAGCTCGCTGTGGTACCCACTGCCACCCCCTCGTCTTACTGGGCACGGCTGAGGAAAATGCGGCTGTCTTGGCTCTGCAGGGACCTCCCTGCTCCCCCTTTTCTCTGCCAGCAGGCAGGTACCGCCTGGAGGTTCCACCTAGACACCAGCTTTGGCTCAGCCCTGGCCAGGAGGAGGGCAGAGCTCTGCCCCCAGCGCTGTGGGTTTCTTACTCCGCGCTGGAGGAATCGTGGTGAAAAGCCCTTGGAGTTCAACAGGCACTCAAAATCTGCAGGTGGGAGGAGTGGGAGATGTGGAGCGTGGGGCTGTCCTGCAGGCAGGTGTTCTGGTTCACTTGCTGGTAACAGCCAAGGTCCTCTGCCCATGAAGCAGCACAACTTTTTTCTACTGGGCTATTCAAGACTATCCAGTATGCATAGCAAGCTCCTCTTCAGATCCCTACTACCACATCCATATTTTTCATTCCTTTCTGGCTCTTTTAAAAATTTGTAGGGTAGTGGGCATAATTACATGTGAGGAAACCAGATGGTTATTGCAGTTCCCCTCAGTCCTGAAGTGAGGTTTTTTCCTGACTTTCCAGAGTCCTTTGACGGTGTTGCCTAACCACGAAATGCGGTTCTTACCCCATCCTGCTGTTTCCTTGTGAGTCACAAGCCACCCCCTTCGAACCACTGGCCCGTGCTCCCAGCCTCCCCAGGCTCCGGAGCTCCTGTTTCAGGCTAATTGCAAAGGGTGTACGGCCCTGAAGAGACACAGATAAAACCCAGGATGCTGAAATGCAACCAGAAGTCACCCCAAAGACTGGATCCCTGCAGGTGCAGAGCAGGGTGAGGCTGTTTTTAAAACCTGTGTACAGCAAGCTCACAGAGCCCTTCTCCAACGGGGGATAATTTCATTTTCTGATGTGGGATCTGCTTTTATCTTCATCTCCTGGCTCGGGTCTTTCCTTGGCACACTGAGGAGTGCCAGTGGGACTGCAGCCCGATTTCCACTGCTCTGTGGCTGCAGGCTTTTCCACTCACTGAGGATGTAGAGGGTTAGACAACACATGTGGCAGACACTCATGATGTCAGAGACAGTGTTTAGTATTTGTAGCTGTCGAAATTTCAAAGAAAAAGCTACCTAATGAAAACCCTTTTCCAATATGCCATAAAACTCCTGTTTAAGTAAAGCTTCTGTGAAGGCAAGTCCTGACAGGCCTCCTGAAATGAAAAGGGCAGATTATTTAACAGCTGATCAACACTAATAACCCTTGGCAAATACAGTATGCAAATTCAGCGCTGGAGCCAACACGAGCTGAAGGGACTCTTCTGTGACAGCCTGGCCTGGCTGCTCTCAAACTGCTGCTGGTAACCACAGAGCCCAGCACGGGGAGTGGGGGGACCTGGGCTGCCACTGCCACGTGTTAGGTCAGTGGTCTGCGGGTGCTTGTGGAGGAGAAGTCCCTCCACCACCACAGGAATCTAATGGGCATTTGGTGCCTGACCACTCAGTGGGGCTGGACTTGGGCTCCCTTGCTGAGGTGCTGGAACCGATGGCATAAAGCGCCGAGGGAACTGGAACAAGTAGTTTGGAGCTGAGTATTTTGTCTCCCCACTTCGTGACATCTTAGGGTAAATATCACTTGTAAGTATCTTTTAGACCTGCCAGTCTACACAAATGTAATTCTTCTTTCTGAATTGGGCCAACCCATGGGCAGCTAAGCAAGGGATGGAGTTGGGTTTCCAGAGTGAGTTCATCCTTCTGTCCCCTAGCTCCATGTCACGAGGGTGGCTTCGTAGCTGCCTGGCTGCCCTGCATGAGTCAGCTTCCCCAGCCCAGAGACCCTGTCTGTGCTACCCACTGGCTGCTGTGAGCACCTGGGGATTTGGGGCACCTCCCTGAAGGGCGAGCTCAGCACACGGCAGTGCTTGGGAATGCCCCCACTTGGGCTGGTTGCACTCCCTAAACCAGCAGATGCCAGACCCAGAAGCCCCTCAGGGTGGGTGAGTACAGGGTGGGATGGTACAGGGTGGGAGATCACCCATCCCCCTGCAAGGGGACGAGGCAGCGCTGCCTGGGTCTGGGAGCAGGGCAAGGGGTCAGGGACAGGCAGGGAAGTGTTGCCCTTTTGGTGGCAGTGTGGCGTTACCTTGGCTCAGAAAGTTGGGTAAGCCCGTGCCTCCGAAACCCGGGTGCTCTGCCCATCCACCAGCCGGTGCTCCCAACACAGCCCTGAACAGCCTGGTGACCAAACCTGCCCGGTCCCCAAGGGGTTACCTCTCCTGAAATGGCTGCCATGCCCAAAGAGACCGAGTGCCTTTGAGTACTGCTGTTTTCAAAGGCTCAGGAGTGAGCTCGATTAGCAAAATCAACAAAGAGATGCAAATAGGCTGCAGCAAAAAGGTGCTTTGTGAGTCTGGGAGTCGGGGCCCTGGGTAGCGGGAAGCAGCAGCTCTGTGTGCTGGGAAGCACTGGAGAAGGGAGGGTGTGTTATTCCGGGGAAAGCAGCGGCTCCGACCAGCGCACGGCTCTGTGGACACAAAGCAGCGTCTCCGTCTTCAAGGTTATTTAATAGTAAACAAGAGCTGTCAGGAGGGAAGGAGCCGCTGCCGCCCAGGCACTCCCAGGCTATCTTGTGAGCACAGCAGGAGATGTGGCACAGGCACTGCAGGCTGGGGGAGTCCAGACAGCCCTTTCCCAGGCTTATTTCTGCAGCTGCAGATCACCTCAAAAACGCAGCCTCACGCTCGGCCCACGTTTGACTTGCCCGGGCTTCAAACACCCCACCAAGTTCGTAACAACGTTAAAGCCTTTCCTGCTCAGTGCTTGCTTTCACTTCACCTGCAGTAACTCTTGGTGCTCCGTGGGGCCCTCAGCTTTGCTTTGGAGGCAGAGCAAGGTGAGTCAGCCCCATCCCTCGCCCAGCCAGCGCTGGAGGAGGAGGATGAGGATGAGGATGTGGAGGAGGAGGATTAGCAGAGCGGATCTGCTCAGCAGCTGGTGCTGAATCACAGCAAAACAGCCCCAAGGACAGTCCCTCTTCTGCTGCCAGCGGCTCCCAAGTGCACAGGAATGCAGGATCCCAGGCAGTCTGTTTGTGAAGGCGTGAGGCCGTTTTTAAAATACACAACAGACTTCTGCAGGGCTTGGTCCTTTGTAAAGTAAATTTATTTGACAGATTTATTTCTTTATCAGGTATTTGTCTAACCCTGTGACACTGTGAGACCTGATTTCCTGGTACAAATGTTAAAATGTAAACTCCCAGAGGTGTGGACTGTCACAACCAGTGTCCAAAATATCCTCACCCCGATTTCTTGTTGAGAGTCTTGGTGTAACAGCAGGTGACCCCAGAGATGCTGGATAATCTATGCTATGATCACACCCGGGCACCAGGAAAAGAACTCCAGTAAGAGGACAGGAGACAGGCTTCTGGCCAGTCCTGGCTGAGTGGCTGGCGGACTCAGGGGTTAAAAACAAGCTTTTTGCACGCGGTGCCTCCATCCAACAGGATGGAGAGATTAGAAACACCTAAAGCGCCTGAAGGTTTGCAGCACCACTGACTGATCAAATAAAAATATGTGAATCATAAATCAATGTAATTTAAAGCAGACTTATTTAGAAATTGAGATTGGGCACTAAGGGACTTATTCAAATCACTCTGGCTTGCCATTAGCCACCCCCTGAAACTCTATGTGCTCTCTTGGGGTAGGTGAGGTGGGGGTACAGATGTGCTGCCTCCCGTTTAAATCAGACCTGGGCAGGGAGCCGGGAGAGGGTGGCTGGGGAGGGACCCAGGGTGAAGGAGGGACTCAGGGTGAAGGAGAGACCCAGGGTGAAGGAGGGACTCAGCTGCCTGCTCACCCCGGCTGCTGCCTGGCCCTGCTGGCTACGGCCAGATGACGGCCAGACGGCAGGAGCAGGCTGCGCCGTGTGGCTGCAGGATGACACGAGGTCTCAACACAGCCCAGCGTGTCAGGGACCACAGTCAGTCCCAGCAGAGACAGACACTCTGGCGAGTGCCTTCCCTCGCTCACTTGGCTTAACAGGCAGCTTTGGCTGCGCTCCTGCCATCATTTGACACCTCCCCTCCTCAGCATGCAGCAGTCCTGAGCATCTGAGGAGGGACAGGCTGCAGTTGTGCACAGTCCATATGTGTGTGTGTGTGTGTGTGTGTATGTGCAGGGGGTGCTGGCTGCTTGTTCCCAGCCCCAGCTGTGCAGGAGATCCTATTACCTGACCCAGAGCAGCAGCCAGGAGGGAGAAGGCTGGCTCTTGGCTCCCTCTTCCCATCAGGCTTGCAGTCACCCTGCAAACACATTAGTTTTCCTAAAAAGGCACCGGAGAGCTCGAACAGCAATACCACCGTGGCATTTATTAATTTTTTAGCATAGCTCTCCCCCCACCTCCACTGTGATTTGCATACCTGTTAATCCTCTCCCTGCTGCAATAATTCTGTGAAGGATAGGGAAATTATATCTGAGCAATAACTCCTTGCCTCTGAAGCTGTGGAGCCCTGTGTGCCATCCTGCTCTGAGCAGAGACTTGCAGTGAGTGGAAGCAGGAGGTTTAACCTCCTAAGAGCTGCATGTCACCTACGAGACCCAAGGAAAGCCATCCATTCCGAGCATGTGGAACCCAGCCCTGCCATTCCCAGATGGCTCTGCCTCCAGGAAAGCCCTTGCCCTTGGCAATATTTTGCCTTCACAAAATTACTGTTCCTTACTGGCAGTGTCAACCCCGCAGCAAAGTTGCTTCCCGTGGGAGAGGGGAGGAAAGCCCTGCACTCTGGAGGTTTCATCACTTCTTCCAGCCCTGCCTGGGGAGCTGGGAACACCACCAGCTTCCTGCACGAGCTGGGACTGAGCATCCCATGGCAGGACTGCTGCGAGGCGAGCTCTGACCCCAGCATGGCTTCTGGAGAGGTCTGTGACAGTTTTAACCAGCAAGAAGCTGCAGACCCTAGCAGCTTAATTATCACTTTTCTTACTACTATCTTTATCCTCTTCCCCCCAGCTTTTTATTTCATTTGGATTTGTGGGTGCCTAACACCTCTTCCAGGAAAAATCCTAAAGATGAGTCAGTCAGGTCCAGGTCCAGGTCCAGGTCCAGGTCCAGGTCCAGGTCCAGGTCCAGGTCCAGGTCTGGGTCCGGGTCCAGGTGGAGAGAACAAATTCCTCCAGAAATCCCTGGAAAAGCTGAGCCAGTTTTTCTTGTCATCCCACTTCCTCTGTGACCAGGAGGGGACAGGGCAAGTAGGCAGGGGAGGAAGGACAGCAGGGCGATGAGTAGGTGGTGGAGAGCTCTAGGGAGCTCACTGCCCTTATTTGGAGCCAGCAGTGTGGGTGGACAACAGAGGGAAGCACAGGAGAAGAGCAGGAAGCTAAGTTGAGGAGGAAACTTTTATCACATGATGATAAGTCCCCAAACAGCAAGCATCTCTCGGTGAGGGAGTGACTAAAACCCCAGTTTGCTGCAACTTTGTTAAAACTGTGCTGAGCTCTGGCTCTGCTGGAAAAACAAATAATTCTTAGGGTCTGCAAGATGCATCTTTGAGGGCTCTGGCATCCTTGTGTGCTGCATGTGCCCCTACGTGCACAGCTGTACAGCCTCAGCGTGCAGCGGCGAGGGAGGTGAGAGAAGAGAGGTGATGGATGCTCACCATCGTCTCTGGCCTGTGACCATGAGAAACAGCCCCTGCTGCTTTTTGCCAAGCACAGGCAGGGAGGATAAGGAGCATCAGGACAGCAAACCCAGCGTGTGAGCCAGGGTGAAGGAAGGCTACACCACTGCCCTGTAGGGCCAACGGGGAGCGTCCCTCGGCTCTCTAGGGACAGACACCGAGCTCAGAGGCTCATGCCACAGGCAGGGAGCTGGGAGGGTGGGCAGGGCACATGTGGAGCAGCAGACTAACGCGAGCAGGCTGGGTGTCCATGCTCACACCGTGCACAGCCTGGAAGCAGCTGAGGCAGTGGTTGTTCACCAGGCACCCCAGCCCTGTCGGCAGCGTTTGCTCCATCAGGCACTGACAGCGAGGTCTGGGAGGTTCCTCTTTCTGGGCTATATTAAAGCACACACAACGGCTCGAGAGTGGGGTGAGAGGACAGCAAGGAGTTGTGAAAGAGCAGCACGCCGGAGCCTGTGAGTAACTGAGGCCTTTTGGCAGTGTTTCAGAAAATGGGGTGGTCCAGTTAGGGAGTTCAGGAAATTGTCTGAGTTAGATTAAACATTTTCTAAAACCTTCTGGGTGCTTGAGAGCTGACTTGAAAGTTGGCAAAGTTAAATAAAACAAAAGTTAACACATTCCCCTCAAATTATTTTGTTACAGGTCTAGTATAAAATCGGACTCTTTTTCATTAGTTTCAACATCCCCTTCCATCTGAAGGCAGGAGTATCTGCACAGTAAAGTGCTGGGATGCTTGCACAGCCATGCAGGGGTCCACACGTGACACGTAAGAGCTTCAGAACCCATTCCAAAAGCCATAAACCACATAACCTTTAGGCAGAAAACTGAGTTTCTCTCTAGCTGAAGCCTGGGTGTAAAAGAGTCTCTGTGGGTCTGAGGCTCAGCGGAGTCTTCCTTCAGCACCAAACCCCTGGAGTGCCCAGCAGCAGAGAGCCAGCTCTGGACATGCTGCTTGCTCTCCAGTAGCTGCACTTTGTCCCTCAGGAGACAAGACTGCCACGGTTTGGGCAAGAGAAGCATCACCTCTCACATCAGCCCTGCACAACGGCAACAATGGAAGCAACGGTGGGGTTTTCTCTCTGGAGAGGATGGGAAGTGCGTGGCGCCTGAGCAAAACAAGAGCTCCTCTGCCCTCATGCCCTCCGAGAAGACTGACTTCAAGCTGCGTGTCTCCCCTTCCCTTCGGAGAGCAAGTGGTGTTTGAGCTGCCTGAGGCGAAGGATTTCCACTGCCCGTGCAGGCTGTGTGCAGCCAGGAGCTGCAGAGCAAACCCACACCCTGCCCCTATCCGTCTCTCTGGTGGAAACAGAGCCCCTGACTCAAAAACCCCACCAGCTTGGGAAACTGCTTGCTCCTGTCTCTTGGGAAAAGTTTCTACTTGTGGAATCGGAAGTGGTATCAGGCACAGAGCAGATGTTGGCGGCTTCCTCGCTCCATGGAAATAAGGAAGTAGGAAGCCCATTTAGACAAACAGTTCCACATAAATCTTAGCCTGATGTTTCTTGCCTGTACGATCTCTGCAAAGGGTAAATTGAACTCTGCTTCATTGACGAAGCCCAGTGCTATTAGTTATACCTGTCTTTACTGCAGAGCTGCTTTGGGTGAGAAAAGAAAAGCAGTATGGCCCCAGGAGAGAGAAAGAAATCAGAACATAAATGCAGGTATCAAAGCAGAAAAATGCAGAGAGTGGTATTAGCCCAGGGTATGCTGGAGAAGAAAACAAACTCTTATCACAGCGAGAGCAGAGGAAGCCATCCCACTGAAGGGAGGAGACAAGGAGGACAGCCGACATCCTGCAGAGAGGGAATCTAAGGTCTGGGGGAGGGAGAGCACACCCCCAAAGGCATGGCATTGGGAAGGGATGCGGCTCTTAAAGACACAGCCTCCCTGAACGCCTCTGCTGAGGGGCAGCCAGGGTGAGGCAGCCAAAGGAGCAGCTCCCAGGCAGCCGGGGAGGCTCCGGGCAGGGGTGTGAGCGCCCGTGTTTCCAAACGATGTGGTTTACAGGCTCCTCGCCATCCACAAAGTCCCAGGAGAAAGTGAGAGCCTAAACACCCACCTGGAATTTGGTCAGATGAAAATGAATTATTAAAAGAAGTGAAGATTTATTGCCTTTAAAAATTCATTAACAGGACAAGGAGAACAACTTTCTGCAGGAGCAAGGTTGGGAGGCAGCAGCAAGAAACAGAGTTTTGCCCTTGAAGGTGGCCATAGCCAGGGAGGAGCTGGTGGCTGGTCTCTGACCAAGGGGGGTCAAAAGGGGTCAAAAGCACCCACCCAGTGCCCGGTCCTTTTTGGCAGATGTTGGACATCCAGAGGACAATGCAGGAGGACCAAGCAGAAACGGCAAGGACAGTTCCCCTTTCAGTGTACAAACCTCACAAGTGATGGGCACCTTGGCTAAACCCTGCGAGAGCCACAGGAGCCTATTTGCTCTGCTTTTGGAAGGAGCAGTCACCAGTCTGCCCTCAGGCACTGGATTTCCAAGATACCACTTTTTTTTATAGCCAGGAATCAAGAAGTGATTCCTGCTCTGACCTCTAGCAGAGGACGAGTGACGCTGTGGGGATGAGAAAAGGAGGAATGATCCAGGGGAGGATTCCCAGCAGTGAGTCAGAGGGGAAAGAGACTGAGGTGGAACTGGTAAAAATAGTTCAAGGAACAGGGACAAGTCCTAAAAGAAAAGAGTCTTTGTGCAAAGAGGATAAAATAAAATCAGAAAGGGCTGGAGCGGCACCACAGAGATCGAGTTGAAACTGAAGACCAGGAAGAAAAGGCAGGAGGGGAACACAGAGAGGTTCCTCTCAATCCTTGTGGTCACATTTTAACACCGTTGTAACATTTTGCAACATCGTAACACAAAATGTAAGATTTTAACACCAGGTCTTATCGGAGGGCTTGCTCTTTCTAGCCATCTGCCAGGGCTGTCTGCACCGGCAGGTGGGGGTGAAGACACTTTCCCTCGTGGCTTCAGCTTCCAGTTGTGTTTTTTGTATCCAAAGGGTTGTACTTGAGGCAGACCAGCTAAAGGAAGACCCTGTGTGTCCACTTCTGATTTTCGTCACACCCTGGTAAGTATTTTCTGGTGAGTCCACCTCACGTTGGAGTTGGTGAGGAGTAAAAATTCCTCCTGGTGCTCCTACCCGCTGAAATACTACTCGACAGCAACTACTCCGCCAATTTGGATTCCATCCCTCAGTGCCCACACCTATGAAAATGAATGTAGCCATTTGTCTTGTCACTTCCCTTCTTCTCCAGGGGTTCTGTCACACGAGCAAATTACAATTACAACGAAAGGGACTAAAACGAGCGCGCTCTTGGACTTCCCACAGCTCCATCCCTGCTCTTCACCTGCTGTCCGTCTCTGGCCATCCACTTCTGTGGGCTCTGCTCTGCCCGCCTCATGGATTTTCTTTGGAACTTTTATTTTGCCTGCCTGTGGTTGAATGTCCTTTTATGCACATAAGATTTAATTCGTGTACGTAACAGTGACGTTGGCCACACCAGTGTTCTCTATGCAACAGAAGCAGTTTGCTCATGCTGATTTACTTTTTAGAGCTCCTTACATTTGCTGACTAAGATGTGAACTCTTGCTCATTTCTGTTGAAGCACACAAAGAGTGCTACAGCTCAGAGCTGTGGCCCAGTCCAGAGGAAGGCGTCTTGGAGCTCTGACAAAAGCGCAAGGGAAGTCCCCCTCTGATCCCTGAGCTGTGGTTTACAAACCAGATGGTAACTTCTGTGTATGGATGGCCTCTTTTAACCACACTAAGACATTTATTTGCAAAGGACCTGGCCTGATGATAGAGGCTCCGTATTTGCAGACAAACAGACCTGTCAAGATAAAAACAAAGTTCTGCTTTAAAGTGTGTTTCGCTGCAAACAATACCAAACCCAAGTCCAGCCATTATATTCAAAAGACAAGCAAACTCTCTCCCCAAGCCCCATATCTTGGAAATCCCATTATCTCGGCAACAAAGACTATCAGGGACCAAGCTCTTTGTCAGAGCTGTCCTCTTAGAGCTAAGTCACATGGTGTCTGCATCAGGCTGTTTTGTAGGTGGGGGAATACCGCTGCTCTGCACTGGCAAAGGCTTCTGCGTGGAATGCAGATGTAGCAGCAAAGCTGGCTGGATAAAACTACAAAAACAGCCCTGCCAAAGAGCAAAACAGGTAGCTTCAGCAGCCCCCGAGCTAACTGCGCCTGGTTAGCTTGGTGTGAGCGTGCCTGCATGAGGCAGGAGCAGAACTGGCACGGCTGTGGTGGCAGACACACCTGGTGCACAGCCACCTACATTGCCAGAGCTCTCATGTGTTACGTTCTTCCTTGCCACGGTGTGTACAAATACTTATCCATAAAGTAAGATAAAATAACAAACTCTGTGGTGACTCCTGGACATGTGATGTGAGAAGAGAAAATGGGATTTTGCTGCATTAAAAAAAATAAGACGAGATGCTAACTCATACTTTTTTTATGCTAGTTAACCCACCTCGAACAGGTACACAACAAGGCCAAGCAATTGTGGGGTGGGTTTGAGCTGAGAAAGAAAAAGGGGAAAAAAAAAGAAAAAGTTCTCTAAAGGAAAGTTCAGATACATTTCAAAGCACTGCAGCTCTAAAAACACCAAAGGAGTTTTATCAAACTTCCCAGCAAAACTTTCCTCTGAGAGGAAATAGGGCAAGTGAGATTTCAAAGGGAGACATCTGAGATGATGACTGAAAAAACCTCCAACCCTGAGCCTCCTGAATGTGCATTTGTCCTGAGCTGTACGTAGCATGGCTACTGTCAGGCTGTAATTAAGACGAGAATATGCACTAAGCTCATTGACTAAAGTTCTGGATTAATCTTGGCTATTGTCGAGACCTTAGATTCACCTGAAGCAGCTGAGTTATCACAAAGCACTGATTCACCAACCCTTAAAAAGAGTGCAGCCTTTTAAAAAAATTTTATTATTTAATTTCTCTTCTAATTAACAGCAGGTAGTGAATAGGAAAGTGTTTATCCTCCCCCCCACCTCAGCTCACTACCCTGCTGCGTTATGACAGATGGAATGTTAATTAACGTGACCTGGCATAGAATATTTAATTCAAGACAGAGTATCATGGAAACATCTGACTGCCTCAGGGCTGGTCACCTACCAGGTACACCCTGGAAAACCGTCCTGTGCGCTGTCCCACCGGCACCCACGGCTTTTAGTTGAGCTAATCCAAAATAAAAAAGGTGAAAGGCTGTGCCCACACTGGGTTTCTGAGGGCTCTGGAGGGGCTGGAGCTGCATGCTGAGAGGAAGGGGTTCCACAGGAAGGAGAGGTTTGTGAAGCTGCCTCAGGACAATCAATCCCTGGGTGACCTTTCCATTCAACAGCCAGGCACCTCTGCAGTGGGAGCGCTGTGCCCCTGCTGCACGACCCGCGTGCCTGGCGTCCTCTCCTTCCTTGCAGGCACAGCGCTCCTCCTCCTCCTTCACCAGGTGTTTCACTAACCCTGCTCCCTCCCCAGTGTGCCCAGTACACCCAGTGCGCCCAGCCACAGCCAGCCCGGAGCCGGAGGTCAGGACTCCAGCTGGCCTCGCCAGCTGCCAGGGGACATGACCCCGAGCACCGCCCTGCCCATGCAGAGCGTCCCTCCCAGACAGGCCGTCCCCCAGCACATGCCTGAGGTCTCCTCCGACAGAAACTGCAGGGAGTATTTAAAGAGAAACCACATGGAGCATGACTTTACAAATCCTCAGACTAAAGCAAATACATCCACGTGGTTGCAGAGTAAAGCAACAAACAAACAAACAAACAGTCAGTGGAGGCTTTTTAGAGGTCTGCGTTGCTATCGAAGGACTTGAGAGGGGATATGACCGAAAACTTGACGTGAAGAAACACCTGCCTCCACTATTCTCAGTCCGTCGGCTCCAGCCCAGTGACGGCCAGGAGGAGGCGAGTGCTGGATTACAGGTTATCGTGTTATTTTTGTAGGAATTGGTGTGAGGTTATAAACATGAGTAATAGAAGAAACTTGTTGCCTAGGCCTGATTTGGGCACCAGGACAGCAGCTGCTTGGAGACTGAGGCGTGCTAAGCCCCTCTGTGTCCTCAACATGTTGAGTTCAGTGGGAGCTGCGTGCACACGACACCCTGGAAGTCGCACAGTTTTTACACCGGTGTCAAAATGTGAGCGCCTCAAAGTGAGATGTTGAGTCTGAGCAACTCGCCCGTGATTTTTAAATTGAGGGTGTTCCTTTAAAACAGTGCTGCTCCTTTGCAAATACAGGAAGATCCTGACATGGTGAAGAATCCTTGCCAAGCTGCCCCCAGCCCTGAAAGATCGAACTTTCTGTTATCTTTGAAAATACTAATTTAACAGATGAGTTACCAGATGCTATCTCTTAAGAGATTTGGGACAGTGATTTCTAATAACTTTAACAAATACAAGCAGTATCATGCACGCACGCACACACAAACACGTCTTGCAATGTAGGAATCAAAAAGCTTCTCTAGCTGCAAAAAACTACATATTGTTATTGCCAGGAGCAGCCTTCCTGACCACGGATATCTAAAAGACAGAGTGGTCTTTGGGTACTATTTAGTTCCAAAGGGGCTATAAAAGGCAGATGGTCTCATTAGAAACAATTTATGCATATATATTTCTAGGAGTTGTACACTGCCAGAATAGGTTTAGCTCTTTCACCATACCGAGGAAAATATCACCACTTGCAAATGTTTCCAGTTTGCAAAATAATGACCTATCCAAAGTAGCTAAGCAACTAATTACTCAAATACTAGAAGGTTATATGCCAATATTATCACATTGTTGGTCTCCTGGGCAAACAACTTCACATTCCTCAAACTGCCATACAGTGTCATTAGATTGTGCAGGAAAGTCCTTTCTGAATAGCACAGCAACAGCAGCCCCAATGCCCCCGTGCTTATGCCATCATTTCAACTATTATTTCCAATCTCCAAGTCAAATCACTTATTAATTAGAGAGGCAACTCCAGCAAACCCAATTACCCGCAGGCAGTTTCTTCCCAGATGTGAAACCCTTCTTGAAGATGGACCATGATGACAGTTGCTGGGGAATGTTTGTGATTTTTCTCCCCAGCATATCAACTTTTACACTCAACTCTGGCAATACTTCTCCTGGCCCCTGCCTGTGACGCGTCTGCTGGATGCATTCCTCCCCCGAGCTCCAAATCCTGGAGAATTCAGCCCGTACAGCCTCGGGATGTGTAGAGACAGCCATGCGCAGGCATGTGTGCTTCTAAGGCCCGTACTCAATGTCTTTGAATGTTTCTTGGGGGCAGAGCAGGCAGAGCACAAAGAAAGCAATGATGAATTGTGCGGAGAAGTGGGGTTGGCTCAGGAAATTGCAAAAGACAGCAGTTCGAAGACTTGGTTTCTGGATTCACTTAAAACAAATACTTTTTGATGATGGATTTTTCACCAAAAAGGCAGAGAGAAGATCTGTTTTGGAAGGGGGAGGGGAGACAGTGCATGTATACAAGTGTTGGAAGATTGGATGTGGGGCTTATAGTCAACCTGCGGTGTGTCTCATGTCACATGTAGGGTGGCAAATACCGGGTCTGTCCTCTGGAATAGCTGAGGAACTGATAAATACTTGGTACTGTATAAAAGAGATTGCATGTGGGATATGAGGAATCAGAATGGGGATCAGGAGGATGTACCTGTTTTCTTAGATAACCTTCTTCTGATATTGTATCTTCGGGATGGCTGAGTTCCAGTTCAGACACTCCTTCGGGAGACAGTCGCTGGCACTAATTATGCCCATACAAAACAGAAGTGTGCTTGAGACATGAAACTATAGAAAAATCTGTGTCAGCATGAGCAGTTGCAAATTATGGTCTAGTTTCCTGAAAATAGCCTTGCCTTTGCCAGGAACTTGTGAGGAACCCATCCCCGCAGCATCCCACAGCCTCAGTTTGTAGAGTATGTCTGCACCACCCCAAAACTGTAACAAAATATTTTGCCATCACTTTCTCTTCCACACTCATTCCCAGTCACCTTCTGCTTATCCTGCTGCTGTGGGCCAGCAGATTCCCTTGTAAAGAAGCTGGGATTACCCGGCTGAGGCCATGTGCCTTCATTCTTCTCACCTTGCCCTGAGAGACAGGGTGATGCTATTTTGCAGTCTGTGAACTCAAGCACAGAGGCTAGTGGCCATATTCGAGGATATTTACGCATCAGTGTCACATGGAAAATCTGCAGCAAGCAGAGACTCAAATCCATATCTCCTAAATCCAAGGTTAGTAGATTAATCATTTCCTTTCAGCCATCTGTCCAACAGCAAAGTATTGCTGAATTTGAATTGGATTTCTCCAGGAGGAATTAACCACTGACACACTTTTACCTTACAGGTGATACGAAACCACGAAAAACAAGGGAAAAAAAAGAAGAGAGTAATTACATCATAAATATGCATAGCTTAAACCCTTGGCTTAACCTGAGCTCTCCAGGACTGATCCTCGGTTTGCTGCAAGTTATATTTGCTAATAGAAAACAAAACCTATGGCACCACTGAAAATAAGTAACTAACTTAGAAAAAAGTTGCTTTCACCAAACAATACAGGAAAATATAGGAGAAAAGGATAAAAGTTGAAGCTTGATCTCCTATGAGGATAATGAATCAGCCTACCAGATTTCCGTGAGCAATTCCCAGTTGTACAGCACCACTGAACAGGTGCAGCATGGAGCACCCAGTGTATCTTTATGTCCTGGTTCATGCTCCCACCCATGTGAGGTGATCCCCATAGCAACCTGCTGCCACGGCAATACAGAGCCTCGAAAGGTCAGCCGGGAAAACAACAACAGTATTTCACAAAATCTCTAAAACAAATACTATTTTATTTCAGTGACATGGAAATTAAACACACTCTAAATTCTACCAAGCCAAGGACGTTCAGGCCTGCTTTCAAAGCGTGGCAGGGAAAGCTCCCCAGCCTTCCTGCGCTGTGGAGAATCCACCTGACAGACACAACCCGCAAGTGAAATTTCTGATAAAAAAAGAACTGGGCAGAGCACAACTGAGTCCTTCTTGCTGCAGTCTATCTTTTACAGCCCATCAGACTCGGTAAAATAAAAGAATCATGCAGAAGACCTTCACCTACATTTGTGCAAAGCAGATGCTACTTATCCACAGGAAGGCCAGCAAAAATGCGACCTGCAACCATTCCAATCCTTCCTCACACTGAGCACATGGAGGAAAAGACAAAATCCTTACTTAAAATTTGGAAACCATCTAAGTAGCATTTATTCCAACAACTATAAACCAGCTCCATTTACAGAAAGTTCATACCTCTTTTAGCACTTGTGCCAAGGGGGGTTTTTAGCTATTAATGGACCAGCAGCTCAGATATCTGAATGATTGGGACGGGCAGGTGTGGGCACCGGCAGGCGGGGAACACAAACTTCCAACCTTTCATTCACAGAGGAAACCTCTCCTGGCATCTTTGACCCATGAGAAACCATTCATATTCTCACAGAACTGCCCTCCCCTTCAGAATTGTCCTCTGCTGATGTGACTGGTTGGGGTAGGGAGAGCCAGGAATGCAGAGCTACGGGAAGACCAGCACAGCATCTCTTGGTGTTTCCTACCCCAGCCTGCAAACCAGATGTAAGCACCTAAGGGGAGAGTTTCTGAAAGCCAGTGTATTAGCTCTGGGATAGTGAATGCTCCAGAGGGAGAGATCATGGCTCCTGATGCCCTGGAGATGGGAAGATTCACACACTTATCTATTTAACACTGGAGGGTTATCTCCAGGAAGGTGTTCTTTCCTTATTCTTTCTGCTCCTGTCAGATCTGTCTCTGTTAAATCAACATTACTGACTCAGGACATGAGATAAAGCCAGAGGCAGGGGCAGCCAAATCAGGTTAGGACAATGCAAAGTCAGGACTCATCCAGGAAAAAAAAAAAAAAGGAAGATGATGAAAAAGAAAGGAAGTATTGCATTGCTCTGAGCTTGAGCACAGAGTATTCCAGGCAAAGATTCTTTGCCTTTTCTTCAGTCTTTGTATTCTACCTGGGTGTGCAGGGGCTGTGAAAGCTCCAAACCCAGAATCTGAGCCCTCCCCTGGTTAGGACATTGTAGCAGGACACTGTAGCCCAAGTTGCTCTTCTTTTCTTCTCCTCCACTCCCAGGCCCACGAGTAGTCTGGGACTGAGGAGTTTCTGCAAGGTGCCTGGAGATGAAAACCCCATTTATATTGGAGGAACTGACTTTTATCAGAGGGCTGCACAGGTCCTTACTGTGGCCTGGTATCAGAAGGATGCATATCCCTCTTTGTCCCCCCCTTCACTTCAACCATGTGCCCTTTACTGCCATTCCCAAAGTCAGAGAAGAGAATTTTGGCCCAAGCCTTTACAGAAGATAAAGTCTAAATGTCAGGTGTCTCCCTAGGCAAGCAGCAAACATTCCTTTCACCACAGAGCACTAGAGGATGAAAAATTAAATCCAAAAGAAAGCATGAACCATCCATATATCACTCCCTAGGCTTCGCAGTACTAACCTCTTACCAGTGCAACAAACATCCTGTGCTCAACCTGAGAAACAGTCAAAACACTAAAACATTTAAAAGGCAATAAACCAGGTCAAGGAAAACAACCTTGACCACAGCAGGTTACTTTTAAGGAAGTGACCCGACCTTGTGACAATGGGAAGGGCATAAAATGGGGTGAAGTCTCACCAAAGGCGCTACCTATGGCCAGAAACTGGTGATGGAAGCCAGGGAAAACCAAGGCACAGCTGATTATGCCACCAGTATGATAGAGAGAAAAAACCTGTTGTTTGGGGTTTTTTTCCTGGTGTCCAAAGTGCAGGAAGGCATAAAGCAGCCCACTGCAGTGTTAAACACGAGAAGAGATTTTGAAAGTAAAATCATGGGGTATGGCAGAAGGAGACAACAGAACAGCTCTGCCTAATGCCATCATCTCCATTATTTACAGGTTGCTGTGTCTTCTCGCTTCGGATATATTCTGTTTGGTACAAGGGTCAGCCCGTGATCTATTTTCATATAACATCAGACACAACACTGCAAAAATAGAAATAAATATTACAATTTTCAAAAATAATTTGTTTAATACAAGTGGACAAACGAATGAGCTGAATACAGCCCCAAGTCCCAGTCTCCATTCCCAGCAGATTTCATCTACCTCTAACAATGAACTAAGGGATCTGTTCCTTGTTTTGGCAACCACAAGGTAACCTGCCCTGCCAGCAGACCACTGTTGACTTGGATAACATGAAAACCTGTACGGGATGTGAGGATGTATTTGTGTTGCTCAAGTTGCACAGAGAGTTTGGGAAGCTGCTCCTGTGGAAGCATAGGGGTTATATTTGGGATGCTTGTAGAAGAATGCTCTGTCTGTAAAGTGTGCAGGTGTAGAGCGAGGTGGGGAGTGCTGGGGAGAGATGCAGCACAGCCCTGGAGCCAGGACTTGTGTGTTTGCACATGCAGAGCCAGACTGGGGCAGAGACATTTGTGATTCAGAACATTTGCTTCTGCCATAGGGTTTGTCCATTATAGCAGTGTTGGAGAACTGCCTGGAAGATAAATGTCAGTGGGGCACAGGCAAGTGGTGAGTACAGATGAAGACCTTGTGACGTTGTGGGTAACGGAGCTGGCGTCCAACTGAGGTGGATGCAGTTGCAAATGTGGTAACAGCATTTCCTAAAAGGCAGCACACTGGCTCGTGCCTGGGCCTTAAGGTCTCCCTCCACTAATGGTCTGATCACACCTCCTTGCTGCCTTTCCACTCAGTCTCCTGCCTGTAAAAGATCAATGATTTGTACCTCTGTAGTTCTGGATCTACAGGTGTGTGCACGCTTCAGGTGTCGGTGGCTGCATTTGGGAGCGAAGGGGTCTGTCTGTGCAGGGTGTGGAGAAGTCTGGTATGCACAGGAGGCCAAAAGAGAGGGAGCAGAGGGAACCCTCTGCACGGCGTGAGGGGCTGTCTCTGGCAGCCTGTAGCTGAAGGGTATGTCTCGTCTGTATTCTGGCGAGGCTTGCAGAGGCTGGCCCTCATGTAAAGGGTTGTCTGAGCCCTGTGTGCAAAGGAAGGAGGGCAGATGGGAGGTTGCAGAGGGGCTGCGGATGAGGGGGAAATTGTGTTTGGCTCCTAGGCCATATGGCCAGGTGGGTTGTGCCTGACTCTGTGTGCGTGGGTGCCAGCAGCAGGGCAGGCACTTGGGAAGTGCTGACTCTGGGGGTGATGGTGGGGGCTGGCTGGAGAGGGGCTGTGCAGAACTAGGGGCTGTGGGGAACAGAAGGTCATGAGGGGCTCTGTGAGCCTTAGAAGAGCAGCAGTGCCAGGGTGAGCAGTGCCACAGGCAGGGAACTGGGGGCAGGGCAGTGTGGGCAGCCTGGGCAGGGTGGGCAGTGGGGCAGCGTGGCACAGGCAGTACCCAGGCAGGGTGTGGGCAGCAGAGGCAGGGTGCAGGCAGGTCCCACGGCCGTGCTCAGGCAGCAGAGGTGGCAGCAGGACATCGGGCAGCGAGCCGGCCACCCGCCCTGGCTCTGCAGCCACCCGGAGCTGCGTGGGCAGGGTCCGGCCGCCTGCAGGGACACTGCCCTGCCCGGGAGCTGTTGTGCGGCTCAGCCCTGTTTGGAGAGGCGCCCTGCCAAGGAGGGGTGGCCGTGCCGTGTGCCACGCATCACTGTAATACTTGGCAGTGCTCTAATTGCCACCTCTGGAGGCTGTGTCCCATCTCTGGCAAGAGTGTAGGAGACTTGGCAAGCCAAGGAGAGCACTCGCTGTCATGCAGCTTAGCAATACAGCCCTCACCTCTTTCATGTTGTGTGCATTAATCCTCATAGGCATTCCCATCAAGAGCTGTTCCCCTCTCATAAAGGGGAACTGGGAGCTTGAAAAGATTGAATGATCTGTTCAAACTATTGGGCAGAGCTGAGAATGGAACCTAAATCTTCGAGGGCCTCCTGCTGTGCTTTAACCACAAAAGGAATCCATCCTTTACTGGTGTGCTTGTGCAATGCATTGTTTTAAAATGATGTCCTTGCGAGGTTGTGCAGATGTTGCTGGGGGTTGCACTAGACCTCTAGAGCCATCTCTGATGGGGAAGGCGTGGAGAAAAAACAGAACGCAACTTGGGTCTCCAAGTCTCAGTGTGTTTGCAGGAGCATGGAGTGGAATTATACAAACGCTCCAAATGCTAGACTCATTTCCTCTAGGAGTAAACTAAGGCATAGAGAAGCCCAGTTTGGCTTTAAATCATATCTGTAAATCTGTGCCAGAAATTGAAGCAAAGCCTACTGATGCTGACGTTCAGTTGATATCACGAGCCCACCTCCTTTCCCAGGTAGTTTAGTCTCAGGAAAGAGCCAAGGTCCCTTTATTTGCCACACAAGAACATCCCCCACTGCTACACACTGTCCCTCACCATCCACAAGCTCTCTGGAAGGTTCCACTTGGAAAGTGGTGTCAGTAGAAAGACACTTTGACTGTTTTTTACGTCTTTCTCTACTGACTTTCCCTCTTTAAATGGATATTAACTCACCATGAGCAAAATTGTATGTTCTCGTCCACCAAAAGGAAGGGAAAGGAGGGATGAAGAAAACTAGAGAAAAATGAATGCCTATATAATAAAACTAATAGAAAAAGGGACTGGGTGGGGGTGAAGACATCCATCCTATAAGAATAAGAAGTTAGCTCCTCGGGGGTGGCAAGCAGACGCCTTGGATCAGCACTGCCATTCTCTAAAATAGTTGAAGGGTCTGTAAGGTGCCCAGTGGTGCAATTGTGAGCTGCTGGAGACAGCAGAGAATAGATGGGGACTTTCACCAAGATTTCTTCTGCTGGTGTCGTGGACGGCCTCCATTTGGCTTAGAGGATAGGGATGAGATCCTGCAACTGTTTACACTTGAGGTGTGAATATTCTTCCTCTCTCCTCAGGTTTGTGGCTTCTCTTGGACAGTAGCACAGCAGAACATTCCCTTGAGGAGCACTGACTTTCCCTAGAAACTTGTTCAACTCTGGTGGAAAAGGACGATCCCGAACTTCTCCTTGTCGTGATCAGCCTTTCCATCCATCTGTGAACCTCAGTCCAGTTCCCAGCAGGACAGTTCCCTTGGGCTGCTGGAGCTTGGCTTTCTCAAGGCAGCAGCTCTTGCAGCCTGGTGGCTCTGTGGCCACGATGAACTGCAGCCCAGCCAGGAAGAACAAACTGAGCCTGAAGCCTTCCTTGCTGCTCTGCCTTCCTTGACCCCACACAGCAAGCCAGGCTTCCCACTGCCCCTGCCTGCATAGGGAATCCGAGACCAGGGGCTGGCTTGAAAGGGCCCTTGGCCTGACCGGCTCCAGGAGCCATTTATGTTCTTACATGCAATGCTAAAGCAGTGGTACCGGGTTTGTAAAGACTCTTTCTACGCTTGACATTTTTGACCTGTAGTTCCCAAGGCAGGGAAAGTGATTATAGCCTTTCTCTTGCCATTTCCATCCATTCTGGTAGAACTATTTCTAGTGTCGTGGTACCGGAGCCTTACGGAGACCCTCCCGCTCAGATGGCATTTGTGACTTCTTTCAGACAACACCCAGACTGGAGAATGGAAAGACAAGAGATTGAAACATGATTTGGTGTGTTAAGTTTTGTGGAAAAGTGGGAAGACCAGCTCCAAACCCCATGTTATTTGCAGTGTGTTTTGGTTCTGACTTCAAGGCCTGTTTGAAATCCTCCCGCAGGAAGATGCATCTTTCAAGGAACTCCAATGTCTTGAACAAGCTGAAAAAAAAGGTATTTCCCATTCCATATTCCACGCTCTATCAGTAAAATCTGTGGGTACAGAACAGTAATCAGAGAGGTTTTTCTTTGGGGTAGAGGATGCACAAAGCACACGAGATCAGAAAGCTCTCTTAATGTTGAATTTGAAGTCTGCCTCTGTGGTAAATTAAAAGAGAACCGCCACCCAAAGAAAAGCGGATAAAGAAGCCCACATTTGTCTAGTGTGTTGGTCTTTACAACTCAAGAGTTCAACACTAATGAGTTATGGGTTGGCCCATGAAAACATAATGTGTAAATTAGGAATTTAATGATGTGTAAGATTAAAAGCTGTGCGGGGTTGCATTTATTTAAGGCTGCCATCTTGTGTTCAAAGAGGAATTACTTTATCAGACAATGTCCCTTTCACTGGGTTTAAATTGATTCCGATATGCATGTTATGGAGGGTACTCAAGTGCCCGAGACTGCCAGCTGACAATATTTCCCACTAAATGCCCTTTCTGTAGCTCAGTTTGCAACTTCATAATAGCAAACATACTGTGCGGGCCATAATGACTTCATCCTAATTTCCAGAAATAAATAAGTGTAGATTTCCCTCCCTGCATCCCTACCCATACATTTAGCTGCAGGAAAGCTCGGATTAAAGACAAGAGAGGTAAAAATGGAAGTCCTGCTTGTCTATTTGACTGGCTGTCCTGATGCTTCACTGCCAAGTCTTCTACACCCACTCAAAACCTCTTTCCTTTCCAAAAAAAACCCCCAACCCCAAACCCAAACCATACTAAACAATGAGGGGGACCTCTACATGTCCATTTTCATTGCAATGGGTGCAGTTAACTTCTAGCTACTTCCATGGCAGTGTTTTGCAAACCAGGATTCCTAGTTCTCAAGTCACGCCCTGCCCACGTTGGTAACCAATAAGGGGCTCTTTTAGGAGCTTGGCACTCAGCCAATCACCCATGTTAGAGCTTCCTGGGATGGCAAAAGGACTCTTAGTGGGAAAGGCTCAGTCTGTTTTGTACACTCTGATCTGCACAGTTTTAAATTGCATAACTGCTTCCTGATGCAGCGAAGAAAAAGAAAGATGGTTGAGCGTTCTGCAGAGCCTTGATGGAGAACAAGTCTGATCTGATTCGGTTCATGAATGTACCAAATTTTTAAGGTAAGGCCCGAATCAGCTGAGGCATTCAGGCGTATAGTTAGGTAAGCTGAGAGGCCCATGTTCCCCACTTAGCTACTTCCTGAGCTCGTGGGCAAGTTCCACCCACCATCCATTGGTTAGAGCAATCTTTAAACAGATGGAAAACCTGTTTTCAAAGCCTCACCCTGCCTAATTTGGGCAGATCTAGGTGTTTCTCCTAGGAAAGTGGCCTGGCCATGGAGGTCAGGATTGTATAGACTGATACCAGAGCTAAGATGATTGCTAATTCCGTGGCATTTCCCTGAGCTATGGCTGAGCAAGGTGTCAGTCCCTGCTCCAGGGAAAAGTGAAGTGAAACAGCAGCATGAGGAGAGGCTGCCCCCACAGAGATTCGAGCCTGGGCCAAGTGGGTTTTTAAGACAAGTGTCCCCCTGCCACTGAGTGTCCTGAGCCCATGGATATTGAGGAAAATATGACAGATGGTTAATGACAAGGCAGTGGAGTAGTGAATCTCTAGAGAGGATAAGCTTCTGCTGCAAGTCTGAAGCTGGGAAGTTGATGCCCTACAAGTCATGTGGTCTAAGTCTTACCCCTTTCATTAGCATTTCCTCTTGAGATAGATGAGGCTTTATATTTAACATTTGAGCTACTGTGAATGCACAATACTGTGGTTTTAAAGTTGGGTTCAGATAGGACAAGTTTGTATCTATTTTTGTTTTCAGCTGACCAGATACGGATGATCCCAGCCTGAAACTATCCCTGTGTTTTTGTGCCATGTTTGTGTGTGATTTATTCCTCACTGCTTAATTACAAGAGCAATTTTTAAATAGCTGAATGGTATAGATTTTCATACTTTACTTTGTCTTCTTTGATTGGAGTAGAGACCATGCCTTACTCTCTGTTTAGGCAGTGTTTACCATTGAGCTGCTCAGAGTCCCAGGGGCGAGTTCAACAGAAATATTAGCAAGAAAGAGATCTGTAAACATGGACATAGTTCATATTTCTGTTTTCAGCCTTGTTTCCTAGGGACACAGAAGTTACACAAACACACTGTTTATCTGCTAGTCCCCAACGATGAGCTTTTGAGCTCCACTGGTCAGCGTGGAATCAAATTTGGCAGAGGGCCGGGGCAATGGCAGTGCTTGGGGAAGAAGGACACCAGTTAGTACTTCCACCAAAGAAAAGCTGGAGAAAAGATGGTACCCGTGTTATCTGGCATCTGACAGCTCCCCCATCCAAATCTACATGTTTTTGGTTGAGTCACAGCATGTGCTGTCTCTTGCCGAGCTGAAAGGCTGGAAAAGTGGTGTGAGGGCATATGGAAGCATGGTAGAAACCACACAGGGCAGGAGGAGGGCACTGCAGAGATGAAAAGAAGACTCGGTTTGGGTGTTTAAGGAGCATAGAAGAGACCTGAAGCTAGAACAGCCGGGAGACTAAGGGCTGGGGAAGGATTTGGGATGCTACCATGGAAATTTCATGGTGAGAGAAAGTTTCAAGTGTCATAGACAGGACGTTTTGAGGTCTGCAACTGAAATTTGCAAGGTTTTATTGGTTCTGCATGCAGAGCAAACCACATGTGACTGACGTACTTAGTTTGAAGTTTCAAGCGTTGAGAGAATTTTTTCGAAAGGTTTACTTTTCCATCTGTAATCTAGCAACTGTTTTATAGAAGTTCTTATGAGGGAGAGAGAGTTGCTCCAGAAAGCTCACGGTAATATTTGTTTATTACCTGCACTATGGGAGTCTGAGCCTCCAATGCAGCAGGCGCCATGCAAATACGCTACTGTTACAGTAAATGCAGGAACGCTGCTGGAGGAGGCAGGGAGGCAGCATTTTCCCTTGAGTACTTTATACAAAATAAGGATTTGGTGGTAAAGCAAACACATTTAAATGATGCCCACAGGGAAAAACTTGATTTTGGCCAAGAGAAGCTGGCTCCGGTACCTGCTATATACAAAAACCAGAGTCAACCAAAACACTCTTCTGGGCTTTCTTCTGCCAGCTCCCGAGGTACCCAGAGGAAATTCGATGTGTACTGAAAACCAGGTTACTACAGAGGTTGTTCGCTTGCAAGAATAGCCTGAAAGCCTGTTCTGAAGCTGAACGCCAAAATGCCTTGGCAGTTCAGTCATTGACTGGCAATCCTCCTCAGCCAATGCATGTGCCTGCTGCTCTGCTGCCTATTTTAACAGGATGCAACTATTTATCATGTTTCTGGCTGAGATTTTTATAGTTGAGGCTCCTGCCATCCATCAACTCCAGACGATTTATGTGGGATAAGGGTTTCTCCCAGGATCGCTTCGAGCTCTCCAGACTAACAAACTGGCACGTGACTTTGCCATCGGATCTGGGGACATCTCGAACGTTGCAGCGCAGTCCAAAGCCTCCATCTGGTCCAGCCACCGGTGTGTGTCACACAGCCCCTCTGCTGCTCCTGATGGCACCGGCATCCGGCAGGCAGCGTGCCGTGCCGGTGGGAACGGCTTACCTGCTGCCTCGGCTCATCAGCATCACGGCTTTGCCGGCGCGTAGGGCTAGGAGCAGGCCCACGTTTCCTTTGTGCCTCCAACCCTTTGATGCTGCATCTCTAACATTTTATTTTAATTTTTAAAAAGGTGTGGGTCAGAGGTGAGAGAAACAGAAACATCCCCGTTGCTGTTTCTAATGTAAGACAGTGTCAGGGGATGTGGTGAAATCCAGCTCCCGCTTCCTGTCCCTCACTGAGAGCCTTCCACTGACTTCAGTGGGGCTATGATTTTTATCCCCTTTGCTTTTAAAACTTTGCCATGAATTTAACAGGCTTTGAGATCCATGGGTTGTGCAGGGGTTGGGGTATTCTGTTTCTTATTTTGCTCCAATTTCTTTTCAACAGATATAATAATGCTACTGTTAGAAACGTAGGGAAGAAGCAAAATCAAATAATGTTGTCTCTGCCACAACAGACTAAAATAAACCTTCTAGCAAGCATGAGCAAGAGAACCTTATCTCTTATGCATTATGAGACCAGATTCCAATACCTTTACATCTGTTCTTTAGGCCACAAAATAACCCGCCCTGCTCATGGCGTAAAATATACAGAGCACATGAAAATATGAAAATCTGGTTTATATCCACCAGCAAAAATAAAAATGTATATTTATTTTCAGTAGGATTCCCCTCTCCCCCCCACCCCCAATGGTATGATGATGAAAAACACAATAAATTTCTCAGCTGCTTTCACAAGTCAGGTACAAACCCCTTTTATTTTACTTCGTTATTCTTGCGGACTCTCACCACAACACTCCAAATACAACAGAAACTGCTGCTGACAAGCCCTCCTTTGGTGTTATACACTGCAGCAAACTCATCCCTGCCCTGTCCTGCTGTCTACACATCGTTTTCATGTATGGATATTAATTTATGTGTTCAGTAGAATACAAACGCTCCCCTGTCTCTATAAGTTATAGAAGCAATCATCCAAGGAAGCATCAGAAACTCTAAAGTCAATTCTGGTGTCATAATTTCATACTTTAACCTGAGATGCCAAATCATGGGGCTTTATAGATGAGAAGCGGGTGTGTGAAAGCACTCCCTTTTCAGAATTGCAGGCTTTATTTCTCTATAAAACATATTTATGCTGGGAAATAATAAGTGGCTAACATGGCAGTGAAAAGGGGGATCTGTGTCCCTGGGATAGCTTTGGGAGCTTGCTCGGGTTCTGGGGAAAGGGAGCGCTTGGAGTGCTCTTGGGTAGGGGAGGCTCCTTCTCGCTCTGCATCCTGTGCACGTAGCACAGCGAGGCTCCCAGGATCAGCCACGGTCTCTGATACAGATGCATTAATAAATAAACAACAGCAACAGCAGTAATAACGTTGAGTAACCCTCTTAGCCTACCCTATAATGTTATGAGCAAGCTCAGGAGGGAGGGTTCATCTGAGCCTTCTCAGTCACATAAATCAGCCAGCCAGGCAGAAGGTTTCTGATGCATGCAAAACCCCCATCCATTAAGTCCTTTGGGTTCCTGATTTTGCAGCTGCTGTCCCTTGGCTAAACCTGACCGTTTCTTGGGCTGCTTCATCCTCTCCTCTCAGCTAATTTTACGCAGCACACTCTTGCACCTTGACTTATGATACCTTTCAGCATTTTCCTCCCTAAGGTAACACAAAAATCCTCTAGAAAGGAAGTCATAGAGCAGTAAATACTATCTGGGATAACATTTCAGTAAGAAGAACTCTTTTATGGACCACCTAAAACTATGCCTAATGCAATCATGGTCAACCCCTTCCCGTATTTGATTTGTGCATCTGGGAATGTGATTTTTTGTAGTGAAAAGGAAATGTCTTCTGGGATTTTTGTGTTTCATTCCTTTCCTCTTTCCTCCACACCGAGCTCCCGAAGATGATCAGCTCGTCGTGCTTTGTCTCCAGGTATTTGTGGAGTTACTCCAGCCACTGGCCACAGCTGGGGGCTCCTGAGAGCTGTCAGTGTCTCATCTTGCTCCTGGTATAGATGACACGCTAGCCAAGGCACACCTGAGTCCTGCCAGTCGCGGGTGCTTGGGACTGACTCGGATTCCCAAACTCAGACCGTGATCCTTTTAAAACTGTGCTCTGGCTGGAAACCATGCAGCACCTTCTCCCAGCATCCACAGCTTTTGCTTGTTACAGGATTCGCTACAATGCTCCCGAGTACCAAGTCATCTCGGATGATAACATATCACCCCACTTAGAGAACCTGGTTTAATTACCCAGTGTGTGTGTGTGGGGAAAGCAGGGAATGGGACACAGAAGCAGAATCTTTCATGTAAGGCAAATTCCCAAGTAACCAGCTAATAGGAGAACATTGAGGATGTTAAGTAGATTAGACACATCAATAGAATCTACATAAGCGATGCCAAATTTAGTAACAGCAAAGGGGAAAACATTTTTATTTTAAGTCAGACTCCGCCGGAGCGGTGGCACCGGGTCTATTCGGGGTTGTGTACCGCGTTTCTTTGTAGCACACAAAATATTAAGTGCCGAGGAAGAGTTAACTAAAGTAAATGGGGTTGAAATTTCTGCAAAAAGAGTGATGTACTGCACCTATGCATTTTATAGCACGAGGTAAGTAGTTTAATGTCTCAGCCAATATCAAACACTTCATTTGCAAATCTTAGTGCGCTGGGCTCCCTGGTGATTTGTGTAATAAAATGGGATGGTTAAAGGGCATGTCCTTGCATTGACTATTCCTTCTAAATTTGAAGGGCCCAGCCGTTATGTAAATATTTACTATAATTAACTGCTGGAGTTCACTAGTTCCTAGTTTGCAAGAGTTGTCTGAAGTTACTGTTATCCATGGGCAGGGAGATGCTATCTGTAAATAGTCACTTTACCGTGTCAGAGTGTGGCAGAAGGGGAGATTTGCCTTTGTCCTGCTTGTCACACTTGACCCCAGCCATAACCACCCTCTTTTAGTATCCACTTGCTGTCAGTACCTCGCTGTAGGCAGCCTAATTGGTTTGTGGATTATCCATAAGAAGTAGGAAGTAGGAACTGCCCTCGTGCATAACAGCCTGAGCTGGACTCTGTCCCTGCGCTGTGAGGACACAGCTATCTGCTTCCAGACCGAAAAGGGACCTAGACCCCGTGTGTCCCCAGAGTGCTCAGTCTGTACGACTAATCCCTGCAAACCCAAGACGGTTTTGTAGGCAGGGCTATCGGGGTGTCTCTGCGCTGTGTCCGCAAACCCACGAATTTGGGCTGGAGGACAGAGGCGCTGCATAAAGCCAGCTCCAACCCAGATAGGTTAAATTGCTTCATCTCAGTACGGGCACAGCTGCACCCCAGTTGTTTCCTGGAGAGTCGCTTGGATCCCTGTGCTTCGCGCTCCGCAGAGCTCTGCAGCACTTCGCCTCGCTGAGGGGCTGTGCTGTATCGAGCCACAGCACCAGCAAAGGCCAGCGCGGGGCTGATGGGGCGGCCTGGAGCCCAGAACGCAGCTCGCAGACACCTGGGAGCTCCTGCTAACCCAGGTCTGGCAGAAGTAGCCCCAAGCCAGAGCTAATGAGCTCTGCTGGATCTGACCAATTCTTTGAGGACCGTCTCAGCTGTCTTCATGTCATGCAGACTAACATATTCGGAGGATTCTCATTACTTATGTTTCTTCATTGCCTGGGGTGCTCCAGCCCCTCTGACTACACCGCTCTGTAAAAAAGAGAAAGAAATCAATCTTGAGCTTACAGGTGGAAACAGGAGAGGCAGGGAAGGCCAAAGGGTAGCAGATGTTGCATGTGGTGCCACGCTTTCCTTTGCGCTGCATGCCAAAACATTCTGGCTGTGCTTTTTATTCCCCCATTCTCCCTTAAAATCTCGTTTGACGCATTTGGCTGCTACGCTGCGCTGGTATATATGTGTGGGCTTCTGGAGCTGTCTCGGAATCTATGCCCGGGAGGAGGAAGGAGTCTTTAAAAATTAATACTGCGAGGCAGCTTTAGTGGCAACGTTGGCAGCGCAAACGGAATCGCTAGCAGGGAGAGCCCGGGATCTGCAGCAGGGAGCAGGACCCGTGGCTCTGTGCCAGCAGAGGTGACACACTCTCGCACCCGCTCAGAGGAAAACTGCCTGCAAGCAACGTTGGTGTTTGACCCTTCTGTGAAGCTGAGAGAGTGAAGGCTCTGAAAATAACCACTAAAATGTCCCTTGCCTGCCCCCCCATGATAGAGGCGCTCTCTGTCTCCCTTCATCTGCTGTGAGGTCAAACACTCGACAGCATTTCCTAGCGTGCTTTTGCTCCTCGGTGTGTGCCACCGCGCCTGGGAACACAGGCTAGGGTGGATTACCGGGTCTTTTTCCTAACGCAGTGTCATCTGGCTTTAGTAGTCTGAAGGATTTAAATCTCGACCCTCTCTCTACCTCACGTTCAAGCCTTCCCTCTGTGTCTGGACACCGAGCCTAGAGCAGCGATTTGGCCCCGCAGCTGCAGCAGTGGGCGATGTCTGTGCTGTGCTAACACTTGCTCTTGCTCCGGCCAGCCCTGTTTATTTTTTCCCAGCTGCAGGTGTCCTTTGGCTTAGTGGATGGGGTCAATGCTGCGAGCAGGGCTGGCTGGGAAGGCAGGAGGAATGTGACCACTGTTTTTTCCATTTCCTATTTTTTTTTTTTTTTTAATCTCAGGCTTTATTAAAGCTTCTAGCATTTCATCTCAAATACATCTAGAACACCTTTAGCAGTCTTGGCATGCAGCTAAAGCACAGGGACATTGAATTGTCTGTCTAAAGGATTTTGGCTGCTGTGACCCCTGCATGTCTGATGACTAGGCTGCGGAGGGAGACGCGGTTTTATGACATTAAATATTAACAGTTGGATATTAATAATGAAGGCTGACAGCTCCTTTCCCAGTTCTTGAGGTTGTTTCTCCCCCAGCTGCAAGTCCAGCAGGATTTGTGTTTTTTTCACTGCTTGAGCATTATGGTCAGGGCCCCCTGATCCCAAAGGGTCAGGGGAGGTAAGAAAAATAACACGGAGGTGTCAGTGCTGTGAATAGGAGTCGTCGCTGCCTGGCTGGGCCCGGCGCTGCACGGGCTCTGGCTGCCTCTGGTTAGCCTCGTCACGCCGTGCTGATTGGAAAGCAATTTACCATTAAAGGCAGAGAAAATGTAGGAGGTTAATAATAAAACAGGGGGGGAGAAAAAGTGGCATTGGGAGACCTAGCAGCGGATCCTTCCTGCATTGCTTGAAGCCAGAGGAGAATAAGCTATTCCAACAAGTTTGTGCTTTATTGCTGTCTGGCCTGTGCAAATAATGCAGTCAAAAATTTCATACCGAGCCCTCCAAAATTACATTTTTCTCTCTTCCTTCCTCCTTTCCATTTCTTGTCGTCAGCTGTAGCTTCTCCCCAGCCTAGGACAGCTGAAATGCAGCTCCAGCGTGCAGCTATATCAGTCTCGTTCCTAAGATAATTTACAGGAGACGTTAATGCACAGGGCAGACGACTCCCTCCCAGCAGCAGCATCACCACAGCTGAGGAAAGTCATGTCTATAGCTCCGACCAGGTGGCTGGAGGATAGAGGAACACAAGTCCTTTCTTGAACTCCTGACCCTCAGGCCCTGCCCTGCAATGTGCTAAATGTTGCTGAAAAGTCACCTCCGAGGAATCTGAACAGGGCTTTATTTGAATAAAGAAATATGGCACAGAGCACACAATGGTTGCTAATAAATCACAGGTTGGTTTTATTTCGCTAGTGCAACTCTGCCTTATTTTTTTCCGCATTGGACTTTTCTCCAAATTACATTTTCCCAGTTGTGCACTTTTGTTCTTTTTACTATGTGACAAATGGAGGTGCTGTTTATTATTTATTCTTTGGCTTTAATGTTGTGCAAGCTAGATCAATTCAGTTTTTGATAAATAAGTCTGCTTTTCGCAGAAATTACCTGGTTGGATCAGTACTCTTTTGTTCTTTCTCTGCAAAGGCTGACCTCTAACCCTGTCTACTCTACGGTGAAACTCCATTTATCCAGACCACTTTTAAACTCTGTCTTGGTCAAATCTAGACCACGTCCTCTACTCTGACCCCTGTATCAAATACCAGCCTAGTACCCTTTTATGGAAATAATTCCTAATGCCCCCCAAGCCCATAGTTGAACAGAGTGAGCCGTTTCTTTCGATTTTCAGTTTTACTTGGAGTAAAACTCAGTTTTCTTCTGAGTAAACGTAACTTACAGAATATTGCTAAAAATACACGCAGGGAGAGCAAGACAGAAGGTTTGGGCTGCATGAGGTACACCTGGGCCCTTGTGTGAGGTGCTGGGAATGAAGAGAGGCCTTAGAAGAAGGTAAGGATGCTTTCAGCTTCTTAACTCTTCTCTGTGGTAAGGTCTGCCTTCAGTTTGGTATCTTCTCATGTCTGAACACAGCTGTGTTTCCTGCGTTTTTTGACAGAACATTACGCATGGATTTTTGGCTCAATCAGAAAGCAAAAGGCATTTTGGTAGTTTACCTCTTGTCTGTATTTGAATTACTGTGCTTATAGTAATGCTGAGTCCAACCAGTATAAAATCAGAAGTCCAGTTGCTCCCTGGGTCGTGAGATAAAAAATCTTGGTGAGGAAGAGCGTGTCTCTCCAGTTTTTGAAACATTAAGGTTCACAAAATCAGGAATCTCTATGAGACAGACAAGCAGACACAAAGAAGCGTGTCTGGAAAAGAGACCAAGGTGACATTCTTGTATACTCAAATCTTGAACACGGGCTTTAAAGAGTATTGGGCATCACAAGGTCTTTGGTAAAATTATGAGACTTTGCAGCACAGGGGTTAAAATTGATCCTGATTTGCTCTTGCCTTCACCTAAAGCCCAGATTTATTCAGTCATAGCGATTTTTTGGTGGTGATCGTGTTTAAACACAGTTACGTGCTGTAGTAAGACTCATCCTATGGACTTTTTTCTTCTGTATTTTCCACCCGTGTACCTGTACCCTATCTGGAAGAGATACAGGCTGTAATGAAATAAGCACTAGCCTCACCAGCTCTCTCTAAAAAGAAGGCCTTGGCTGTGGCCTGACAGGGATGAGTATCTCGGGGAGGAAGAGCTTTTGGAGTTCTGACTGCAGATTGTGCCTCTCCACTTAGCTCGAGGGATTCTCTCCCCACCCACCTCTTTCCTTAAACAGCAAGAGGCTGTGTTCCTTGCTGGCATGAGCAGTCTAGAGCCTGTTCCCTGGAGGCAGAAGTGGCAGAAGAAGCAGGATGGGGAGCGTGGGTGAGGATGATACCCAGCCCTGGTGAGACTTTCGCTGGAGAACTCAGCCACAGTAGTAGAAACCCTGTGAGGGAGGGGATGATAGGGTCCTAGGGGACTCATGGCAGTCCCTGGGGGAGGACAGAAGGAAGGAGAGAAATAGTCTGATCCTTCCCTGCCTAGGACAGCAGTGATTTTATGGGAAAACCCCTGAGACTGTGCTGCTCTTGGTCAAGAAGATTGGCAGGGAGGACAGGTGCTGGAGCAAAAGCAGTTTTAAAATTAAATGGAGATGGAATGTTTCTGTAAGGAAAGCACCCTGGGTCAAACCAGCGTGAAGCCAGGGAAACCCAAGGGCCTGCAAACCAGAGGGTGACAGAAGGTTCTTGCAACCCTGCATCTCCAAAAGCTGCCTCTGCTCCGGTTCAAGATGAGCAATGGCAGCTCCAGGAACTGTGTTAGAGGGTGTTGCCCTATGACTAGAGGCAGGATGGGTCTGCAGGGACGGGGTGGTCTCCTTCCTTACAGCCTGAGACATTTCACTCGCCTGTGTGCAGTGGGTGCAAGCGTTTTGATGCCCAGGGGTTGAAAGAGTGCAGGCACCATGTTATAAAGGCAAAGGGATATAGGGATCATGCATCAAGAGATGGCTGTTCTGGATTTCTGTTCCAGTGGCTGGAGGTTAGGGATGAGAGGCAAGGGGAAGCTAGACGTGTTTAATTGCCTGTAACTAATCAGGCATGTACACTCATCCTTCCCCTCCTCGTTCCTCTGAAAAAGTGCCCCCTCAGACTCTCTCCCGATTCCTGCGGAGCCAGCGATGAGGCCGCTTGTACAGACATGGACACTGAAGTGCACAGCATCCCTGGCCTCGTGCTCAGTCCCTGCAGCCAGCCTGGATCACTGGGACCAGCACCATCAGGATGGTCATCCTCGCTGTGCCCTCTCAGCAAAATGAATAGCAGCTTTGACAAACCCCAGGAATCGCTAGGAGAAGGACCTAGGTCTATTTATCATAAAATCATGTAGTACTGCTGTGGCATAGTGCTTTACTGAGACCCCGAGGTGGGAAAAGGATGTAGGATGAAGGGATGTTTGTTCGTAGCAGGAGCTTAAAGTGATGTGCAGTGAATTCCTTCACACATAATATTGGTTTTGAGTATCTTGGCACCTGGATTTCAGAGGAAATAATTAACTTCGACAAACTAGAAATTTTAAATCAAGTTGGACGGGGGTAATTTTGGATAAAATGGGAGCTGTTCTTCACAGGGAAAATGTTGACGGCCCAATTCCCGGTCCTTGTAGTGACAGTGAGCCAAAGGCGGTTAGGAAAAATTCTGGGGAAAAGCTCACGGCACCCATTCACTCATTTAGCTGCTCCTCTAAAAAAAACCAGTTTCTCAGTAGGAGGGGTGTCTCCTCAGCATGCACACCTTCCTCAGGAACCTGCCACCACTGCCGCTGCCCGGCAGCTCCTAGCAGGAGAGGGAAACTGCTTGGAATGAAGCAGTGGGCAAATCCCTGTGCATCCTCTCCAGCTTTGAGCTGGCTGCTCTTCTGAGTCACTGTGCTGGGGAGGCTGAACCCTTGGGCTTAGAGCAGCGAACACGATCCTCAATTTAGGGTGAGACTCTGGCTTAGAGAGAGACACGAAAAGCAAACACACAGCGCTGCCCTAGGGAGTCCGGTTGGTTGGCAGCATTAGCAGTGAGGTGGCTAAATTAGCATTTTAATCAAATAACTAGATATCCTAGAATTATATGTTTGAATCTCTGTAGGCTAAACATAGCTTCAGAGGCAAATAATTTCCATGTAATTTTAGGGTGGAGAATGTCCTTTGGGTAACAGCTGCCTGCTCTGCATGGGCATTAAAAATCCTGTGGCACTTTATTGAAAGCAGAGGTTTGTCTCAGAGGCCTTGCTTAAAACATCCCTCAGCGTGCTGGCTGTCTGCCCGGCTGCAGTCCTGACACCCAGGAGGGCGTGCAGCTCGGGGGGAGATACAGCAGCTCCTGTTCCCTGTATTGTTTGTAGGGTGCCATGGGAGCCGTGATATAAACACGGGAACAGCCTGCCCAGGTCACAGCGGGAATGACCTTACTGGCATCAGTCTGAGCATATTTGCTTATGTGGTACAGTGGGTGCCCGAGCCCTGGGAAGAGTGAGATCTTTGAGGACAGGGAAGCAGATTGCCCAGTCACAGGCTGGCCCAAATCCTGCCCCGTCAGCAATAGCCGGTGGCTGGTTCTATTGACCTGGGGCAGTCCGCTGGCCCCTGCAGCAGAAATGCATCCACAGGCCCAGGTCCGGCGTGAAAGATTTTCAGGAGAGCTTCCAGGCTGTGCTAGAACTGACCACACAGATTTCTTTTTTCCTGGTTTTTTTTTCATAACGTCAGAGATTAAAAAAAAAAGTTCTAATGATAAACCATCTGGAATAGGTTTCTTTTCAAAAGAAAAGAATGAAATAGATGTGAGTTGGCAGGAGCTTTCAGAGAGATTTCCCCCACCCCCCTCTGTTTATATATTATGCAGAGAACTCTACAGGAAAATGGATAGATGAAGTTGAGCATTTCATGACAAGTTGTCACATTCTGTGCATAAATTTCTCTAAAGTGTTAGGCACCAGTGGTGGGAGGAGATATTAGGTCACTCAGTGCTAATCCTGGAAAGTTTAGGGGACTTTGCATGTCCATTGAGAGTGTCCCTTTTATGGAACGAACATCACCTGTCCAGAATTATTCCTTCATGGTGCATACAATCCACCCATTTATTTGATAGAAGTACCCATAAAACCCCAGAAATGACCCAACAACACTCCCAATACGAATAACCAGTCCTATCCTGCTGTTCATTTTTTATATCTTCCTGCTTTCTACTGCATAAAGTAATGAAGAACTAAAATTATTACTCAGTCTGTTTTCTTCTGAAAAGCACATTACAAATACTAACCTTAATTCCTCTTCTGCCTGTTTTCAGAAGGTTAAACATAATTTTTTTGGGGAGGATTTAAGTACCCACGGTGCGTTTGAGGGGTTTGGAGTGACAGATGTTAAGAACGTCTGAACATCTGAGTCCTATTAACTACTCCCCAGGTTCATGGGAGGGACATACCAGAACCAGCATCTGAATTTGGATGGTCCCAGCTCCAAACCCTGGTTCTAATCACCCCTCTCTCTTTCAGATGCTGTTCTTAGATGATGGCAGAAGGGCATCGCATTTCTGATGACTCAGCATCTGCAGGGGAGGCTTGCTTTAGGTCACAGCTCTTCTGCAGCTATAAGCTCCTGTATTACCCCAGCATTACTCCTGCATGGCATCATTGTCTTTGATCCCTGGGAGGAGGGTAATACTGGATCAAGTACTGCTATAGGGGGTTAGTGGGAAAAAAATTGATTTTTTCCCTCTTAGCAGTGTTAGGACACAATTTCAGCCTCTAATTTCTCACACCCCCTTCCTTCACCCCTCTATTTCATGAAAACCTTTCATGAAAGCAATAGTCTTTCTGAAGGTGTGTTTGGAGTGTTATTGCTTAAGCCCGCAGGGAGAGCACAACCCTCACATAAATTGTGCTTGATGGTGAATCTGGACAGTGTTTATACTGCAGCACAGGCACTGTCTAGGTGCAGGTGTGAACTGCCAAGGTCTCCAAACCTGCACTTTGCCCAGACATTTTTAGTGGTACCCTCAGAAAACAGTAAGTACGGATAAAACTTGGAGCACTGCTCCGTAGAGTCCAGGACATATTTCCCTCTGACTCTGTAAAACCCCTGTTAGGTAGAACTGCCCTGATTAAACCTCACTGTTGTAAGTGCCCCTTCCACAGCCTGCCCAGCTGTCGAAAAGTCCCTGGAGCAGGGGACCACCATGAGCACGTACAACGTGGCCCAGGTCCAGTGTGAAAGATTTTCAGGAGAGCTTCCAGGCTGTGCTAGAACTGACCACACAGATTTCTTCACACTGAGCCTTTCCTTGGTGAGAACAAGTGCTCCAATCACCCCAGAACCGAAGCCAAATCTCCTTGGTCAACTGGTTGTCTCCCATTCTGGCCTCAGTCATAATATTAAACCTATGCCCTGTTCCCTGCCCTGCTGTATTGTCCAGGTGAGGAGGAAAGGAGAAACTTTGTTTTCATTCCCTCGAGAGTAATTAGAGATCGCTGTGGGGGGAAGGGCTCATCCAGACAGTAACAGGGGCTATTGTGTTTCATAACCGCATCTAACCGAGGATGTGCTGTGCGGAGTTCAGAGTCAACAAGAGTCTCTGGTATCAGGGTCAAGTGAGTACATCCTCCGTAACCAAAGTAATGCACCTCAGAGTAATACCTGTGTGGGAGAGAGGACTGGGTGGCCCCTCAGATTTCATCTCCAAGAAGCCTGGTAAGGTATTGCTCACCAGCATACACAGCAGTCCTTTCCAAACCTGAACTCTCGGTGCTACATTTTCTCTTTGCATATGGCTTATCAAGAATGCAAGCGGTTAAGATTTCCTCCTCCTTTTTAAAGATCACGTTTAATTTTTCTTTTTTGCTCTAATGATTTAGATGAAATATTTAAGCTCACTGCTGCAAATCCCCCTGGGGCACCTGCCAGAAGGTTGTGAAATCTGGGTGAGGGATGGTGGAGGGGTGTATGCTGTTAATTACTGGAGGTTGGCAACCCCCTAACACTTCAGCTCGCGCTCTTGTCGACGGCTCTGAGGTCTGGCTTTTCAGGAGCCGATTCACGCAGGCATTCGGAAATAACCGGACCCTGGCAGCAACTCCCACTCTGACAGAAGAGACCATGACAGCCAGCAACCAGTTTAATAGGTTGCTGCAGCCAGCAAAGTCCTCCGGTGAGGAGCAGCGAAGTGAAGAAAAACAAAGCTCATTCCAACCGCTGCCACGGCAGACAACAATTGAGAGCAAAGAATCATTTTATTGCATACGGAGGGGGGGAATGAGGAAAAGAAAAGAGAACGAGATGGCTTTTTTTTTTTTACAGATAAGGGTTTAATGGTTTCTTTCCTTTCCCCCCTTCCCATTAAATGGGATAAAAATACACAGAAAGAGAATTCCACAGATTTTTATTCTTATTGTAAGAAAAGACGGCGCAGCTGAAGCTTCTTCCTCACATTAAGTTTTCAGAAGGGAAGTCGGTTCCCCTTTCTCTGGCTCCTCATAGCGGCATTTTTCTGGCTCCAGCAACCTAATAGGTTGATTGCTCAGCCTCTTCTGTTTCAATTACTTTTGATTGATTCTCAGGTCTATGTCAGACACTCGGTGCAGCCACCATCCCAGGAACAAATCTGCAGCAGCTGAAGATGAAAATAGCTTCCATGACCACTTAAAAGGGGAGTTCAAGCATCTTTTCTAAGCTTGAGGTTACTGTAGCCTTCCCTCAAAATCATCTCTCTGGCCATCTCTCTGCTCATGATGAGGTTCCTGTTCCTGATGGCTTGCTGAGCTGTGCTTAGCCTCAGCTAGGAAGGAGGGTGAAAGGAGCTTTAATATCATTAGGCTGCTCAACTTGCAGTTGCTGGAGGGCACTGATGTTACCCCCCAGGAGAGGGACTCTGGCACAAGTCCCTCTAGGTTTAGGGAGTGGAGGGGTCAGGGAGACGTGGGACACGGAGCCTGCAAGATGAGTCCTGGGAGCTCGTTTTCTTGTTTGGGTATTTACTGTAGGAGCAATGAAGGAGGGAAGGGAGAGAAGGAGAGTTGGGAAAAGGAGTGGAGCTGATGGTGACTGGTTCCTCACAGAAACAGCCAGCCTTTGCACTTGCTTTGTATACTTCTGACTCTTTTCTCAGTAGTAGCAGCCCCAAGCCTTCAGACGGGCAAAAGAGTATTTAGGACAGATCAGAGCTAGTCTGGATTCCTGCATAAGTCAGAACAGACAGAGGACGAAAGCAGTCTGGAGAATTTGGGTTATTTGTGTCAACAGTAGGATTATATTTCTGTATTTTTAATTTCCTACTGTTGCTATTTAATTCGACTCAGGATGGGAACACAGCATAATTCAGGCTGGGCAGGACCCTGAGAGGCTCAGAGCAGGGTCATCCCTAGAGCAGACCAGGCTGAAACCTCCCAGGATGGAGCCTGCACAGCATCCTGGGCTGCCTGCTCCACTGCTAGACTGTCCTCACGGCAATTTTTTTCCCCTTGCATCTAATGTGACCTCTCTTGTTTCAGTTTATGTCTGGTGTCTCTAGTTTCCCCGCCACACAGACCAGTGAAGTTCCCAGCTCCCTTTTCTTGATGACTTTCTGCAGGTATGGGGGGGGGCTCACGTTTGCCTTTATTTGTCAGGGAAATCCCTGGACCTCCCCAGTCTTTGGAAAATGTTCGAGAGTGGCAGTGCAAGGACATGGGCCAACTCTCGTGGCATCCTTGGATGGAATTGTTGAGTCTCACGGACTTGAAGAGACCAAGATCTCTCGGGCAACCCTTGAGTCAACACCACTCTTCTTGCTGGTAGTTTTCCTCTGCGTCCAGAGCCCTGAAAGACCTCGTTGATGAAGACTGAGATAGAGAAGGCATTGAGTACCTCAGCCTTCTCTGTGCCCATGCCGTTGAATCACTTTCCCTGTTTAGCAGTGGGCCTGCATTTCTCTGTTTTGCCTTTCTTGTTGCTGTAGTGGCAGAAGCTCTTCTTGTCGTCCTTGATGTTCCCTCCAAGTGACAGCTCTAGATGAGCTCCGGATCACAGGTAGCCGTGAGGAACCCTCACCCTCATCACATTCCAAGGGCTGGGCTTCTAGTCCCAGCCTGAGGTGGGCAGATGCAATAGGGGGCTGCTTCAAGTGACCCCTGGGGAGAATTTGTACCCTTGTCTAAAGCATCAGATGTGCAGCCGTGAAAGCCTTCCTGCAGGAAAACCTGGTGCACCCAGAGCTTGGAGCAGCTCTGCCAGGGAGCTGCCTGTCTCCTTCTTGGGGGTTGTCCTCAGAAGCCAGGCAGGAGAGGCATGTTCCTGTGCCTCCTGGTGGAGTGGACAGGTTCTGTCTGGGAGGGATGGGTTCTCTTACAGTTAATGTGTCTTCTAGAAATACCCCCTCATCTCTGCTGGGAGGATCTGGTGCAAGGCGGCAGAGGGGCATTTGGGGTGTGGGCAGACAGATCTCGATGGGGCCTCTTTCCTCCCACCCTGACGAAAGGCAGCTGTGGTGCCATAAGGCGACCCAGCCCCAAACTGCTGCCCATGGCCCATGAGCACTGTGATCCTGGGGACCCTGGTGTCCCACTGCAGGGGAACAGCCAGAGACAGGGCACTCCCTCCCCTCCTGTCCCTCCGCTGCCCAGGGGTGGCAGGGAGGGAAACAGACTGCAAGGGCAGGTTAATATGAATGGACATGCTGTGAAAAATGGATACTAAATTATCCCCCGATCCAATAAACCTCTCAACCCACGTTCTCAGAAAAGCCTCGGTGAGTAGACAGGCCTCACGAGTTGCTCAGCAGCTCAATAAAATCTGTCTCTGCCCTGTCAGATTGGAAAGGGAAACAAATGGCAGAATTCGGGGCCCTCCCCCGAGGAGGCCTCGCTCCTGCGTGAGCGGCTCTGCCTGTGGCACCAGCTCCCTGCGACACCAGATCTCTGCCTGCAGCAGGGCCGTGAGCCGGGGAGAGCTCCCCTCCTTCCTCCTTGGCTTCCAGGTGTTGTCACGGAGAGGGATTTCATCCACACCGCGGGATTGCTTTGAGGCGCAGGAGCCCCCAGAGCCTCGGCACCCACCCCAGCCAAGCGGCTGCAGCAGCGGGGAGTGGATGGAGGGTCAGCCCCCTGCCCCACACCAGCCCTGCCACACACCCCGGCTTGCTCAGTGGTCTGGGAGGAGCTGCCTGGGATGGGAGCACCCTTCCAGGGCTGTGTTTGCCCTTGCAGGGGGCTGTAGATGACGCCCTGCCTGGAGAAAGGGCTTGACCCTGCTCCACCAACACCAGTTTGTTCTGTTGTCTCTGGTGGGGGCCACTGCACCTCTGCACATGGGTGTAGGATGATTCATGAGCATGCAGGTGTGTTGTATCTGCACTCAGGCCAGGCTAATCCTGTTTAGTCATTTTTCAGAGGATTTCATTTAGATACTGGGCTGGGGCTCTGCATGCCCTTGACAATACTGAGCAACACCATTGCTCATCTTTAAACTCTCTGACATAGCTAGTGATGGTGAAATTAAAAGAGACAATGACATAAAGCTCTCACCCAGCAGCAGTTTTCCTCCTGCCAATCACTACTCTTGCATTTTCCCTCCCTTGCTGAAAGCCAAGGATAAGGGGCAGATTTTGCAGCTTACCTGGGAGACCAGCAGGTCTGAGCTCTTCTGGGCTGACCTGCATGCCCAGCCTGTTCCAGCTAAACCTGCAGAGCGCAGAGGAGGACCGGGCACCACCTGCGGTGAAAACCCACAGCAAACCCCTCGCAGAATGTAAAGCAGGTGATTCGTGCCAGCAAAGACTTTGGGCCCTGCTGCTGCTGTGAGCAGCTCACTCGTGTGCTCACCCAGCCTGTAGCAGAGCCAGAAATAGCCCGGGCTGCTGGGGCACGGCACCCAGCTCTCGCCTCCAGTCCAGCTCTGACTGTACACACCAGTTTGCTGTTGTGGCCCCTCTTGCTGGCTGGCAGAAGGAGAGGATTGCTCCCTGAAATGGCAGTGAAGACACAGATGTGCCGTGGTTTATTCCGTGAGTTTTGATGCTGAGCAAGTAAGTCACAACTTGTTTGCCACACTTCTTTTTTTTTCTTTTTTTCTTCCTACTGTTATCAGAGCTGAAAATATGGCTTCGATTAACACTGCAACAATGGGAAGAAAAGGCTTGTCCTGCAGTTCTGGTTTAAAAATAAAAACAACTAGACAGAAACATTTTATGCCCCTTGTGAGTAGATGGAAGCTTTAATTTCATCTCGGGTTTCTACCATCATACCACTGAACAGCAAGTGGTGTACTCATGAGGATCTAGATTAGGAAGGGCATGAATAGTGTCTACTTTTCATTGGTTTTACTGAGCAGCAGGTACCTAAAAACCTTTACTATCTGGTCTAGCATTTCTGTGACTTTACCCTCAGAAACTACTTCTTTCTGTTAGATACGTCATTTCCTTTACTGTTTTTAAAGACTATAGAAACAGGGCTTTGTGAAGCTTAGCAAGTAATAGTAACTGGCCATAATGTCTGAGTAATTATTAGCTACCAACAGAATAAATGAAAGATTAAAAGGTAGTAATCTTCTTTCCTCTTTGTTGCTTGCTATTAATGGCTTCCTTGTCTACATATTAAATGGTTATCGAGGCAGTGCTCCATTGCAGAAAATCTGTACCATTAAAATTTGAATTTACTGAGAGCAGAGGATAGGTCCACTTGAAAAGAGAAGAAAAAATGATAAGGAGTTTTGGTTTACAGGGACTTTGCCCCAGTCTAAATCCAAACATGGCTTTTCACATACTGGTGGTCATTAGTGTCACTTGAAACTGGGAGCAGACAAAGCCTTTGCAGGAGCCAGGGGCAGTGCTTGGCAGTCCATGGACCTTGTAAGGTAGCCCCAATGGCTACTAAATTTCCAGAAGGAGTTACTTCTACTTTAGAAGATATACAGGGCCAACAAATTAAAGAAGTTAAAACCCAGGACACTAGGAACAAAAGAAAGTACTTGGCATCCATCAGATGTGGGAAATATTGAATGCAAGATGAGGAGCCATGGCTAGGGTAGTCATTGCCATGTAATGAGGAGGGAGAAAAAGATCAGGTCTTTCCAGCTCCATGCCTCATAAAATCCAACTGAAATCAATCCACAGTTTCGCCAGTCATGAGTTATTCAGCAAACCCGAGGTCAGACCAGTGGAATCTCCATCACACATCATCAGCTGTTCTCTTTATCCCTGTACTGCAGACAGGAAATCAAGAGACAGAGCTTGATCACTGCAATATAGGCAAACATTTGGGGCCAGACTGCAAGGTGATTAAGTGTGCATTAAGGCCCACTCCCATTTAGCAAAGCCCTTATGTACATGCTTTGAGTGCCACTGGAACTGGAGACACACAAAGAGACACTTAAATTCCTTCTTGGATCACTGCTAACTACAGTATAAACATTTAACAATAAACGTAAAGACTCTCTGGGTTGAACACAGCTCTTACTACATAGATGGGGCTGGAAGAATTGGGAGTTGCAAGTTGCCATTGCAAGTTGAGGTGCATGGCAAGTTGAGGTGCATGGCAAGTGCTGGAGGTGAGCAGTCATCATGGACACGGGGCTTTCTGGGGCAGCAGGAGAGCAAAAGTGAGCCAAGAGAGCTAGCCAGGGTCTGCAGAATTACAAGAGCATTTTATGTGTGTTTAAGGTTGAATGTTTATATGGGGGTGATCCTGGGAAATGAAATAATAGGAGCCAAAACAGTGGCCTCTTTTCTCCCACGATGTATCCTTTTCTTCTCTGATACAGCCTCCTAATTTTGATAAAGGTGAAGGAGGACGGGGATCCGATGCAGGGATTTGAGCTCACGGGATGGCAGCACAGCGAGTAAATCAACAGCAGACATATCAGGGATATATCACCTCTGACATGTTAAAGCACACATGCACATTCGTCCAGTTAATATTCCTGGTACAAATGGAAATGATTTCTTCAGCTGCTAGATGGGGAGGAGGACCAGGTCCCTGCCCTGAAGAGTTTGCAGATGAAATGTGAAGAGTATGGTGCTGCAGGCGGAGAGGGAACACAACATGAACTGAGGCACGGTTGTTATTCCTGGCACACTCTGAAGCCTCCTTCCCAGTCTGTTGCCTGCCTTTGATGTGAATCATTCCTCCTTTATTGAAAAGCTCTCTTCCTGAGGTGGTCCAGAGCCTTTCGTGCTCCTGGTTTTCATCCCGCCTCCCTAGGTGTCCTTGCATTGTCTTCTTTCCATGCTTTTCTCCTCCCTACTATCAGACTTCCTTAGGACATTGCCTTAGTCCCTCTCCTCACTCCTCGCTTTGTCCCCAGGATAGCCCTATCCTGCTGCCCACTTCAGTGATTGTTTTTGTGCTGACACCTCACAGATCTATTTCCTCAGCATTACTCAGTCCATTCTACAACAGCTCCTGCAGCACCTTCTCCTTTATGTCTCTTTTTTCTCTTCCTGGGTGAGTCGCCTCTTTCCAGGCTGGCCCTCAGTCCTCTCCTTTCTTGTGTGTTGCCATGGGAGTGGTAACAACACTCCTACATGTCCCAGAGGGTGAGAGGCTCACAGGAATGTGTCTTCTCTGTCCCCTTCATCCCACGTAGACACATGGGCAGCATTAGGAGCAGCCACCATGCTCAAGGTCACCGGGCTTTGTGGTCCTACATGCCCTGGGGAACTCCACCCCCTTGGAGAGCCTGCCTTTGTTCCTGCTAGTTTGTCCTGGCTACTTTGTCTGCCCAGCAGAACACTCACAAACCCTGTTTTTCAGCTAAATTTCATGCCCTTCTGAAAGAAAGGCCTCTATTTAATCATTCCAGCAGTGTCTAAACCCCCTAATTCCTTCAACATAGTGACAAACAGTTCTGATTATTTGTAGAAAAGCTTGAAAAGCGTTGAGCATATTTTATTGCCCACAAAAGGTGCCAGACTGGCAGCCATGGAGACTTGTCCTCTATTTATCTCTAGAGCTGGACAGCACAAGCAGTACACATTCCTCCAGAATGTCTCTCCGCTCACATTTTGAAAGGAACATGGTGGCCCATCACCATGAGAGGATGGTACTTTCTGTTCAACCCTCTGAGTGTTTGTTCAGTGCCTGGAACAGCGACAGTCAGGTTGCTCATGGGAGCAGCGGGGGAAGCCCCAGAGGGACTCACCACAAAAACAACTGCCCTCCCAGAGGCTGTGGGTGATTCGGTGGGTGCGAAGCTGCCTCTTCTCCTGTCTTTTCAGGCAAGCCAGGTCTCATCCAAAGTCAATTATGATCTTTGGAAGTGCTGCTTGAGGGGCTATGGATTGTCATCTGGGGATGTATGGGGGGAGCAGGCCCCGTGCTTCCTCATTAAAGCAATAAATGCAGTAGATTTGCTGGAAAAAACCCTGGAGCTTCTCTTTTGCCACCAAAAGAAGGATTAGAAGATTAATTCTGAGAACACTTCACTGCAAAGCTTAGCTTTTACTGTTGTAAACCTGCAGAAAGGCAAGATCCCACAGATTTCATCTGCAGGAGAAGCAGCAGAGGTTATGGGCAGCCTCGCCAGCTCCTGGTGGCAGTGCTTTCTCGGAGGCCAAGTGCTGCAGCAGGGCCTGGAGCCTTCCTGCAGTGGCACTGTCCTGCCCGTGCAGGAGTTCAGTGTTCATCCCTGCTTTGCAGCAAGCGCCAGGGAAATTATTCAGCAGAGAGGTAAATAGCTTACAGGATCTCTACCCTTCATGTTCCCCCTTCTCCTGCCCCACTTTGCGGTGCCACACACCAAACACAGATGTGCAGTGACATTTTTAAATTATGCACTGATTTGTTAGGGTTATGCAAAAAGAATATTAAGCACTCATTGCTACCATTCAGGCTGGGCCTTATATTTTCTTTATGTGCTCTGATGCTAAAAATAAAAATAAGCAAAACTTTCGAGCACAGCCAGTCTGGATAGAGTTGTTTTTTCTTCCTAAAATGAAGCATAGCTCGGTTAGAGGACTTTTTCTTTGTCAATCATTAAACAGCTCTGCACTTGTTGAGGCAGCCCTGAATGTAGGTACCAGGATCAGCCAGCCTTGACCACAAGAGGCTAAAACTTTCTACCCTGTCTACAGTATGGATTTTTTTTTTTAAAAAAGTCCTTTCAGTATTAACCCTGACAACTTCACTGGCGAGAACACACCTTCACAGCAGATGGGGTACCAAGTAGCCATGTGCATTGAAAGAGATGTCTGGGTTGTGCCTGCTCTGAGCTGAGTTTCATGTGGAGGTTCTTCCTAGAAACAAACCAGGCACAGCTGGTTTCTGCTCAGCCTTTCAGTGTCGAGGCAGAATTCAGCTGCTGCTAGCGGTGCTGGGGCTGCATTGCAAAACACCTTCAGTGCAAACAAAGGGGAGGGATTTCTGTCAGCGAGTCAGATTTATATTTCCCTCAGAGTGCATTTTTTAAGCACAGTAATGAAAGATCAAACAGTATCGCACTTTTTGCAAGTTCATCATATCCTTGAGGACGTCACCGTGAACTCCGCTGAAGATGGGCATGTGGGAGTGTTGGTACAGAAACAGGAGAATATTTGACCTCTGGTTAAGGCCCTTGCTTTAAGGAATAATAATGAAATAAGTGAGGTCTTTATTTTTTGTCCAGAGCCGTCAGGACAGAGTTTCAGCAGAAGGAAACCTGTGCTGTCCTCTGCAAAGGACGTGATTTATTTATTTCAGAAAGCTGATGGGCTACAGGCCATCGGTGTGTACAGGACAGGGGAGCAGGATGTTCCTGCCCATGTGAGTCCCTGAGGGGCAGAGGAAGGGGGAGCTTTCAGTTTGCCTTCAGGCAAAGCATTCCTGCTCCTGCACCACCATTCTTGTTCATCTGTTCTTTTGCCCATCACCATCTGGCAACATAAAGCACTCTTGTTGTGGGAGGGACTGTGTCCCAGTCAGGGGGAAGGAGGAATGGGTGAAGGAGAGCTGAGACAGAGGTGTGTGCTGTCTCCCTTGCCCATGGATAGCAAAAGAGGTGGAGGGTTAATATACCAGAGGGAAGCTCCTGTGTAAGGGCAGGTCCCTGGAAGGCGGCAGGTGTGGGAAGGTGTTGAGTTGGGGCTGCACTGGTGTCAGTGTTGGAAGGCTGGGATCAGGAAGAGAGCCCTGCTTACCCCTCAGAGCTTGTGGCAGATATTTGGAGTCAGAAGAAAGCTCTGATGGCCTGAAGGCTGCTTCCCCCAATGTAAATGCTCTGGAAAATGTGGGAACAGAGGATTTCCTGTGGCTCACTTTTCTTCTTCGCAAGGCCCGTCGTTCTGCAGATGGCTTCATAAAATCCCCCAACAACCAGTCTCTTCTTCTGCTGCTCTTCAACATATTATGTCTCTTTGTCATCCTGGTTTGTGGTTATCTGACCATGGTTCCATGCCTAATAATCCCTGAGCAAGACCCACAGGGCTGAGGAGGCTGATCCTACCTGCTGGGAGCAGATGGCCAGGCTGTAATGTCCAGGCACAGCTCCGTGTCCTCCCTAGAATGATGGGGAGTCAGGGCTGCTGCCAGCGGAGACAGGTGAAAAACAGACCTTTCCCCTCCCTCCTTTCCTGCTTTCTATTCCTCCTCTTTATTTATGTTAATGTGTTCTGCACTGGAGTCATAATTAAATACATATTCATATAGAAATGTACAAAGCTTCTGCCTGTACTGTGAAGCTCTCTGGAGCTTAACTGCTTGAGACTTGTCACAGGAAAATATTTCTCCCCATGAAAACAGGCTTCCTACAGCTGGGCTATATTATTGCCTTTTAATATTGCTGGCTCTGCCTACCCTGGGAAGGATTTTCTGACAAACTCCTACTGGAGATACAGCTTTTGCCGGTATAACTTATACCAGTTTCCTAAAGAAACTGGGGCTTTCATTGCCAGAGGTATCTCACTGATGTTGTAATTTGTTCCCACACTCTTTGCTATGCTGGCAAAACTTGAAAGTGCGGTTCACTGTTTTTCTTTCTCGGTGCCTTTTCTCCTAAGTTAGCTTTTCTATCCCTCTGCTTACCCCAGCTGTTTCCCTGGGCACATCTGATCATCTATTGTCTTCAGAATAGCTCCAAGTAATGAGAGGGGTGGGATGCTATTTGGAGGGTCTAATCAGATGCTGGTTCCTTCTAGCAGAGCTGTATCAAAATCTGGAGCCTGGTTACATTTCAGAAGGGAATGCAGTGATGGAGGAGGCCAGGACAGCAGAAGCAGGGTCTGGCAGTTGGGTTTGAGTAGGAAGTTGGGTCAGAATGGCACGGAGGAGCCAGGGACCGCCCGAGTGGAGGAAACATCCAGCAGAAGGCAAAGGCTGTGGACAGTGAAGGCAGCTAGCAGAGACAGAAGCGTTATCGACACAAGGCAGACCATGCTCACCATCACATGTCAAGGCCATTTCCATTTCCAGTAACTCAGCCCGATGCTGGAATCAGTTTTGTTTGGATCTGGCAAGATGACTGGCATCGTACATAAACAGGCATTTCACATCCTTAGTCAAACACTGCACGTTATGAGCTGGGAAATGGAGTCCTGAATTTGTCAGTGATATGCCAAACCCCTAGCCAGCATCACTGCTACAAACCCAGGATCCCAGACCCTTAGTTTAGCTCCTGCTCTGTTAAATAAAACATTCTGTTCTTTCTCTTTGTACTGATGAGACTGAGGAGGAAGGCCTGAAAAGTTTGAAGTTCCTGAAGACTCCTACAGTTGAATTGTTTAAAAAACCCTCAGTGCAGTGAACATTTTCATTTTACTGCCTGGAGAACGGACGAAATGCTGGGATTATGGATCTATGGAATGTCTGCTTGGTCTAAGGCCACTGGATATTACACCTGAATCCTTCCTTTAGAGCAGCCATCCTATCTAAGAGGGTCAAACCCCTCCTCTTGCACATGCATATGCCTCTCCTCGCTTCCTGTCGTCTGACTCATCCTCATAGATGTGATGCAAGCCTTGGCAGACTAAAATAGGTGTGCGATGAGGTGACATACCAGCCCCCCAGTCCCGCCAGAGACATGGCAGTGTTGCGTGGGAGGGAAAGGAGCGGCTTCCTCCATCCTGAAGGGACACTTCCCATGCTGTGCAGCATAACAGGTCACAAGCAGCGGCTTCTTGCAGCGGCTCCCTGCACTGATTCCCTGATCTCTGCAAAGCCATGTACAACTCCTGGATGCTCACCCTGCTGGAATGTCCTTGCTAGCTGGCAGCTGGCTTGGCACAGTGCTGCCTCCGGGCTTCTGGCTCAGTACTGGAGGGATCTGAAGATGATGTTGAAAGAAACAGATAATTTTTGGGGCCTCATGATCTTGTTAATGAGAAGAAAGTGATGTGCTTTCGGGTAACTTCTTGGTGTGACGTGCTTATTTCAGAAACTGCACAAACACCTGTTCCCTGAGCAAGATAGTGATTGATCAAGCCTGAGCTTCACACTCATTTAAAGCAGACATATATAGCTACTGCTGCTGAAAGCAGTGGTTGCACACACAAAAAAATCAACCAGACTGAGTCAGAACAAAGGCAAGTGTCCTAATGCTCTTTGCTTTGCCAGTCACTAGCAAAGCAGCTGCACACAAAATGCTTCAGTACCTTCAGTAGGCTGTCCTACAGCACAAGTGCAAGAAGTTTAGGCTGTCTTGGATCTCAGACCATCAGAGAGATTAGCTTTACACCTAGAAATTTGTCAAGCTACCAGAGTCAACATGAGGTGTGTTCCCAACAAGACTGTGAAGCTCATACATTATGCTCTAAAGGTTTTATGAGGTTTTCCATAAGACAGAAACATGTGGCTGGTCCATGTCTGTGACAAAGGTTCACTTGAGTTTTTCTTACTTAGAAAGACAAGATCACTGTTGGGGCCATAAGCAGAGAGACAGAGCTTGAATGTTGTGTCCTGTAATTGAGAGGTCCCCTTTAAAAATCCGAACACCCCCCCAAAGTCTCAGTGGCAACAAGCAGTTGCTGTAGGAAGCAGAAGAAAACCCTCCTGCTGGTCTTGCTTCCCAGCGCTCACTTGCTGCATGCAAAAGTGTGTGAGGTCACCCAGTAACCTGAACGAAGGAATTAGCCTGCATTAAAATTCACCAAGAAAAAAGTGTCTGTGAGGGATCAGTTCTCCTGAAGCCAAAGAAGAAGATGACCTCAGAGTGAGAACTGGTGGCAGGAGGTAGGGGAGGCCAGGACAGCTTCCTCTGGCAGGGGTGGTGTAGTCTGTGATCACCAAGCTGTAGCGTCAGCTGTCGTCCCCTGCCAGGGCCAGGTTGCAAATCTGTCCCTCCCTGGCCTCACACAAGACTGCAGCCCCAACCATCTCCTGCAGCTGAGTGAATGCAGAGAAGCGTTTCTAGATGAACCATTTGCTGCTGGTCGCTTCACGCTCAGGAGTGTGAACAACCCGCCTCTGCTTCTGCCCCGGCCGCGCGGGACCTGTGGTCTGGAAAGGGTCCATCTGGGCCGTGCCTTTCCCTCTGGGTAGCTGCTGGCAACGCAGAACCTACGTTTTCCCCGTCTGACTGGAAGAGTGGGTTGCTTTAGCCTTTTCAAGATGTCTCTAGCTGAAGTGGTTACATCAAGGGCCAAACAGGGCTTGTGTGGTGGGTTGACAGCATTTTCCTCTGAGGTTGTGCTATTGCAAAGCACAGCTCGGCTGGTTGAGAGAATCTGCCCCAAAAGCTCAGCGCTGCTGCAGGGAAGTAACACAAGACAAGACAAAAGTACTGGCTCATGGTTACCATTTTTCTACCAGCAGTTCCTTATTCATTAGGCATTTCAGACATGCAGAGGACACAAGCAAGCTAGAGTGTATTGCAATGCCTGCATGGGTGCCTTGTAATCAGACTTCGCCTGCCTGCTGGGGCTTCTTCTCCTAATGTGTGGACCTGGATACAATCCCTTCACGAAGCCTGAGCTCTGAGGATGTGGAATCTTTTACTGTATTTCATGTGAGATGGTTAAGGACTGGTATCTGAGAACAAAAGCAATTGGACTTGTGTGACTCTTATCTATTTACTGACCAGGAGAAGATAATCAATACTTCAAACTTAAAGCACACCCAGTAAGACACAGAACTCCACTTGTTCCTCCTTTGAACTTCTTAGAGCACTCTGGTCTGAGTCTTTGTCATTCGTTTTGCTGCTCCACACTGTGCTACCTGCCAGGCTTATGTCTTTACTGGGTATTGCTTCTGATGCAGTAGTGCAGGAGGAATCACGTAATGATCAGGGTGCTGTGATTTAGGTGTGCTTCAAAACCAAAATTTAATGCTTGGGATTTCACTCTGGGTTGGGGACTTCCTTTAAAGGCTCTGGAGCTACTCCTGAGAGCCTGAATTTTCCTTAGTGGTGGGTATTTCTAGGGCAAAACATTTGTCTAGACGCCATGTCTGTCTCCATGTTTGGTCCCTTACCATGCTGAGCCATTGCTGGGTCTTAAATTATACTAAAAATAAGTAAAGGTTATTACTAGTTCCTAGGTTCATTGCTTCCCTGAACAACGTAGATAACAATGGTTATTGGTGAGTCTAAAATTCTGCTCAGAGGATTCAGTATAGAGTGAATTTTCTAGACAGGAAAAGAAAGATAATCAGTGATGCACATCAATGGCTGGGGATGGGAGGGTCCCAAGTAAAAAAATGATCGTTTGCCTCAAGAAGCTTCAAATATTGTTAAAATTAGAGGTGAGGTGGGTTAAGCCTTCCCTCTGCTCCCTCCACTTCAGAGGAGAGTCAGAGGAGGAATCAAACATTATAGCTCCCGTTATCAAAATCACCCCTGGAGAAAAAAAGCTCAGGATGTACAATGGGCTCAAAGACAACCAGACAAACAAAGAGCACAGAGGTGGCAAATCTTCAGATAAATAAACGAACAAGCAAGCAGATAGCCTTGTGAGGATGTCCGCCTGAAACACGCACTTAGAGAAGTTTCCAAATCCTAGAACGTCCACGTTTCTCCCACCTTACACATGTTTCTCCCTGCTCTTCATCCCCTCACAGACAGCAACAGAACCCCCCCTGCCTTTGATTTACAATTAAATTAAGAATTACTTTGGTAAAAAGCGGTGCTTTTCCCCGCCTGCTTTGTTTTGTGCCTCCAGGCTGTGCAGACCCCTATTGCTTGCTGTGCAAGAGACAGCGTCACACGGCGTGTGAGGAGCTGCAGGAACTGAAACCAGTTCTATGATTTATAGCACTAATAAGGCTCAACTGCCATTTCTTGTGGTTTCCTCCCAAGTTGTCTTTGATAATTTCTACTCGCACCATGTTTATTGTTGCTGCTGCTAGGGTTCAGTTGGCAGGTAACTTGTACTGTTTCTTAGGGTCTGCTCCTTTTTGGCTCTCTTTATTGTGTTATTAATAAACATTTATGTTTGGGGAGTGTCAGAGGGGGTCAGCTAGGCTCTGTCTCTCTGTGCTTTCCCTTGTCATGCTCAGGTTTGTCAGAGGGATGAAAGATGTGCCGTGCCATGAGGAGTTTACAATCACATGGTGACAACTTCTCTTTCCAGAATGCTTCCATGGCAGGAAGGCTGTGGCAGCTCTGCTGGTGGCCATCTCACAACCAGCCAGCCTGCGTAGAGCTATTCAGGTTCACTCCAAGGGCTCTAGCTCCTGAAGCCCTGCCAGGTCACACTGGGATGATTTCTAAGAGTTCACACTTTGATACGTTGCTGGAGGGTATCACCTCTGCAGGTGAGCACCTGTGAGGCAGTTGTAGCTGGTTCTTTCTCTCCAGCACAGATTAGCACCCTGGCTGTGAGATGCTGCAGCAAAGACAAGCTGCATCTGCCACTTCTGCCATCAGTGTGGCAGTCAGTGACCATCAGAGGAGAGGTCCCGTGGACAAGGTGCAGCTGCCTGCTTTAATACAACCCCTCAAACTGACCCAGGATGAACTTGCAGGGTTGGCATGCGGATGCCTCACCCTTGGCTGAAGCAGGTGGGGCTAGGTCCCAGGCTTTTTGTTGCAGGTCATAGCTGGCATTAAGAGATTGTGACAGAGGAGAAAGAAGATCCTGCTGCTGCCAGGGGGGAAAAAATGGTGGTGTGGGGATTGTAAGTGGAGAGACTTCTTGGGGAATGGCAGCAGTGAAGGGGCACTGCGTTCACTACAGTCTGTTGGTTGCAGCAGAGTTGGGCAAGAGAGAATCTGTCTGTACCCTCTGATTTATGTGTTTCTCTTGGGCTCACTTTTGGGCTGCTTTCTGCCTGCTTTTGTTAACTTGGCTGGAGTAGAGACTGTGAAAACAACGGAACATTATCACCCAAGGATACTGGAGAGTCCTTGCTGACACTCATGCCTCTGCTTTTAAAATTTGCCTGGTGGAAGATGTGTGGAAGATTACAGGCTACACCACAAAGATGCTGAAGAAGAGTGGCTGTGCCATTTTTCCTTACTCCTGAGCAGCAGCAGCAGTCCATGGCTGGCTGCAGCTGCACAGATCACGGCACAGCTGGGTCTGGGTTTCCCCGGCTCCATCCCAGGCTGCACAGCAGGATGAGGGCACTGGCAGAGGTGGAATTACTGCTGACCCAACAGGCCACTCTGGCTGAAAATTTCAGTGCTGGCAAAGAAATACAGCTGCCTACTTTGCTCTGCCTGGATCCACGTGCCTGCGAGAGCCAGGCAAGACAACATGAGGGTTGAGTGAGTGTCCTGGTTTGAGACAAAATTTGGAGGAATGCTCTGGGAGGAACGTCTCCTCTATAGAAGGCAGGTTACAGCCACCCCTCCCCCACCAGGGTCGGGAAAAAAATTCCTCAAAGGAAAGTGAAAGAAGGGAAAAAACCTATTTATTTAACAAACACACAGGAAAAGAATAATTCTAAATAATAAAACCTGTCGCTGTGGAGAGAAAACCTGGGAAGATTTTAGAGTCCTTTCCATGGATGTGGTCTCTCTCTCTCCCAGCTGGGTCAGCTTGGGCCCCTCCGGGCCGAGGTGTGAGGGCTCCCAGTGAGGTTCTGATGTTCTGGTGTTTTGAGCTGGAAAAAAAGGACGAAGGTGCTTGCCTCTGCTCTGCAGCAGCAGCAGCAACTATCTCATCCCCTGTCCTTGAACACAAAAACTGTTTTGGAAAGTTTGTCTGGCTTTTTTTCCTTTCTCTCGCACCCAGTTTTAAAGACACAGAAAGGCACAGGAATCATGTCTGGACATGGAGCGGCGATAGGGGATGCACATCATAAGGTCACCCCAAGACAGTGAGGAAGGAGATGGTCATAGAGATGAATTCAAAACTCCCTGCTATTTCCCACCTGCCCAGATCTTCAAAGCTAATGAGGTCAGCAGATCACCCTTGACAGTCGGTCTGTTATCTTAGCCAGGGCCACAGATCCTTTCTTTGTCAGACTCTCCCACTTCAGTTTCCAAATATGCAGCAAACAGAGGTCTACTTCTTGTTTGTCTGAAGGGCACAGGAGGGCCCTCAGTGTCTGGTTTATCAGAGCAATGGTGTTGCCATCAAAGTGATGCAACCCTAATGGCAGAGCACCTGAGACCTGGCAGCACCTTGTCCCCAGGAGAAGATAAAACCGCAGAGGAAAAGAGAAATTAAAGGTGTTGTAACATGAAGGCAACAGCAGGAGTTTCATAATGCAAATTTCCGTACCTGAGTGAACGGCATATATCTGCTTTCTGGAGCCTGTCATGTTTCAGGATGTGTCTGCTTTAAAAAGGCTTGTGGGAATCCAGCTTCTTTTTCTTTTTTATGGTCTGACTTCTCAAGGCAGTTTGGTAACTTCTCTTTGAGCCTCCCTAGGAAGAGGCACAGAAGCCTTGGCCAGTGGAGAGCCCCAGATCCTCAGTCACTGGGCCCCACTTCCTCTCCAGAGCTACACCCAGGGGGAGTTCTGGCTGTGGCCATAGCGTCTCACTGAGTCCTGAAAGGAGACAGCTGAGTCAAAGCAACAACTCTAGGACCAAACGCTTCCAATATCAAGGGAGTGAGATCCATCTGCTGCTTTTTGGAAAGCAGTAAATTATTGCTTCTTCCCCTGCTGCACACACACACACACAAACACCCACAGACTTCGCAGTCTGAAGATCTGCTGTCTTTCCTGCTAGAAGGGCAATTTCTACACTCATTTTCTATGCTCATTTGCCAGTAAAACCAGCTCTTCTATCAGATAAAGTTTTGAAATAATTCTTGCAGGCAGCTAAGAGGACTTGCAGTTATAATACTTGACATGAATCTTCATGACACTGCACTGGGGTTCATTTCTTTTTCCTTCTATCCCAGTGAAGATGCAGTGGGACAACTGAGGCCATTCTGAAGGTCAGCAACAACATTACCATTCATGGCTCTCTAATTTGCTTTCCAGACAATGTAGGAGGCTCTAACCTGGGTTGACGTGGTGAGAAGCTTCACTGAACTGTTTCCATCATCTGATCGCTTGTGGCACAGCAAAGCTTTTGAATCAATCTGCCAGTTGCTTATTCTTGGGAAAAGAGCATTCAGAGATGAGCTGGGGAGTTTTCCAGGCATTAGCAGGTAGGATGGATCAGAGGGAGCTGCAAGTCACATTAAACCAAGGAGAATGTCTTGTTGTAAATATTTCTATAGTTCTTATTCTTTTTGTTTGGACTTTTTAAAATTAAAAAATGTTCCAACATTTTCTTCCTTCTTTTGTTCTTCTTTATCTCTCTTCCTGTTAGACTTTTCCCACTTTATAGAATCATAGCATGATAGAATAATGGCTTGTGTTGGAAGGGACCTTAAAGATCCTCTAGTTCCAACCTTCCTGCCGTGGGCAGGAACACCTCTCGTGAGACCAGGTTACTCACACTGGTCTTGAACACTTGCGGGGAGTCCACAGCATCTCTGGGCAACCTGTTCCAGTGCCTCACCACCCTCACAGTTAAGAATTTCTTCATAACATATAATCTAAACCTACCCTCCTTCAGCTTAAGCCATTCCCTGTTGTCCTATCACTGCATGTCCTTTTGAAAAGTCCCTCTTCAGCCTTCTTGTAAGCCCTCTTCAGGTACTGGAAGGTTGTTAATAAGGAGTTAAGAATTATATAAGTAAATAAGTAATTAAATAATTTATTTAGCTTTGTTACTAAGGAAGTAAGAATAAGACAGGGAAGGAGGAAAAAAAAGGTCAGAAGAGATTAGAAAATTCAAGTGGCACATGAAAATAAAAAATTAGTGAGATTCATCTGCCTGACCTTAGGCAACAAGAGATGCATGAGGCACTTCAGGACTCCCTTCAGCCACAGCTTTGTAGAGGCATGGTCTCTGTTAGGTCCTCTGTCATGTCTGCAGCTGTGTGCAGATGTCTCCAGTGCTCTACCACATCCCAAGGGCAACACACACCCTGGCCTGGGCAGCAAAATCACCTCGGCTTCTTCTGTCCTTGCTGAATGGAACAGAAATTTTCTGACAGATGCATGGGAGTCTTAGGATTCAAAGAAACACCTACATATTTTGAGGGACTGAAAAATAACATTTTCCCTTGTACAAGTTTATTAAAGTCTCCTTAGAATCAGTGTCGAGGCAATAACGTGTGGTATGCCAGCCCAGCTGTATTTGCTGCCATCTTCTATAAATGTGCCATTAGCTGGCAGGCACGCACAGAACAGAGGTTTCCATAAGCTGTTCTTTTTAATGTAAAATTACCTCTTAGTGTGTTAAACTCATTTTTGCCTTTAGCTTGTAAGGTGTTAAATGCAGGAATACGGCTTTTCTCTGGCAGGCTCAGTCTCTTGCAAATATACACGCCTCAAGGTATTGCATATATAATGATTGTAACTATAATTTTAAAGGAGGTTTTTTTGTGTTCAAAATGTGATTGGTGTTGCTCGTGACAGGATATTCACTATTTGCCTGAAAACCTCATAACTTAAATAAGCGTTTACCATCAACCTAATCTAATCAAATCATAATCAATACCGATACTGTGGGATCTTGTAAAACATGACCCACGTGGCAAGTTCTGCCACTTGTTAATTACGTCCTTGGAGGCAGCAGTCAATAACTCCCAAGGGTTAGATGGTTCCTACTTAGTCAGGTGTTTTCAGGGAGCGCCACTGACATTCAATAAGGACTTCTGCAACCACAGAAAACTTTACACTATGACAAATTAAAAGGCTTAGGAAAAATAGCAATTGAACAGCAGAGAACTGTTTAAAAAAAGAAATTTAAAAAAAAAAAAAAGCTGTCCATAGAGCCCTGCAGAGCAGGACTACAGGGAACTGACGAGACAATTTTTCTTTTTTCAGAAAAAATGTTTAAAAGAGGCTTGTGTCTCATCCAAAACCAACACAGCATTCTGGACTAGCATATAAGTCACCGCAAGTACTTCTTCCAAAAAAAAAGTCTAAACCTTTGGCTTGGGTGTTTCAACATAGTTTCACAGAAAGAAGCTCTTCCAGCATCTGGCATATGAGAATGTGTCCAAATTAGTATGTCTGCTGATATTCAAAGCAGATAATCTTGTTCTTTTCTCTACACTTAATATGAGAACATTTGTGGTGAGAGTAATTTATGAAAGAGAAAAACTTTGAAGAGGAAAGGATAAAAGCAGACATAAACTCATTGCCTTTTCTTCTCTTGGAGAAACTTGTTTTTAATTTTGTTTTAAGCTGCTGATTGAAGTGAGCGAGTCTTATGAACAAACAGATGTGGTTGGGTTTCTGTGCCACAGTTTGACCACCTATGTTAGCTAGTTTCGAAGAGCGTGAGGAGAGAGCTGGATGGCTGCATATGCTGTATATCCATCTCAACATTCAGTTATAGGTGCTGTTGTTCTTTCCTGTTTTCATGGATTTATCTGCTTACAGGAACAGATTGAATTGCTCATCTATGCAGAATGAAGGAAATGGCCCCTGGAAACAAAGACCAGGGCTGCACTACTGATGAGAAAGCAATGGAAAATGCACAGCAGAGGCAAAGTGAGGGGAAGCATTGGTGCCTCGGTCTGTGATTCATAAAGACCTGCTCCGAAGGCAGTGTGGAATTCCCGGGGCATCCAAGCAGTGGCTGCCCACCCACATCCTGCTGAAGGGGCAGGTCCCAGCTCCGTGTTTGGTTGTGAGGCAAATGTAAACTCACACCTACCTCTGTCCACGGGCAAAACTGATGCAACACATCAGCCATGTGGGTGCTCCCGTGCTAATTGTCTTGCACCTCATTCAAACTCAGCCTACGTTCTGGTGGTGGTGTGTGTCACAACACAGCCACTTTAGAAATGTGTGCCACTGTGGCTGGAGAGGGCTGGCTCCCTGGAAAGATGTGAGAACTGTGTGCACTCCAGGTCTATTGCAAAAGCAAAGTGAAACAGGTTAGGTTTTCCCATGTCTGAAACTCATCTTACTTTGCAGTACAACAAGCTGAGAACTTGTGCACGGCCAGTGACTCTGCATCAGCTACCAGGCATTTCTCTACTAGGTGTGGTAGCATTTTCAGCCCTTCATAACATGGTTATAGGGGTAAGTCTGGTCATGTCCTCAGATGTCTTTCTTTGCCTTACCTGGTAGACAGTGGCCCTTTCAGAACAGAGGCAAGCAATGTGACATTTCAGGTACTACTGCAATCTTAATTGCAAGTCGTTCTAGTAGCTGAGGTGACTAATGTAATACAGACACACACGTGCATTGACACAGGCAGCACACATTGCAAAAATGACTTTGCCAGTCATTTCTTTTAATTAACTAAAAAATACTATGATGTGTATTCTGCTGCTGAAGTCTCTGAATAACATAAAGCTGGGCCCCACACTTATAAATAGCAGCGAGGTATGAATAAATGCAGGTCGGTTCAACAGGAAAGAAGAAAACATCACCTCGCAGTAGGAACAGAGGAGTTTGGTTAGGTTTTGTTTCTCTTGCTGACAAACTGCTAAAACAATTGCTTTGTTTCAAAATGAAAATTGCCTTTAGTTCAAAGTGAAACATTCGAACACCCACAGGAGAAGCGGGAGGAAGGGGTTAGATTCAAAGAGGGAGTGTGGAGTTGAGATGGCTGTCCCTCTCCTGTGCGGAGGCCTGGCCGTGAGGGCACAGTCGTGTTCACTTCAGGGGAAGAAGTAGTCTCCGTGAGTCGAAGATGCTAACATGACCCCGACACCGGGCAACATTAAACACTTAAAAAGGTTTTGGGTTTTGAATTCACAGACCTCAGCCTACTTGGTTACCATGGCAAACAATCACCAGTAGAAGTCTTTTAACCTTTAATTAAAGATACACAAAAAGGAGGAAAAACAGTTTAAGCACTTGAAAAATAAAGTATTAAGTAAGACTTTCCTTTTTGAAAGCGTCCATTATTCCTCTTCCCTTGGCTGTCGGCAGTTCTTATAGCAATCTTCCTTCCCTTTATTTAAGTCCGTAGCATCAGAAACTGTTCTTGGGGAAAGAGAGACACTCATCGAGATAGACTGGATCTGTTGTTGCTACTCATTTTGGACTCTGCTCACTTGAAGACACACATATGTACAGGGGGAGAGAAAAGGATAGTAGAGAAAAAAAAAAGTTACTTGATTTTCTGATGGTGACTTCTTCTTGCGGCCTCACTGCTAGAAAAGGACAAGCACAAAACCCGGCCTTAGCCCCTCTGGGATCTAAGAGACTTGTACCAGGGTCTGCCTCTTTTGGGCACTGCTTTTAGGAGTCTCCCTGACTGTTGTTCCCAGCTGGGTTGCACAAACCCTACCCTTCTTGTCTAGGCAAGTTTGTTTAAACAGAAGGTGAAGGAGAGAGAACAAGGAAAGAAGCATGTGAAGAAAAGACAAAACAACTAAGAAAGGGGTCATATCAGGACCTCATCTTCCAAGTGGGTTCGCAGGACTGAGTTAAATTTGGTGGCGCTAACAATGACATCTGTGTGTCTCCTGGCCAAAATGTGGCCAGAAGGTCTGATCAGATCAGGTAACTAGGTGCCAACAGTGTCACAGCGTTAAGTAAGGTCTCAAAGCTGGCAATGATAACTGTCCAATTTCTACTTTTTGTCCATCTATCTTATCATCAGTATCAAAATAGATGTTTCCAGAAGATGATGAACATGCCAGTAACCACCAGTTAGGTTTAGATCCTGACACACCTGTTTTGGTCCATTGATTTTGGCATTCATCTTGTGTATCAGCCCTGACCTCAAAAAGGAAGACTTTCTATTTGAACCAATTTGGTCTTCCTATCCTTAACTTGTGCTGACTGTACAAGCAATTTTCTGTGGCAGACAGAGCTGTGTTTTTTATCCTATGAGCTTTAGTATCTGGCTCCGGCTGATGCAGTGCTTGTGCAGGACATGCACTGCCTTCTGCTGCTGCTGTTTCTGCCCTTCTGATCTCTGAGGAGAGTGTCACAGCCTTGGGCACATGGGGGCTCCTGGTGGGGGTAATCTGTAGACTTCTATATTCCTTAATAGTTCAGTACTCATTAGCACAACTTGGGGAAGCCAGGAGAACCATTTCCATGTGAGGACCTCAGCTGAGGGTCTAGAAAGATCCTCTTGCAGACCAAGGCACACCAATTGCAAAGAGTGAGAACAAACCTACCTTAGTATGCAGCACAGCACAGCCTTATGGTATTCTCCTGAGAGATAAGTGATGCTGGTTCAAGTTCCCCCAGGCAGACGAGGAAATTAAACCCAGGACTCCCACATCCTTTATGAGTGAATAAAAAGTGGCTGTCTTCCTCTCAGCTTTGTGAATTTAATCCTGACATTTTTTTCCAGGAAAGCAATTTGGTAAGTCCACACTGAATCTGACAATCATTTCAGGACAACGGAGAAAGCATTTTTTAATGAGATGGATAGAGACTAAAAAAAAAAAATCCTCTTGAACATAGTGAGAATAAAACAACTGGACAGACCCCACCACCCTGCTGCTTTATTTCCAATAGCTGTGGGACACGGAACCTCTATGGCTTGCAGGCAGTGAGGGAACTTATCTGGCAATGTGAAATCTTGGTAGGCAAAAAACATTTTGAGGGAGTAATGAAATGCGCTAGGAATGGCAGATGAAACCTGGCCACTGGTGGGACTGCTCTGAGTCCTGACACAACTGCAGTGGTGTACAGGAAAACTGTGAGGATCACAGCACTCTATTTGCTGAGGTGTGACCAGAGTCCCCCGTTCTAATTAGGTGCTGAAGGCCTGAGAAGGTTCAGGCTCTGTGTCAAAGAGATGGCTGTACGAGGTCTTGTCAGCACCTCCAAGACTGAAAAAGGAAGCAGAGGAAAAAGGGTTCTTTACTTCTCTGACCTTCTTTACTGAACTCAGAACTGTGTCTACTGGTGGCCATGTCCAACAGCATGGGAGACCTTAGGGGAGAGTAAGCATTGATGGTTGTCTGGAAATGGGCTATGTCTCAGTAAAAAATGTTTGGTTTTTTTCAGCCAGATGAGTTATCTATTCTAGCTTCCTGCTAGGTCACCCACATGTTACCAGCAGCATGAAGGAGCAACGAAAATGTGTGGCTGGAAGTGGAGGGGAGGATGGAACAGTTTCTGTTGGTCTTAGCCTACGTCACAAACCTGTCTGGTACAACCATGCAAACGTAAGCCCCTCTGCTCCTTTACCTAGAATTGTTTTAAATGCCACACTGCTTCATAGCTCCTTTATTTCAGGGAAGGGAGAGACTTCATCAGGTGAAATGCAGAGTGAATCGGATTGCAGATGGCCAGGCCACTGTGCAAGAGCACACATCTGCCTGTGTGAAAGCCAGGTGGTCCTCAGAAAAGGGCAGTGGGTATAAAGGCTGGCATGGAGGCTGCAGGTTGGTTCTGACAGGGACTCTCCTCACCCCCGCAGCCAATGTGAGCTCATTTCTACACCTGTACACACACACACATGGTGTGGTACAACCAGGTGTGATAGGGAACGAACAGGGACAGAAAAAAGAGTCTGGGCCCAGTGGCCATAAAATAGAATTGCTCCCATGCTGGCCAACGTGTACAGTGGCAGCAAAGCTTTCTTTATCATTGTCCTGGTTTGAGACAAAATTCGGAGGAACGCTCTGGGAGGAACGTCTCCTCTCTAGAAGGCAGGTTACAGCCACCCCTCCCTCAACAGGGAAAAAGGAAAAAAAAAAGGGCTTTTTTCCCACAGGTTCGGGAAAAAAAAATTCCTCGAAGGAAAGTGAAAGGAGGGAAAACCTATTTATTTAACAAACACACGGGAAAAGAATAATTCTAAATAATAAAACCTCTCGCTGTGGAGAGAAAACCTGGGAAGATTTTGGAGTCCTTTCTGTGGGTGTGGTTTCTCTCTCTCTCTCTCTCCTCTTTGGAGCTGGGTCGGCTCAGGCCCCTCTGGGCTGAGGTGTTGGGTTTCCCAGTGAGGTTCTGATGTTGTGGTGTTCTGAACAGTCCAGAAGAGAAGAAGAAAAACCCAAAGTCCCAGGGGAACAAAGGAGTTGAACTCTCCGTCTCTCTCCTCCGAGAAAAATGAACCAAGAGCCAGGGAAAACAGGAAGGTGCTTGCCTCTGCTCTGCAGCAGCAGCAGCAGCAGCAGCTGCTATCTCCCCTGTCCTTGAACACAAAAACTGTTTTGAAAAGTTCATCTGGCTTTTTTTCCTTTCTCTCGCACCCAGTTTTAAAGACACAGAAAGGCACAGGAATCATGTCTGGGCATGGAGCAGCGATAGGGGATACACATCATAAGGTCACCCCAAGACAATCATGCCTGCTCTTAGAGCTGTGCACTGGGTGCACTGAGTGTTCTGGGTAGAGAAGGAGCAGAAATTTGCTGAAACTCTGTTTGGAATCAAATCTGTGCAGGTGCAGCAGTAATGACTCCTGGTGTGCTCACAGCTCTGCTCTGGGGACGGTGCTGTCACTGCTTTCCTCACTGCCAGGCTGGTGCTGTCACTGCTTTCCTCTGCACAGGACAGACAACAAAGACTTCTGTGATCAACTGCACATCAACACCTTAAACCACTCCGAGTCCAAATGAAGGTCAGTAAGGACAGCAAGGCTGCTCACTGGTGCCCTCTGATACCAAACTACAGCTCCGTGAGAGGCAACACACAGAGCAATGGCAAAGTCTTACAGACGGCAAACTCAGCCCTGCAGCTTTAACAGAACTCCTTTGGTCAGCAAGGCTGGAGTTACTGTAGGGTCAGGGTTGACATAAAACCAACCAATCAAGCAGGACCACCTACATATTTAAATTGAACTGTTTTCTTCGGGGCAATATGACTTTCTTTAAGGATTTTGTTCTTTTCTGCATGCCACTCTGTTTGGCACAGTTTGCCCCTGCGCGTCATTGCTGTGATAGGTGCAGGCATTGTCATTCAGGTACTTAGGCCCTTAATACTGTAGATGAGCAATAGCAAGGTTACCAGACATTTTGTTTTAAAATAATCCCTGGAACTCAAGGAACTTTCCAGTAATTGCTATGTACTTTTGCTAAAAGAAAACAAAATAATTAAAAAAATTGAAGAAACCAACCCCCAAATGTTTTTAAATTTTACATGTAATTTAAAAAATGCACAAATGTTCTTTCATTCCTTTTTTTGCAGAGAGGGAACAGAATCAATTTGCCATGGTTATGCCTCCTGCCAATTGTTTAGAATTTCCAGGATTTAATCTTTCATCCATGTGTGTATCCACTATTTACCTTTGAATGAGATAATGCATAATGCATTGGGCTTTATGGAAATGAACCAAGAAAACCTGCTTTTTTTTTTTTGCTTTTTTTTTTTTTTTAAATGGGGGAAGTTGTATTCTCCCTTTATGGCCTAGAAAAACTAGCATCGATGTTACGACAACATGGAAAGCACGGGGAAGTAGAGATTACCTTAGTATGAACTCAGGAGATGTCACATGTGTGGGGAAACACAGTGCAGTGGTCCTGCATCCTTCCTCGACCTGAGGTTTAGTGCTGCTGAAGAAGCAGCACTGCTGTAATATGAGCAGGTGTGGGATGTTCGCTGTCTTCTGCCCCTGAGTGGGACTGGGTCTTTGCTAGTGCTTAAGAATCTCAGAGAGGTTTAGGAGTTGTGCAGTAACGTGATCAAAATGCAGAAGGAAGGTGTGGAAGTCTGTAAATGCACTGCTACCAGTAATAGAACTGAGGATCTTGTGGGTAACATGAGGCCACAAGAGGGTCATTTTGAACAGTAAGTACCAACAGAGTGTTGTCAGGACACAAATACCCTTGATTTGAATGCTGCTTTTTGCCGTACCTGCAGCTGAGAACTAAATAACTGAAGTGGATTATTTTTTTTTTCCTTTGTAAAGAAGCGGTAGCAGCGGCTTTGATGCAAATCGAGCCCGATGCTATCTCATGCCCTAAGTGTTGGGTCTGTCTGCAACCATCAGTAAAAAGAAAGCCACACTCTGACATTCCTCTTCTCTCTGCTTCTCACATGTGCATGTACGTCTACAGATCCTCAAAGAACCAGAATTGGCAGAGGTCTTTTAAGGGGCTTCCTGTCTAGGAGCAGTGGGTATGAGCAGTATGTGGCCTGTTAGGGGGGATTTTGTCTTTGCTTTCTTCTGATACTAAAATTTGGTGCTTTTTCTCTGCTGTCGGATGGTTTTTCCAAAAAAGCTTTTACTGGCTAGAGTAGGGATTAGACTGTTCCTGAAGCACATGCACAGGGGAATTGCTCATTTCTGGTCTATCTGTTGATACCTTGCTAACTGTGACAGAAGCAGAAAGAAAAACCAAAGTCATCTTAATGGAATCGACTGGATCAAACTCTGATACACTGCACTACACCAGAAGCTAGAAAAATTGGTTGTGGCTTGTTAAAGTAGCTCTCCTCCTCTTACTGAGTGATCAACATACTGTTCTTCCTCTGTAGAGAAGCCACAGAGGCCAGCTAGGCAGAGAGGGAAATGGAGTATTCAGTTTCAACATCATTCCCTTGCAGCCCTAGGTGAAGAAGGAAGCTGTGGTGTGAGGAGCACCACAAACACATAAGAAGGGCTCCCTTAAAGTTGTCCCCATGGAATCACAGAATCACAGAATGAACTAGGTTGGAAAAGACCTTTTGAGATCATCAAGTCCAACCTATGACCTAATCTAACACCTCCTCATCAAATGAACCATGGCACCGAGTGCCATGTCCAGTCTTTTTTCAAACACGTCCAGGGACGGGGACTCCACCACCTCCCTGGGCAGATGATTCCATTGCCCAAGACCATGTTGTGCTACATTTTTCTAGAAATGCTCTTCCTCCCTTTTTGAAATGGTAAGCCTGTGTGTGTGTTGTTCTTCTGGAAGGAGAGGGCGAACTTTACAGTCACAGAGAACACTGCTGGAAACCAGCATAAGAGTGAAGATATTCAGGACAGCAGACTGAGTTAATTGCATTGTGCCATGGGGCTGGCAGGCCTGATGAAGCTGTATCTTCCACTGAGAAATAATTCTGCAGTACATGGCTGTGCTGCTTGATGCCACCTTATCATTCCAAATCAAGAAGTTGTCCTTCAAAATAGCTTTTATGCAGACAAAGTCATGGAGATGCGAATTTTATCCAAGACAAGAAAGTAACTCTGACTTTCCCCTCATTGCAGAGTTGTGACAGGAGGCTCATAAATGGTCCTGGCTTCACCCATCTGACCAGGGCAGAGGTGGGAATGCTGAGCCTGAGCCGTGTTGCATACAGGGGAACTCCTGCATCTGCATGTCGCCCTCCTGATTCCACAGTGGATCTACTCAGGCCCTGTCAACATGGTTGACTTGGACTTGAGAAAGCTGAGCATGGTAGCCTCAGAGAGAAATAGCCACACAGAAAAGGGTAATTTCAGAGAGAGCAATCAGTGAGGGACTGACTGCTATGGGAAACATGGAGCTGCAGTTCTGGCAGGAGATGAGTAACTTGCTAGCAAGGTCTCCCTCCAGCAGGCAATTTAAAAAATGACCTTGGAGAAGAATACAGGAAATTAATTTGTCTCTGATGAGAGGTTTTGGAGAGTCTCTTGCAATTTTATGCATGTTGGCTAGACAGCCTTGCCCTGGCAAGCACTCTTCCTTGTGCCAGGGACCCAGATAGCTGCAGACTTTTCCATCTTGAAAATGGTCAGGCTTGAGAGAGGCTTTTAAAAAAGGTCGTGCTTCTTGAAAAATAGATTAAACTGTGAAGGGGTCTGGCAAGGCATGCCTATTATGCTTGCAAGTGGCAGTTGCAGATGGAAGGAAAGGAGAGGAATTAGTGGATAGTCAGGTTAGGATATGTGTCTTTACTGTGTGGAAGAAAATTTGGAGAGAGGCCTTCAGCATGCTGGTAGTGAATTAGCAGCTGGATTATTTTCATGTCCAACACAGGTCTAGAGATGGGGAGTAGAATGAGACTCTAAAGAACAAAGGTCAGCCAGGTGCAAACATGTCAAGATGACTTAGTCAGCCTTCTTACTCCCGGCTCCCTCCTAAACATCACATTTGAGAGTGCTGTGTTCAATATCAGGTATTTCCCCTTCTTTGCATGAAAATGAGTAAATCAACCTTCAAAGAGAGGGCTTGGGAGTATCTGCTTGTCCCAAGGATAACAAAACCTCCCAAAAGTTATTTTCCAGAACAGAGGAGAAACTGAGTTGCAACATCTTCAGAGCTTGCAAATGAAAGGGATGCAGTCTCACCTAGAAGAGACTCCTCAAAGGCAGCCTGAAGAATGAGCCCCATTTGCTTTAGCACTTACCACTATCCTCTTTTTCCCCTCCCGTGTGCCTTGACTACCTCCTGGCAGCCAAGCACCTACTCTCCAAAGGGTCAGCAGTCTCTCAGTGAAGCTTTCCCATGCACCAATCACTCGCTCACTCTGTTTTTGCTGGCTGAGAGGAGGCACATCTACATCCCTCCGTCACCGTGCACTAGTCAATGACTGCAGTGGCTGCTCTCAGCCAAGAGTGACTAATAAACTACCCATGTTTGTCCCCAGCAGATGCTTGTGGTAAGCGTGTTGGCTAAGGTTTGGAGTGAAATAAAATACAGCATCTCACAGACAGACACAATTGCAGTGAAGAAGAGTCACATCACAACTTTTTTTTTGGTGGGGGTAGGCAGGATTTAGCCCTCACTGAGTGAAGGAGTTGCTGGTTTAGTCAAGTCAAGAACAGGATGAGACGCATTGGTCTAGTGCATTGACATTTGCATCTCTGAGTGAGAGTGCTTGTTTTCACTGAAAGAGCAGCAAGGCTGCCTTTTGAAACATTTAAAGGTAGTTAAGCTTTTGGAGGAAAAGAAGTGAGTATATTCTGAGGGGAAGCTTTGAATCTCCCTGGACTTACCAGAATGGCTACAGAAAGACTTCAGCATTTCTATGAGTGCATCTTTTTAAAACTATGTGGCCTGTTTTGAGGGTTGTAAATAAATACTTACATTTCACTTCTGCCTATTTTAAGAGTGATTTACTGGTAACTGGCTAAGAGCAAAACATTACTGATCTAAAATTAAACGAACGTGTCTTTCTGAAGCAGGGAAGCTCAGGTTGAGAGCAAGTATCAGAAGGCTGGGAGAGAATGATGTTTTTTCCACTGACTAGCACTTGCTAGGGGACCTCTCTTGCATACTGCAAAAGAAGAAAAGGCATGCTTGAATGCTTAAGTCCTGAATGAATTTTGCATAAAGAAAAAAGAAAAGCCAACTTTTGCCCTGGAAATACACCCCTTCCCTCCCAGCTCTGAAGTCCCTTGACCCTCCAATACTAATTGCTGGTGGCCAGCACCTTGCACTGGGGCTGCACTGTGTCAGGCAAAGGAGAAGGAAACCTGTCAGGGTTGTGTGGAAGAATTCCTGGGCATGTCCAGTCTCCAGGCACAAGCACAACCTATATCTGTTCCTGGATTTAAAAGCACTGTAGAAGAGTGCTACACAGGCACAGTCCAAATGCACTAAGAGCTAATTGGGACACGAAGGAGGACTTAATTCTTTTGAAATTTCAAGGCAAATATGTACCTTTCCTCCAAGGAAAATAAAACAAATGTTATCTCCTTCCATAAGGAGATGGAATCAAAAGCAATCAAAAAGTCACCCTTACAGCACATGACAGCAGCACAGTTGGATCCCGGCTCAGTCTTTTAGCTCTCCGTGCTGCCATGCAGTGCTCAGCCTGGTGACTCCAGGCCCTCAGCCACAGAGTGTGAGATTATCAGCACAGAGCCCTCATGAATTTTGCACGGCGGCAACTCTGAACCTTATATTACATGTGTGCATTTGTGCAGGAGACGGGGAGTAAAATTAAACGGGGTATGTAATGAGGTATTTCATACCACATCACATCGTGCTAGGGTTTAAAAGGCATATCCAGCACTGGCTAATGACCAACGTCCATATGCTTCCACGTGTCTGTCTCTCAACTTCCATATGATACAGAAGCCTACAGATGTACATTATGAATTTAAATTTGGGCGTGGTCTGTGCCCCTACCTGGACAACTTTCTTGTTGTGCCCCTGTTCTGGAGAGCTACTTCTGGAGACCAGTGCCACACTCTTAAAAGCAGTGATAGCGAGGCATCTGTGAGTAGAGATGCAAAAATAGCTCACATAAGAGTGGCCAGTGAGTCACTTCGTTGCTAATGTAGGCAGGTCAAAGCTCATTTGGACTATGGTTACTCTGCAGAACTTCAGAAATTTTGCTTTTATTCTATTCCCTGCCTGCCAAGCAGCATTCGTGTTAGCAAATGCAAGAATCCTAGAGTGGAGAAGCAGCAGGTACAGGGGCTCTTCAAAATGCTGAAACCCCTGCCCTGCCTGTGCCCTCATCGGCTGGTGAAGAGCTTAAAACAACGCCAGGTGCTCACAGGCGTGGCTGACAGGAGTCACTCACCCCCATCTGGGGCTGACAAGTGGTCCTGGGTGCAGCCACTTCCCACCAAGAGAGCAGCTGAGGATCTTGGGCGTTGCAGCAGGGCTCACAGTGTTCCTGGGGCTGTGACTGTGCCAGACCTAGTTGGGAACATCGACTGCAAAATATTCTGGGTGCAGACAGAGCCTTTGGAGAAAAGGTAACAGCTGCCTGGAACAGTGCAGGGTATGTTTTCATCTGGGAGCCTTTGCCAGCCAAACTTTCCCTTCCCACTGCAGTGGCAACTTTTTCTTGTGGACAAGCCCCTGGTGTGGCTGAGCAAGTTGTTTTCAGGACTGAAGTTTTCCAGTACTGGTTTTTCAACCAAAATCTGTGGTACAAATCTCAGGCCTGGCCTGAGCTGGCAAGAGGGAAAACATCTCACCATCTCTCTAATTCTCTGGAGCTAATCACAATCTCTGTGACAAAGGTGATAACACAAACAGGGCTTAGATTCTTTTTAATACAGTTTGTGAAACTGCCTTATGCAAACCAGTTCTAAGGAATAGTTGCGTCCCACCTCTGGTAGCCAAATGAAACTGCTATTATCTCTCAGGCAAGAAAAGTGTTTATAGCAATGTTTTTGAAAAGTACTAGTGTCATTTTGCAGGCCAATGTAGACTGTCCTCCAGGGTTGAAATCATCCCTGTGTTTTTTTAAAAAAAATAGCAGGAATAGAATGGATGTCACAGTTGACTAAAGTTTTTGGAAGATTTAAATTTTCATGAACAATGAGAAATGCAAAGCATCATTCTGGGCTGGCTCAGTTTGAGGAGGTGATGCAGCTGTGTCAGTGCAGTGCCTTGTGTCTGCAGCCCTTCCTGTCTTTGAGGACACCATAACCATCCACCACAGTCCTGAGCCAGCACAGCTGAAGCTGGCACAAGGTCCTTCACCCTCACTCTGTGGTCCCAGGACTTGGAGCAGCAGCAGGCCTGGGGCAGTAGCTGCTGGATGCCAATCCTGTGTTGCTAATCTTCACGTGCACTGTAAAACCAGAGGAGTTGTACCTCAGTGACACCTGGCTTGATAACATCTTCAATGTTATCTTCCCCCAGTCCCCCTCCCCACCACTCTTCCCCCATCCTTTTTAAGGGGAAAAAAAAAGAAAAGGAAAGAAGCTTGCATTCTGATGCTGGGTCAGTGGATATGGGATAATTCAAATTCAGCACCTTCCTCTGAGCTATGTGGTACCCAAGGGACAGTATCTTACTCTGCTCCTTCCTATCACTCTGTGCACTTGTAGGGGCTTATGGTATTACTGCAAAACACTCTAGACATGCACAGCATGAAGAAGCAAGTTGAAAGGTACATTTGGATGCTCCAGACTCAAATCAGATAAACTCACAGGATTCACGTGGCCTCTGACACCAGGTGATTGCAAATGGTAATAAATAGAATCCAAATTCGGGTTGGCACATGCTTTCCTAGCAAGGGGACTAAAAATAACTACATTTTAACAGACTAAGTGGTTAGAGAACTTTGTTAATTCAGACATAAACCTGTTAGCATAAAATATTGCCGGAGGTCTGAAATGGCCTCAGACAGTTTACATTTTTCATCAGGATTGCTGTTAGAGACAACTAACCCTTTCTCTCCCTAAGAATAATGCTGCTTTTCCACAAGGCAACCCAAAAGCCAATCTCTTTGTACACAAGAGAAATGCCTCTAATCTAGACTTTATTAGACTGATCACTATATAATGGCTTTAGAAACTCTGGACAAAATAGAGCAGTGGGTTTAGCTGACGGTAATGTCAGATTGCTGTCAATAATCCCCAGCAGATGCAAACGTGTGACCCTTTTTCCCCTTAATTGTTGAATATTTATTTTTATCTTATAATGTTAATAAGGTTTATTGTGCTACAGAGAGAGCTGATATCACATGACCTTCATCTTCCTGACTCACAACAAAACCAGAAACATTACACTGCCTGTCACGTCCTGTTGCTTAATGATAATGTGTAGGTTAGTTGCTTTTCTTCCCCACACAATATTATTTATTCCTTTTGGACTGCCTTCCCTTATTTGGAGTTACCATCATGCTGAGAAAAAGGCATGATTGAAACAGGAGGTTCTGGAGCATCTTTTCAGTATGAGCAGAGGGAACAACAACAGAAAAATAAATATGCAACTAGTCTTTAGACAGCACTTGTTCAGTTTGAGTGGCATTATAAGAAGTGATTGCCTAAAAGAGCAGGGGACTGGATTTGGTGAAGCAGGAGGGACCCTTATCCTAAATAAGACCTAGATAAAAGCCCGAGTAACCCTTAATAAATAAAAACAGACTATGCAAAGGACATGGGAGGAAAAAAAACCCAGACAATTTTAATTTTCTTTGGAACAGAATTAGCTCCACTCATGTATATTTGAGATGGCAGGAACCCAAAGTAAAGGTTTGCATCTGGTCCTCTATTTGTGCTGTGCTGAGCCAGGATCCCCAACCCAGATAACTCATTTTGGATCAACCATGTCGGTGCTACATAGGATCCAAGGGCCAAATTGATACAGACAGAAGAGTGCAACAGCTTGGAGAGTTGGGCTGTAGCTCAGGCTGCACCTTTACACAGCACTGCATGGAAAGGTGAGGCTCGTGTGCAGGTGGATTAATTTGAATTCCCACACCCAGGGATGAATGGCTGCGGTTCCCAAAGCACCGAGTAACGCTGCCGTGTCCGGCAACTGCTTCCCACTCCCTCCACAGCAAGGGGAAAACCAAGGTGTGCCTCAGGCCCAGCATCTCCTGCCCGTTGCTGGGGCAGAGCAGCCAGTGCATCACACCCCAGGTCTAAACTAAGCAGAGATATGGAAACCTTGTTCAGAAAAGCACGTGCAGGATGGAGGATGCACAATAAAGAAGCAGAGAGTACCTGGGCAGTTCAGCCCCTGGGGCAGCTGTCACCAGCCTCTGGACACAGCTGGCTGTGAGTGGTCTCACTGGGAGGAACGGGGCTAAACATAGAGGAGGTCCCCCACCTTCTGTGGGCAGGCAGAACCTGGCTCTGGCTTTGGATCAGGAGTTTGGCAAGGGGTGCAGTGGGAAGCCCGGAAGATTTAGCATTTTGTCTGTGCCAGAAATCTCCAGCTGCACAGTCCTGAACACAAACTTTGTATATCCTGAAAACAGCGAAGATAAGTGATTTTTGGGTTTGTTACGTTTTTTAAATGGAGTGAGAGCCCTCAGCTATTCCAGCACATTCCCTTTGCCGGTTCATTAATGAGACCTATGGGAATAGAATTGGGTTCTTTTTCACTGTTATTTGGACTGTGAGAAAAAAAAAATTGCAGAAAGGAGAAGCTATTTTCAAACCATGTTTTTTTTTCTGTTTCACAACTGAAATGTTTACCAGGCTTCTGTCATTAAGTTCAGATATTTGGGATATACATTAGAATTGTGCAAAGACTAGTCTAGATTTTTGTATGTGGTTAATTTTACTGAGATCTCTGTGATCAATTATTTACATTGCTTTTTTAAACATTATTTTATGGCATGAAAAAAATATTTCACGGTATAAAAATAATGTTTCAGTCCATGTGGTCGTGATACAACATAGTACTTTTATTTTGTTCAGAGTGCTTTGGAAGCATTAGAGAAATGAATGTTAGGGCACACTTGTGAATAAGGCAGCACATCCCAGTTACAGTGACATGAAAAATGTGTCTGCTTCCCAAATGTCTTTGCACCAGTATCACTGTTTTGATGAGGGGGGGATAATTTTTACTATGCTGATAAAAGCCCCACAATCCCCAAACCTGGTTGCAGTTAAACCAAAAATGGAAGTATCGTATCTGTGTCTGGCTGCCCCTCAAATACCGGTATCAGCACTCCTCCCCTGACTAAAGTAGCATAGGCCAGGTCTTGGTTTTCAGCCTGTTACATCAGTAGTGATGTAGCTAATGCATGACAGATGTCGTGGTGAAATCATAGATCCATTGAAGTCACTGGCAAAACTCCCATTCATTTAGGTGGTCCCAAGGCTTTGCCCAGCACAATTGAGGCTCCATGTGCAACACCCAAAACACAGGCCATCCCCAAGCACAACACGGCTGTTTCCCCAACCCAGGAACCAGACGGGCAGAAAGTGGCAGCGTGCACAGTGCCAGGATGTGCTCCTGTAACTGGTGTCCCCAGGCAACTGCACATGATGGGCAAATCCGGTGAGGGTAATTGCCACAGAAGCACTTCTGCCTACTACTTCTCCTCTGTTGTCCTGCAACATCTGTATAACACCTACAGGAATTGCTGGAGTCGGCAAGTAAAGCTTTAGCTGGTTTAGAGGCAATTTAGTATTGAAAAGGAAAGAAGAAGAGCTAGTACTGCATTAACTTTCAGCTTCGCACTGGTTGCCTACTAGATGCTCGGGGTCTGGAGACCTGGAAACCTTGACCCTGCTGCGTGGCATTTCACCCATGACATGAGCCAGGGGATTCAGTGCACGGCCTCTGGGAATCACAGGGAAATAACACTGCAGTCACATCCCCTGAGCCAGGAAACGGGTACGGATGCCCACGGACCACTTGTATTGCTGCATTTTTCCATGCTTTGGAGCTGCGTGTGCCCCTGTGTCCCGTGCGTGGTTGTGCAAACAGAAATGACCTGGCTGCAGAGCCACAGTCCCAGCTCTATCCTGTGTGTGGGCACAAGGAAAGCTGTTCCATGTCCCCTTTAGGGGGAAAAAAAAAAAGGTTTGGATGTTTTCTCAGTGGCCCTCCTTGCAGCAGTTTGCACATCATAAATAGTGTGCTTACTGCTCCCTGGGAATCCATGGAAGATGTTGATTCCTCAGCTGAGTGCTGTTTAAGAAGAAATAGGATCCACCTCTGTGTGGGCTGAGCTGCTGACAAACATGCTCACGAGCTCTGGCTGGGCTTGGTGATGCAGTGGTGCTGTTGATACCCAGTTTGTTTAAAGCTAGGCGGAGTATCTCCACCGTACACTGTGGTGAAGGGAAATCAGAACCCACTGCACCCATAAAGACAACTTCTTTGTCCATTGATAAATTAAACCAGCTGGCACTATGGACTGCAACGGAAAAGATGACACGTCTGTTTTCTGCAGAGGCAAAAGCTGTGTGCTGGACTGTCCCACCCTCACACCAGTTCCAATGTCCCACCTCAGCCCTTTCAAAGTGCCACAATGGGAAAGTTCAGCAGAGGGAAGGGAAGGCAGCATATCCAGCCCTGCCATGTATGAGGAAAACTCCTTACCAGTGGGAACACCAGCTGAAGAGTGAAACGAATGGATCACCAAGGCAGTATGGTCAGGATCATTTAATGAGATGGGCACAAGCCCAAAAATGCGTCCTTCAACGTAGACAAACACTAGGACTTGCATCCAGAAGCAGGATACAAACCACAGTCCTATAACTGCAGGGAACACCACATCTAGAGAGGATTGATGAGAAAGATGAATGTGTCTAACAGTTCAAGAAGGTTGTGGATGAGGTGAGGACGGATCCAAGAAAGGCCACAGAATGAAATGACTAAGTACTGGAAAACGTGGCTTGAAGTGACAGACTGGAGAAGACACTCCATCTGTTTAGCCTAACGAAGACAAAGTTGAGAGAATGACTTGATCACAGCCTCTAAGTACTGACATGGGGAACAGAAATGGGATAATAGAAGGCTTTTCAATCTAGCTGACACAACGATAATATGATCCAACTGGAAGTTGGAAGCCAGACAAATTTTGACTACAAATAAGGTGCAGATGTTTAACAGTGAGGGTAATTAACCAGTGGAACTAATTACCAAGGACTGTGGGGACTATCACCAACAACTTTAAATCAGGATTAGATTTCCTCCCCCTCCCCCTGCCAGAGATGTGCTCTAGTTCATTCAGGAATGAATTCAGAGATGTCCTTCAGCGTGTGTCTTACTCAGGAGCTCGGGTTAGATTACCAAGCCAGTTTTCTCTGCCTTTGGAATACCCCCCGTGATTCACAGGCCCTTGAAGCACATAGACACCGTGCAGAAAACTTGCAGCACCTGCCCAAACTGACTCATGACACTTCATTTCATACCCTGGGCTGTTAAGTAGCAAGGGGACAAATTGATTAGAGTGGGAGGAGAAGGGTGTGGGCGACAGGATCACAGATCCCCTCCATGTAAGCCTGTGCATTATCTCGGTGATTCAGTTACTTCTTTAAAGACGTAAAAAGAATGAAAGAATTAAGATGGCAAATGTAATTGTCTGCCCTGCTAAAAGCATTGCAGGCAAAATGAGCTTTCAGGAAAGATACTGATGAAGTGCTCTTTGTGTTCCTCTTGCTGTGCCGTGCTGAATTTGGCCGGGGAAAGGAGCACCCCAAAATCAGAACAGGAAGAAACAACCCCTCTCTGAAGTCATCCTGGGGAGCAGCAGTGAGCCAAGGCACGGCTCCCGGCCTGCCAGTCACAGACCACGAAGCTGCCTCCATCTGCTGCCAGGCCCATGTGGACATTCCATCTAAGGAAACAACCAGCCCAGCATCAGCGATGCTCTGGTGCAGCAGCCAGAAGGGAAGCACGCTGGCTGGCTTGGGAGCCTGTGATGGATGGAGATGGACCCTGGCCTGGACCTGCACAGTCCACGGTGAAACCCCTGTGTGCTCCAGTTCAGGGCAGATGGAGGGGAGGCCAAAGTTAAATACAGGGTATAGACAACCTCTCCCTGGCCATGGAGTGGGAGAAATCAAGAAAAGATTGGAGGTGTTTGCAGTTTTGCTGTAGCAGCAGTTTCCCCTCTTGACACGGTGGCGGGGCGCAACCACAGTTAGAGGACAGAGAGACTAGGAGAGGCTTTTAACTTGCAAATGTCATCTTGCCCCAGGGTGGCCCCAACAGTCTTTTATAATCTTCTAGGGCCTTCTAGAACCTTCTGGGACCTTTCAGAACCTTTCAGGGCCTTCTAAGACCTTCTCCAGCTGTGCTGACACTGAACAGAGCGGTGGCAGAAATGCAGGAGCAGAGCGGATGTGGCGAACGCCCCGTTCCCCCTGCGGTCCCGTCCCTCACATCTCCTGGCTCCCACACGGCCTGGACATGCCCTGTGCCGGGGGCAGGCAGGGCAGGCAGGGCTGGGGGGAGGAGGCTCCTCAGCTGCCTGCTCGCACCTGCCGGCGCTCGCAACTGCAATTAGTTGCACCCGGTCGAAGCCAAATTGAGGCCCCTTTCAAACCGCAACTCTGTGCGTTTTGTTTCCAAAGGGAAGTTCATCTTTTATGTGCATGCAAAATGGATAAAACCCGAGGAACCTTTTTTTATCCCCCCTCCTCCCTTCTCTCAGTCAGACAGGAATTTGTTTAAAAACACCCGCTGCTGCGGCAGGGAGATGCAGTGGGTCGAGGTCTGTAGCGATCCTTCTTTTGTGGCATGGGAAAGGTTGGCTTTTTCCAAAGAGTAGGCTCGGCATGTGGCCTGCTCACGGTGAGGGGATCCCCGGTGTGGGTGGGCAAGCTGGGCCCTCTGCCCCATTTGGCAAACCTGTCCCCTTCACCCGGAGTGAGAAGATGGAGAAAGTGGTGGCAGGGGGGAGGCTGAGCTTCTGCTGCTCATGGGGAGATATGCCCCGGGGACACTGAAAGCCCCTCTGGGAAGCAGCACGGGTAGGAAATGATGGACACCAGGCAGCCTTTCCATTGCCCTCCGTCTCCTTCCCTCCTCCCTCGCTCCCCCACATTGTTTTTCCTGCATCCGCATCCTGCTTCGCCCAGGTGTGGATCCCCCTTCCCGAGGAGGCTGCCAGCGCAGTGGTCCCCAGCCCCGGGAACGGTTCATCCGGAGGCAGAGCCCCCCCGGGCGAGTGCCGGGAGGTGCCGATTCCGCGGTGTGCGGGGGATCCGGCACCCACCGCATTAAGAGGATTTACAAAAGAGATAAGGCACAGCGCCGAGCTTCCCTCGGTAATCGTGCCGCACACAATTCGGGACTGCGCGGGGAATTTCGGCGCAGCTGACAGGTACACAGCACTGATCCAATTGTCCTTACAGCCGCTATTAGCCAAAATAAGGGGCAACTGGTATTACAAATGATTTCTGGGGAAATGCTTAGCTCCGGTTCTGAATGATCTCTCAGCAATAATCCACATATAATCCTCAATACAGAGACTCTGCTTTAAAGGCAGCTCCATTTTGAGCAGGCCTCAATAATGCATGGATGTCCTGATTCACAAAATAAGGGGGAGGAGGGAACAGGAAAACCACTTTTGTTTTACAGACTTTTTTTTCTGTGTTTTCTTTTTTTTTTCTGGGGAAAAAATATTAGGGATGTGTGTGTGTACGTATTATTTATTAAGAGAAGATTACCTGCTTGGTAACTATTTCTTTGGGAGAATAATTTTAACTATAATGACTGTGTGTGACTGTTTCAGGCAGGTCTGATGTATCCAGAAAATAAACAAATGAACAAAAATCTCCTGTAATGACTCAGTTCATGATGTTTATTCCTCAGAACACTCTTGGTGACTTAATGTGAGGGAATGAGTGTGCTGATAGTTAACACCTTCTCTCTTCTCCTCTGCATTACTGACGTGAAAGGTTGCCTGGTCCAGTGGCACTTATGCGGCCCCACTAGCAGGGCACCTGAGAGCCCTGCAGTCTTTGGTGCATTGGGTGGCCTCATCACAGCTCCGTGAAGTGAAGCGGGGAAATGCGCTGCTCCCAGAGGCACAGATCCCAGAGAGGAGCAGGTGACTCTTCCCAAAAACCTCTACTCATTTTGGTGCCGGCCTGAGACCCAGGGCTGGGTCTCCAGAACCTCTTAGCACCCACTCCAGCACTCATGCCTGGCTATTTATCTTCTTTGAAGAGTGTTCTTCCTGCAGCACCTTGATTGCCAGAGAGTGGGCACAGAAGAGTTTGAGTTGGCAACAATTACTCTGTGAGTAATCCTTGGGTAATCCCGGGAGGCTTTACCTGGCTGACTAAGGGCTCTTAGCATATTACCAAACCGTTGGATATATCCTCTACAAATATTTTTGGCCCATTGCTTCCTCTAGGGCTTTCAAGGGGACTGGAATAGGTTTTGTAGTCTCTCACCTCAATTAACATCCGTAGGACATTTTAACCAATAGGCTCAGCTCTTGGCTGTACAATAGAGAAGTGTTGGAAACCATATCTGTTCATCATGAATCACATTCTCCTAGCTACCTGCTACAGAGAGGAAAGGAGGCCCTGCCAAATGCCACAGAGAAAAATTTAATATTTCTCTGCTAGCAAATTCTGAAAAAGCAAACAACATTTTCATAGTTTGTTTACTCATTTGTTCCTTAAAAGAGGCAAAGGAATCTGTGAATCAGAAGAATTTCCATCTCAAAAAATTGCTTTGGCAGCCAGTGGCTTGTAATTTAAGATTAAGCAATTGAATTTCATGCAGCCCTGCTTAAAATTCACTACCCCACACCCCGTCACCATACGCATAAAAAACCCCACACAACAGTCCTGCCACCACCTCCCCCAGGATCTATAAGATCTACTATAAGTCAGTGAAAAAATGTCTAATCAGCTGGGAGGTCACAAAATGTACTTAATAAAGATGTTGTCTGCATGACTGCTGGATTTTTCCCCTCACAGCGTCCGCAGCCTATCAGGCAGTTTCCGTTCTGATGCAGTGCCAGTGCCGGGCTGACTTCAATCAGGCTGCACAAATCAGCAGAGCAGAAATGCCTCCTTCCCTCCATCACCTGAAGCCAATGCTGATTCATCTCTTCAGGCCCATTCCTCCTGCCCTTTCTCTGAATTCGCTGATTGCTGAATCATTTTTTTTTTTCCTTTTTATTTTCTTCTCCCCTTCCCCTCTGGAGTGTCCCGGCGCTGAATGCAACACGCTTCGTTTCGAGATCTGACTGAAAGGGAATATGGAAATTAATTGGCTCGGGCTGCTCGCAGCCTTTTCCACGTGCCTGTACTGTGTAAGAGGTGCCGTGCAATTGCCTCTCCATTGTGGTTCCCCACCGGCCACCTGTCTCCTTGCACACGCTGCCGCGGCTGCTCTCAGCCTGGGCTCCAGAGATGGATGTCCCCTTCCTCTCCCTATTGTGCAAGAGGGAGGGCAGCTGGCAGGGCTGTCCTCCTAAGGGCTGGAACTGCCCTGTTTGACTCAAAATAGGCCAGATTTAGTGAATTCTCCGGCTTGTGGTAAACAGCGTGTGACTGGTGCTTTGGCAAGGGCTGCAGGGGGATGCACAGCACAGTGCCACTGCTGTTGAAATGGTTATTTGTTCTGGCTACTAGAAGGAGAGCCCAACTGAAAGAGAGCAGCCAGGGGATGTGCCTCCTCCGTGGGAGGGTGGTACTGGGACCCTTGCAAGGTGGGGTATAACCTCGCTTCATGGGTATGCTCCATCCCAAACACACGGTCCCGTGGTGCTGTGGCTTTCCCAGGTCCATGAGAAAGACAATGCTGGTCAGAAAGAAGGCCTTATCTCCATGTCATGCAAGGGGGAAGCCCAAAAGGAACAAGATCTTACAGCCAGGCAGGAGGGCAGTGTCAGGCAGGCCAGGAGCACCTGTGTAACAGGGGAAGAATAGAGACCCAGAGAGGCTCAGAGACAGAACCGCTCTGGCTCTCTGGAAGCACCTCAGCACTTGCTGGGGGACAACGGGCTCTTCTGAAGGGTGGATGGTACAAAACTGACCCGGACTCAATTCCTTGCTGGAAGGGAAAATCTGAGCTCTAATAGTCAGGAGGATATTGGTCATTTGTGCTGATTGTTTTTTATTTGGAGGCATTTCAGGAAGCGGCTTTTGAAGTCCTGAAGAAGAACTTCTGTGCCCAGAAGAAGCAGGTCTAATTTTCCCACCTATAAGAAGTTGGTCTTTAAAAAGATATTGTCTCTACACACACACTTTGTCTTACCCATGTCCTTTGACCATTGCAGTCACCACAAAATTACTTTGAGGCTGCTGTGGCATTCGGCAACAGATCAATGGCACAAACGCTACAGATGTCTGCAGCTGCTCCAAACCGGGAATAAGAATTTTTGGGTAGAGACATTGTCGCCTGTAGCATCAGCCCTTGTGTCCTCACCTCAGCAGACTGATGGTATGAGCACCACTAGGTGCTGGTGAGTTGTTTGTATTTTTGGGGTCTTGAGGTGACTCAGACTCTTGCAGCGCTGCAGGTCTGATGCTGCCTGTGATTTCTCTGGCATGATGTCCATTTTTCTCTTCTATCTTTGCACTGCCTCTTGCCCAAGGAGTCGTGGCCTACAAGAAGGACCTATTAATACAACAGCCAGAAATGAAAGAGCAGGGACATTCGTAATGCAGTATCACTGTCAGGGAAGACATGATCTCAGGCACACTGGATGGCAAAACCAAATGAGAAACTTTTCTTCTACTTTTATCACAGTTTTTCCCAGAGACACTGCTACTTGCATTCTGGAAATTTACAGGATGGAGGATTTTGTCATGATATCTAATTCTAATCTGGAGTGATTTACTGTTAAATTGAAAATCAAGCCTGTACATATCCCCCTCCAAGTGGTTGCTGTGACAGTTTCTATTAACCATAAAAATGTCACTTGCTAGGGAGTATCAGCCTTCTTATAGGCTTTGCAATCATCACTACCAGATGCACACTTACTGAATGGAATAAATGATAGCCTCGTACAATTAGCCTAGGATGCAGGACATGTCTGGCTATCTCTCTTGGCTCCAAAGTGAAGTTTTCACAAGCAAACCCGTATACCGGGAGATGAGATCTACGTGGAGTCTCTGGAGCTCTTCAGAACTTGAAATGTTGTAAAGCCTTAAGGATAAAGCTAACAGTTTTGGCACATATCTTTGTGGTTTCAGTCAGCGTAAGCAACTGAAATACCCATCTTACTTCATTCTGATCCAGTAAAAAAAAAAATTGTGTTTATTCTGTCACTTATAATGTGTTTTGAAATACTCTACTGGTTCTGTGGTGTTTCCTGCTGTTGCACAATCACAGTAAAATTTGTAGTGTGGGGTTGCACCGTAAACACTTTGTCCCCATCTGCCATTCAAGGAAATGACACACAGAGCCCTTCTCGAGCCCGGGGCTGTGGATGAGGGCTGCGGTCTGTGGGATGTGTTAGCAGTGTTGAGACACAGATTTGAGTTAATCTGGTCCTCAGGTATGAGCTGAAACGAGAGTTTGGGTTTGTGTCATGTTCTGCCAGAACTCTGAGCCACTGCATTTAAGGTCTCTGCTGTTGGTGGGGAGCTCAAGAAATCAGCCAGAGGACAGAAAACGACACTTAATGGTTCCCCACATTTTAAGCCATCTTGTGAGCAGAACTCATAAAGAAAGTTGTAACCTGGACCTTCATTGCTGTGTTTGCATCTGAGGACTGAAGTCCAGGGGACTGCAGAGCTGAAGTGGTGGATGTGAACTGCATGAGTTACCCTTGCAGCAGCAGAAGCCTTGGAGCCTCGCAGCAGAAGCAGCAAGAAGCCTGTTTACATCTGTCAAGAAGAACAAAGTCATATTCTGCTCTTCTGCACACCATTCTGACTACTGAAGTCAGTGAACTTTGACTTGTGTGTCAGGGAAAAAAATTCACTGTGTAGGAGTCTGCAGCTGGCACAATGAACAGAGCGAGATATCAGTCACCTGTCCAGAGCACCTGGATCCCTTGGTGAAGTGAACTTACGGTGCCTGGATAGATCTGAAAGAGTAAGGGGAGAAAGAAAGCATTTTGTCACATTTCCAGAGCAAGGACACTGCATGTTTGAAAGTAGAAGCTCTGAGAGGGACACGTGCTACGACTTCAAACAAAAACCACCTGCTCGTGCAAGGAGCACCATCGGTGCAGGGACCTGAGTGCTGAGAATCACGCAAACGGCAGCTCCTGCACCGCGCTGGGCAGGGCTCCTGAGAGGAGGTAAAGTGGGCAACGGAGGGATTTAGTTCCTTCTCCCCTCTTTGTCTGCTTTGCAAGGGCTGTTGCAAAAGCGGAAAGGGTTTAAAAATGTCTGGAAGAACGATTTGCAACATGTCCAACCTGCTCTAGAAGGAGAATATGAAGAAGCTCATCCTATCAAACTTGAGAAAAAGAAATCTTGGAGTATGACTTAACTTCAGCACAGGCAGAGGCATCTAGTCTGATGTTAGAAGGCTCTTTGTCTTTTATCTACCAAATGCATATATATTCCAGAACAAAAAGCCCCTGTGTGTTCCTTGCCCATGGAATTTATAAAGATTTATAAATTAAAGTTAGAATTACAGGATATTATACAATATATAATACTAAACACTGTTGTCAGAGGGAAAAGTGCCTGTGGACTGTTTGTGACTGCAGAATCTGTGATGAATACCTAGAATGTTCCTCTCCTGGAAACACTGTTAATTGTTTTTTCACATGATGAAATTGGTTTGAAGCAATTTCGCTGTCCCTTGAAGTCTTGTGAAAACAGAAAACAGAATATATTAGTATAGGAAAAGATGATGCTCACAGTTGTCTAAGAACTAAAAAGCCGTGTGTATTCTTTAAAGTCTGTGGGATGAGGCTGCTTTCTTCACTGCAGTGTTAACACACGCACCTTGGAGATTCTCATCTCAGCCAGCATCTGAGCATGCTCTTGCATTTCATCTGATGGCTCAGGAGCAAAAGCACCAGCTTATATTCAGCAACATGTAGCATCAAAATCAATGTCAGCTAAGCATTTTCATTGCTAACAAATTAAACATTTTCACAGCTATTATTTGGACTAAAACTTGATAAATAGCACTGGAGGACTCTGATGAAGCTAAATTCTCCAACCTGTGAATCTTCTTCTCTGACTGGGACAGATGAGAGAAAAGAAAAAAGTAGCTCGTGCATGTTTTCATCCCTGCTCTCTGTGATGAGGCTCTTGAATGGATGAATGTCACCAGAGAAAAACTGTCTCGGGGAGAACTTTGTATGGAAAGATCCAATTCAAAAAGTGAGAGTTGCAGGCCACACTGAAGGAATTCTTTGTGTTTCCAAATTTCAGTTCAGTGAAAGTTTGGGATTAGTTGGGCCAGTGACTTTTCCACACTTCAGAGTGATAGCAGGAACACATAGACATGCTGTGTACAAAGGCACTCCCTGAAAAAAATGAAATTTAGCTGATCTATTGGAAAGGTGCCAGGCTGATAGAAATGGGAAGTCAAAGACTTTCATCTTCAGAGCGGGTATGCCAAAGGTCCTGGCAGCCCAAGTTTCTCCACTCTCAGTGGCCAAGTTTTGTTTTAGCATTTGTCTCTGTGAGGAGAGACTTGGTACCCACAGGATCATCCCAGCTCTCTTCATGACTGAAGCTTTTCCATTATCATGTATTAGATTTCCCCACAGCAAATAAAGTATCGAAATTGGAATAAAGTATTGAAATTGTAGTGGAGACAATACATGAATTTTAACTATGTCATAAACCACACTTTAGGTGGCTATAATAATAAAAATGTTTGAGACCCAGATGAGCTGAAGATTTTGTCTTTTAAAAAAAAATCCCAAGCAACCCAAGCCTGCTCGCTCTCCGCTTCTGAAAAAGTCTGTACAAACAGGCTTAGCATCGACTTTACAGTGACTGATCTATGTTCAGGCCACAGGAGCACGCAGAGAGAACCAGGAGTTCTCTGGCAAGCCAGACCACAGCATTGCTTACGGCAGCTCGTGGAAGGGGGTCCTTGCCTGAAGATTCCCACTCCTGTCCCATTGACTTTATGGATAGTCCTCAGGATCTTGTCTGAGCCCATCTGACTGTTTGTGCAGCACCTGACGCAAACAGGCCGCCGTCCCACTTCATTTATCAAATGATAAATAACACGATAATGCTATAATTGAAGTCACTCATACAGGCAGTAATCACCTCGTGATTCAGTGCAGCACAGACTCACGAGGTGGAAGACTGCACTAAGCTTATGCAGAGATTTCTATCTTGCCCATCACTTTCTGCACGCTAAATATATTCTGACTCTACGAATGCTGAAGTTTTAAGGTGAGATTTTCTCTGCTTGGGCTAAACCCAAAGTGATTAATTTTCGTAATACCAGAACAAAACCATTCAGCCACTTTTGAGTTATGTGACACTGGAAGACGAGGTATTGATAATGTTGCTATTAACTGCTGAATCAAGACTCACTGACAGTACACATCATAATATTTTTCTAATTTATTGAGCAAGGAACAGCCATACAGGGAGAGGTGGAAGACAGGAAACTTCAGAGAGTTTATGCCCTCCAGTGAGCAACACCTGATCCAGAAATCAGGCTCTGGCAATGTACAGTGCAGGGAAAGTATGCTTGAATTAATGCCTAAGACCTGGCTGATACATACCTCATAGCTAATCTGGTTACGCGGGGTTTATTTCACAGTCGGAAGTTCTTGCGCTGGAAGAGAGTCCTGCTGGGGTTTTCTGAGCACACGGCAGAATTAATGAATGAACAAACGCAGCTTGCCAGCCCAGATTTAAATTGCTTACTAGATCAAAATCTGTTCATTTTCTCTGCCCTTATTTCCAGCCTCTCTGTCTTTTATTTATTAATTTATTTCAGAAAACAGATAAAGCGCACAGAATGTGCCTGCGGACGTCATCAAGGCAGCAAATGCAGATAAAGGGCTGTTTCTCATGCTGGCTTGAACCCTGGCACTAGGCTTTGAGCCACGGTCCTGGGCAGGGAGGTCCCTGGCAGAGGCTGGTTGGTGGCTGGGGGTGTGAGGAGCTGTGGCTGCACAGCCCTTTCAACCCAGCTGCCCTGAGCGTCTCCCTGGGCCACCAGCAACCCTTTTCTGTAGCGCCTGGGAAGAGGACGGCATTAAAGCAGCGAAGCCCTGCTTTGAAAAAAGCAAGAAATAAACCCGGGTCGCTTTGCAGGAAGGGTCACGTTTTTTCTGTCTCTTTCAGATCCATGCTGCCTTTGGTATTTACCAGTTGTCAGGCTTTAATGGGTGCTTGCAAACAGGATATCTGGAATATTTTGATTTATCTGGCCACTGGGCAGACCTCCAGCCTGCCGTCTTGACTGCGGTGTTCGTATTTTAACAGGAGTTTTAAGAAGGCTTAGTTACGGGTGTTTAAGGTAGTCCCTGGGTTTTCATGCGGACTTTCTCAGCTCCGACCGAGAACACAGCACCAAGGAGATGCGGCGGCAGGTTTTTAAGAAGCAGACGGAACCTACAAACGTGTCGCTGTCACTGCCCTTCCAAAGGCCCTTTGAGAAGATCGAGCTCCTCTCGCGCCGTCACGGCTCCTTTCGTATCCCGGCGTCCGGACTCCTTAACTCCGCGTCCAACCGCGCTGCGCAAGGCCGGGATGCAGGCAGCGCTCCGCGGCAGGAGCAGGGCATCGGGAAAAGGACTGATGCCTGCTCGCCCCCATCGCGCTCCCCAGCCCCTACTTCGCAAGGCCAGGCATCTCCCTCCGAGCCCCGGCACTGGGATGTGCTGCAGGGAGGCGGCGTTCGGCTGCTCCGAGCTCCAGGCAGCCTGAGAACGCCTCCCCGGACTCCGGGCTGCACTCTCCAGAGCGAAGGGGAAAGGAGACAAATGTCGCTCATTCAAGGTGAAGGGCAGTGCTGGCATGATGGAAAAGCAGCCCGTGCTCTCTGCCAAAGACTGGAGACCTTCCTGAAGATTCACTGTTCTTCAGGCTTTTTTAATGCTCTTATTTTAGAGCTTATGGAAAGAAGAGGCTGATAATCAAGAGAGAGATTCTGCCAATATATCCAGGTATCCCGTGCTGCACTGCCCCTGCTCTTCCTCACTTTCCTCTCCCTGTGCTGCCAACACAGGCTGAGCAGGGATGGATAGCTCTGCTGCCTGGTGCAGTGCAGGCGTGCAGGCATCTGCTACTGCAATATTGACCAGGTTTGCCTTCCTCAGCTAGAGAATGCACTGTGAATTACCTCCAGGTCTCTGGAGGTGCAAGCCCAGTGTGCAAAGCACTCTGCCTGCTGCTGGCTTAACCCTGCCTGGCTGGACCCCATCCCCTAAGGAGGATGAGGCATGGTCAGTGTCAGGGTGCACTCTTCGTCCACACCATCCCAAAAGGAGCTGAAGAACTTCAGAAATGAAAATCTGCTTTGAAGGTGTCAGGATGGTCACCCCACTTCTCTGGGAGGCAGTTTGGTAACTGAAAACCAAACTGGGGAGCAGAGCCAAGCTCCCCAGCCACAGCCTGGAAGCAGCTAAAGCAAGGAGGAAGACTTTAAAAGGCCCCTCAGAGCCCAGCACATCAGTTGTTCAGTTGGAGGTTTTGTCAAGTCTCCTCTGTCGGTGTGAGGCCCTTCAGAGCCACCAAGCTGCAAGCAGCTGCCCCCCTTCCTCTCCTGCTTCTCCCCATGGGGCAGGTGGAGGAGAACACACCGTGAAGAAGGGAAGCTCAAGGCCTCACTGTAAGCTTGAGCTGCTCTGCTCAGTGTGCCCACACCCACGCACCTCTCCAACAGCAACCAGCTGCCCCGAGAGGAGAAGGTGCGATCTGGGCACATTGCATGGATCCATGCAGAAGGATGGGAACATGAGGATAAATATCAAGGCTTGAGAATATATCAGGGTTGAGTAAAGGCTTGCCTGGGTGATGAAATGTTCGTGAAGTGGCACACCGATGAAGGAGGAAAGATGCAAAAGGCAGCCCATCATAATTTCACCAGCTCGCACTACCAAGCATCCCTTGAAATGCTAATTAAAACGAGCGGAGGGAGAGGAGCCTGCTAACAGGATCACAGCCTTGCTTGGATTGAGTAATAAATGTGTAGTAGGCACCCGTGTTTTCCTCTACATGTGTCTTCCAAGCTGACTTGACTGTGAATGTTGCAGTTTTGTGAAACCCACACAGAGTAGGATGCAAACACAGACTAGATAGAGAGGCAAGGTCTAGGCACGGAGCTGGAAGAGAAAAAGTCACGACAGTCTTCCGCAAATAAATAAATAAATAACTGCCCGAAATGAGGGCTAATTAACTTGCAATAAACCAACTTAACCACTTAGGGGCAGCGTTAACACAGAGTTAACATGCAAAACAAACCTGTATTTTCTCACCTGGTTAATTTAATATGCGCCGTGAATATTCATAGTGTATGAAATCCTGATACATCAACACACCAAACGATGCAGTCTGTCAAAACCGGGAACGCGTGGCAAGAGGAGTAGCTCAGTCGCGGCTCACACGGCGCTGACTTTGATCAGTTACTGTTTCTAAACACATTCATGGAGGAGGTAGGACTCTGCCGCTTTCCCTCTGTCAGGGTCACAGACTGTGCTCTATACAAAGATTAGAACCTAAAAAAAGGAGACAGAAAAGAGCTGCACTTAAAATAAACATAAAGAAAACGAAACAGAAAAAAGGTGTCTTTGAGAAATGCTACTCTTGCATGCAGGAGCTGAACCCCCCATTTTATCTCTGTGGCTACATTCAGAGTCACTTTGCTCTCAGACAATATGTTTCTTTCTCTACATTGCATGCAAAAAAGTCCCGGTTCCTCGGATTCCTCTGAAACATTTCCTTGCATAAAAAGGAGCCCAGACCCGTTTCAGGTATGTTTACACTCCCTGATCAGAACACGTAAATAAAGAAAAGGCGATTTTTTTTTTTAGTGTGACTTGACTAACTTGAGTTAGCTCCGGCAGAAAAAACCCACAGTAACCTGCTTTCGTTTATTTATTTATTTATTTATTTATTTATTTATTTATTTATTTATTTTTAAAGGGGGCTAGCAGCTTGAATTCAAACTGAGGTAAACCTCATCTTACCTCACTGTCCTTTTCACCTGAGGTATTAAAAGCACAACTTTTCCCCTCTTGTTCCTGCACTCCCTCCTGCCCTCCCCCTTTCCCCTTCCCTTTATGCACCAGCATGTTTACAAGCCCAGGCATGGCTCGCCAGTGTCCCGGCATCACCTTCACAGCCACCAGGTGCTCCGGCTGCCCTGGCTGGGCTTGCACCGGGTGCCTGGTGCTGCTGGCAGCTGCCGGAGCGTGCCGGGGCTGTTCCACCCTGGCAGCGAATGCCAGGTCCGTGCACCACCAGAGCACTCAGCAGCAAGAACAGCCCCGGATCAGGTGCAGGCGTGTGCTCACATTTCTGCTGAATTAGCCGGAGTGCACGACAGGGAACACATGCCAGCTTTATGCTCTGCGCTGGCCGGGGGAGGACAGACGATACCTGATCTGGCATCGAGTGAGCTTGGCGTGGAGAGGAGATATTGAACATGGCATAAAGTTAAAGTAGGATGGGTAAACAATATCTGATCTGGCAGAAGAAGCTGCTGGTACAAAGTTGGCCTGTCAGAACCATTAAAATAAATTCAAACCAGTGGAGTGAGTGCCACATGGCCAAAGTGTTTTTGCTGCAGTGTCAGGGGGCCCAGAGACAGATTCCCTGTGCTATCAAACTCTGCACTTGGGAAAGGGGTGGGAAATGTGTGCCCACCCTTGCTGGCATGCCTGTCTGAGGAACAACACTGGGGTGGATGAGGAGGCAAAGGACCAGGGAGGATCCTTCAGCCCTGAAGGATGCAGGAACAGACCTTGTTCAGCATTGCCCAGGTCCCAGCAGCTGTTTGACAGTGGATCCTGGTGTGACAAAGGGCTTCCCCTGGTGCAGGAGGTGGTGCTGGGAGCGTTGTGCTGGGAGGCTGAGATGGAGGAGGAGAAAGACGTGCAGCGCTGCTGCCAGCACTGCCTCTGCAGAGGAGGGGGGATCAGGCTCCAAAGCCATCACCCTGCCAAAAACATCAAACTGACTGAAATAAAGTCCCGCAAGGAGAGGAAGCAAGCGAGCTGTCAGAAGTGAGAGAAATAACAAGCCCACTGTACAGGATCATCCACAGACCACCCTTCTCCACTGAAGTGATATTTCTGCTTTCACCTGTCTCGAGTGGATGAACAAAGTCAATGTTTAGGCGCTTGCTTCCTTTGCTTATAAAATTTGAGCGTTGGCCCTGTCTTTTCTTCCAGGATGGCCAGCGCCGCCCTGGGAGATCCAGTCCCACAGCTCCTAGGAAATGGAAGGAGAATGACGGGCCGGAGTCGTCATGCATTATGCTGAATATTTACCCCTCATGCATGCTATTTTATTTTAAATCTAGCGTGTAATATGCTTTGCATCTAGCGTGTTGCTCTTGTGTGTTTTTCCCTTGCCCTGCCTGTCTTTTGCTGGCAGCTGCCATCGTGAAACAAAAGGCAGCTGCCAGTTTGAGTGAACATCTCTCTCTCTCGCTCACTCTTTTGCCTCTTGCTCTTGGAGCTGATGCAAAACCACTTCACAGACTGGGTGGCAGGCACTGATGCAAGGGGGGTTTGCTGCCCTTGGGATGCTCGAGCATGCAGTGCCTCTGAGACTCGCTGCCAGAGCTCAAAGCCGTGTTCAAGCTCTTGAACTTGGCTCAGCAGTAGCCAAGAGACAAGCAGCTGTCGCTCTGCCAGCACACCAGCTCAACCTATCTCCGTTGCAGCAATTGCCCGTTTCACAGGATTTGATTATGCTGCTTTTGGCAAAGGTGATGGTTTATTAAACACCATTTTGGTCTTCTGCTCCAAGGTGTGTAATCAAACACAGGGATCTTCTTGCTCCAAACCAGTGGTATTCCTACATCAGCTGAAAAAAGCCTGAAAGAAGCAAGATTGAACTGAAACAGCATTTGGAGGAAGAAATTTTCCAGTGTCAAACTAAAGTAACATGGGGAGAAAGCGGGATGAGATGCCAGGACCTAGACCCTCAGGCTAGGTCCTGTGGGCCTCGGATGCTGCAGTTCCTCGGCCAGTGGTTCTGTGCAGAGTGAAAAGCTGCTGCGTGTGTGAGAGTGCCTCCAAAACTCACCCAGGATCCTTATGCCTTGGCTCCTCTTATGACTCTATAACTCCGTGTTCTAGGAGGCTCTGGAGACCATGAGAGGGGCCAGTTCAGCTGTTTTTTCCAGAGCTGTAAAGTATGGAAGAGATGTTTTTGATTTTCTTAGGGAGCCTTTACCCTGAGCTATAATGAGAACTTGCTTTGGGAAAACAAGTTGAACTCTTGACTGCTGTAAATAGCCACGGGCTGGGTCACGCCTCTGAGAAGGGACTGTGTCCTGCTGGGAGAGGGGCAGGAATTAACTGAAGTTTGCTGGAGCTGCGGTCACTGGCATGTCCTCTGTATTTTCTTATCTCTCTGGGCCGTGGTGAAGGGACTGGGGAAGAGGGTGAGGCACAACAGGCAGGGAGGTTGTAAGAAATCAAGCAGGACTCCGAACGACAGCGTAAAATGAAAAAGCCAAGTAAATGCAAGCCTCAGTTCCAATCAGGAAAGTTAGGAAATGAGATCTGAAACACCCTCCTGGGAGTCTGGTGTGTGCTGAAGAAGCATACTGAAAGAAATTCTCATGCAAGCTGTATCACTCTGATTGTCAGAGAAACTGAGCCCTCGCTCCTTTCCTTTGTGACAATTTTCTTTCAGACAGCTCCTGGGTTTTTTTGTTGCATGGCTTTCCCCCCCCCATAATAGAAATGGGTATTCCCACATCACTCATTGTAAGCACTTCTGTGGAAATTATGGCAACAGGGGCTTGTTCATGGGGACAGTTTGGAAAGATCCTGGTTTGTCTGATTTGCCTGACACTGTTTTCCTAAAGCACGGAGAAAAGTCAGGAAAAGAAGCTGCAGAGGACAGCTCTGGAGTCCCTGAGGAGCTGTCAGGGCAGGTGAGAAATCACAAGCGCAGGTGAGAAGCTCGTGCTTTTTGTAAGTGAAGAGCGAGCTATACTTCCCAAAAGGAGATGATTTCCTCTAGATTAAGCAGGATTGCAAATAAACAAAGAAGAAAAGTTTATGGCCATGAGCAAAAGAGGGCATCTGGCACTGCTTTGTGTGCTGACTTGCCTCTCAGACAGGCAGGTAGGCACTGCAGAAAAACAGGAAACACTTCCAGCTGAGCCATTGTAATCCCCCTCGCCAGAGCTCCTGGATGAGTCCAAAGGTTTTCTCTGCTCCCAAAACTACGCAGAAAGTAGAGTTTATGGAAATATTTCCACTTTGATTTATATGAGACACCCGCTAGTAAGTGGATTGTGAAGAAGCAGCAGCATAAATGAACAGCTGGATGCCTTCAGGCTGCTCTGTGGCCCCGTGATCTTTTGCTCTGATATGCCACAGTTGTGCTGCGAGACCGCCAGAGTCCCACTGCCAGGAACTCTGTGGCCGTGACAGGACATGAGGCAGTGGCTGCCCATATCCACTCATTGGTTGTAGCATAGGTGAAACACGGTCCTGCTCTGAAAACTGTATATTTATTTTAACTCCTGCAACACTGATGAGGCAACTGTCCCGGTTTGAGACAAAATTCGGAGGAACTCTCTGGGAGGAACGTCTCCTCTGTAGAAGGCAGGTTACAGCCACCCCTCCCCCACCAGGGTTGGGAAAAATTCCTTGAAGGAAAGTGAAAGAAGTGAAAAAAACAAACACATGGGAAAAGAATAATTCTAAATAATAAAACCTCTCGCTGTGGAGAGAAAACCTGGGAAGATTTTAGAGTCCTTTCCGTGGGTGTGGGCTCTCTCTCCCTCTCTCCTCTTTGGAGCTGGGTCGGCTCAGGCCCCTCTGGGCTGAGGTGTTGGGTCTCCCAGTGAGGTTCTGATGTTGTGGTGCTCTGAATAGTCCAGAAGAGAAGAAGAAAAACCAAAGTCCCAGGGGAACAAAGGAGTTTTACTCTCCGTCTCTCTCCTCCAAGTAAAGGAGCCAAGAGCTGGGAAAAAAGCAGGAAGGTGCTTACTCCACTCTGCAGCAGCTATCTCATCTCCGTGTCCTTGAACACAAAAACTGTTTTGAAAAGTTTGTCTGACTTTTCCTTTCTCTCGCACCCAATTTTAAAGACACAGAAAGGCACAGGAATCATGTCTGGGCATGGAGCAGCGATAGGGGATACACAACATAAGGTCAACCCAAGACAATAACGCAGCTGTGACAAAGAGTGATTGAGACAAATCCTTTCCCTTTGCCACCATCTGCATTGGCAAGCCAGGACTGACAGCTGGGCCAAATCCTGCTCCTGAATGTCGATCCTTTGCCATTGCTTTGGCTTCTCCTCTCTGCCAGTTAGGGAGCTTTTCCTGATTTCCCTTTACGGAGCCCTGTCTAGCAGCAATCCTGAGTGCTCTCTACATTTCCCCCACGCTGAAGGGGCAGGATTCTGCTGAGGGCTCCAGTCTCCCTGCCCCGGGCACAGCTTCCTTCTCCAGCTCAAATTACACTGCTGAAGTGGCCTGCCCTTTTGCTTAAGTGATAATAACCCTTACAAAAGGATTCTAAAACATCTTCATAAAAGACAGAAAAAAATAACTCCTCTTTATTTCCTTGAAACTTTCCACCCAGGTTTTCTGTAAGCCTGCCTTGGTCTGTCTTGTCTCCAGTCCCTGTTAAACCAGTCCCTCCCTGCTGATGGCTGGGGAGTTCCCTCATTGACAAGGCAGCAGCAGGGAGGAAACATGCTGTGCTCTGCTGTGGGTCTGTCTGAGGCACCTCAGCTCCTGCACCTCTGCCTCACCATCACTCCGGTTTCCCTTCCAAGACCCTCTGTCCCAGGTGCTCTACAAAAGGACCTCCCTGGCCCCTTCTTTCTTCTTGTCCCCTCTCTGCCTGCTATGCTGCTGCCTGTGCCCCCCTCCCCAAGCTGGGGTTTCACCACTTTGTCCTCCTGGTGCACACTCTGTCACCTTGGGTACACAGGCACAGGCAAAGAGCAGCCACAGGCTCCTGAACAAGGCTGGTTCATTTTGTGGCAATCATCTCAGGCATCAGGGGTCAGGAGGACCTGAGGGATGATCTCACAAAGGATGGGAGAGTTGTGGCCATGGCACATTGAGTTGGACACAGATCCTGGAAGAATTCTCCTTGCTCCTGCCTGGACCTCTGCGCATCCTGGAGAGACACTGCTGAAAACCTGAGAATCAAGGCCACCTGCCTCCTTCTCCTTCTGACATTCCTTGCTCAGTGAGAAAGTAGCTTATGAATGACTGACTGCCCCCGTGAAAGGGAGACAAAATCACTCACTGCACTCAGACGGAGAGTCAGGAGTGACAATGAGGATGAATCGGACTTCCACCCCCTAAAACAATTCCATAGTCCTTCCCTCACCAGGACATCAACCAATAAAATATATTTCTTCTTCTACAACCCTTTACTTTTTCAGCTGCAGCTAAGGTGTACCTGGCAACACAGAAACAGCCTTTGCTGAAGCCCATCCCGGGGGATGTTTTCCAGTGGTAATTTGCCAAGCAAGGACATGTGTTTCACTGCAGAGTCTCAGATCACCCTCCTGCCCTCACTCACGGTCTCAGGCTGCTGGGGTGATGCAGGTCCTTTGGGACCTGCTCTATGCTATGCTCTGAGCCCTGGAGGGATCAGCAGATCATGCTGTTCACATCCTGAGATGCCCTCTGCCACCCTGACCCAAAGAGCCACTTTCTAGGGACTCAGCCTGGGGCTCAATATGAAGTTTTGAGGCCAGATCCTCCCTACCAGCAGAATCAACTCTCCCACCTCATCTTTTTGTGTTTTCAGCTTTTAACTAAAGCAAGTTGGGGACAGACCTTAAATTCACTTTTTATCTCAGGGAGAAGGATTGGAGATCATTACAAGCTATGAATACCCCAAAACATTGGAGAAGACAACAGAAAATGCTGATTACCTCAATGCTGGGGGAGATCCAGACTGTCTGCATTCACAGTGGGACTGACAGCAGCCAGCCATGCAATCTGGGCAACCCCAAGCCCTCCCTCCCCACAGTAATGTCCCTTCCAGAGACTGGGGTGGATGATGGCCTGGGCTGTGCCGCTGGGTAAAGCCCAGGTACACAACGAGAGGTAAAAACCTTACTAGAAAGACAACAAGAGCAGAACCAGTGCAGGACACTTGGGACCCTTCAGTTATGGGGGTCTGGATCACACAACTAGGGCAGGTTCACTTCTCAAAGGTCCCAGCAATGGGCACCTTTCCTGGGGGGCGTAGAGTTTACAGTGACAACAGGCTGCCACTCAGAAATGCTCTGCAGTGGGCTGTGAGGACACAGAGCTGAAGCAGAGTAACAGTGAAGAAACCAAGTCTCAGCCATCTGTAAATCTCATCAAACCATGGAAATCCCCTATTTTTCTCCAGTAAAAGGCTCTCTTGTGTGGGGAAGAGGAAGGCTGAGCTGTTGATCTCAGTGTTGAGGCATCCCTTTTAAGATTCCCTACAACATCCCATTTCTCATCTCTGCCCCCAGACCTGCCTGCCTCCTGGAAATGCACTGGCAAGGTTGAATTTCAAGAGCTGTCTTGTGGCTCTCACATGGCATGTCATCCCTCAGAAAGGAAGCAGGAACTGGGGGGGATGTCGAGGGCTAGGATGCAAACAGCCTGTGCATGCCTGGTGGTTAATGGGTGCTCAAACTTGCTCTCCCTGAGCTGGGCTCCTGCTCTGGCCGAGTCAAGAGCCCTGCCTGGCACGGCCTGACCTCTCTGCGATGCCAGCCTCGATACTCAGCATCTGACCTGCGGATTTTTCTTTCAGAAGACGAGAGGCGAGGGGGGAAAGAAACCCCCACAAAGCCTCCTATAAAAAGCCAAACTTCCCAAGCCAAAGCCAATAAAAAGCTTCCCAGCTGTTCCCGCTCCTCCGAGCCAGCTCGGGCTGTGCAGGCAACAAAACCCTGCCCGCAGCCGGGGAGCCGCGGGGCGCCGGTGGCCGTGGGGCGGGGGCCGGGACCCGAGGCGAGGGCCCCCCTGCGGGTGTCCCGTCTGGAAAGCTGGGGCCCAGGGAAGCGAGAGGTGCCTGACAGAGGGCTGACTCAGCGGGAGACAGCGGTTTGCGTAACCTCCAGCAATCCATTATTACAAAGGGGCTTTCAGGAACTCCTCCGTGCCAGGCACAGCGAGGGTTATTGATTGAGGAGACAGTGCAAATGCACAGAGAGGCTCCATCCATTAGGGCCGCTGCTCTCCACCAATTAGAAAAAAATCATTACTCAGCAGCCATCAATGGGCTCTGCGCAGCGCTGGAGTGCATTCATTCAATCTATCTTCTCCCACCTCCCTGAAAACTTAATGACAACTATTAGAGCTCTGCTGAATGCCCGGTGTGTACAGAAGCAAAGATTCATTTGGTAATCTTAGTAATTACGACGCCATAGGAGGACACATGCTAAATTCAAACAAGGGTGTGAGGGGGAGCTGAGGGGGGAAGAGCCTGAATTCCTCTGTTGTGAAAGCCCTTGTCTTGCTCAGCCTCCCATCCCTTCCCACTCACCTGCTGCCTCCCCTCCCCTCCTCCCACAGCCTCTCGGTGGGCTTTCTGGGCTCACTCTTCCGCTTCCCCCCCGCCCCACCTCCCCAAAAGGGAAACATCATTTTGTGAAAGTAAATTGAAGTGGGGCGACTTGGGAAATGTTTGAGACCTCTGGATGAGGCACAAGCCTGGAAACGCTGTTTGACAGCACTGCCCTGAGCGATGGAGGAGGCAAATTCCCATTTACAAAAGCCCGTGGAACTGTTCTGGAGCCCCGCTGGCATAACACAGGCAGGGTGCAATTTATTTACTCTGCCACGGGCCTCTCCTTACCCCACCCCCGCCACCCAGCGTTTTCATTTACACACGTCAGGACTGAGCCGAGCGAGACCCTCGTCTCCCCCCTTGCCAATGCATGTCACTCCGAGTTATGGGGAAAGCAAAGTCCCAGGAGGGAATTTTTGGAAGAGCTCAAGGATGGATGTGACATGTCATTGAAGCTGAAAGGAGCAGTTACTTACAAGCGGTGGAGCTTTTCACAGGCCTGCTCTTCTCCAATCCGGGGAGAGGTAAGTCATCATTATCTGAGGGGCACTGACGGTGCTCATCAGCAGCCAGAGCCTGGCGACCGCCGTCAGTCACGCCGGCGTTCAACACCTCGCCTCCCGGCAGAGGAACAGCTACCACACCGCTGGCAGCCGTGCATCTGGCAGATTTCACCAGGGTAAGGGACGGCTAAAAGAACAACATTCCTGATTCCTTTTTAGTACCCTCTACAGAAGTCGATCCTGCCAGGGCTAGCTTGCACAGCACCAGCCAGTCCCAAGGGGAGGATCACCAGTGAAGGAGAAGACATGCTCCCACTGCCTGCCTTGGTTCAAGGCTGATGTTGCAGGGTGTGGAGGAGCTGGGTCACCACATCTCTGTAGCCACCCTCCACTTGTCTGGGCTCAAGACATTAGCCCTGAGCATCACAGCTATGAGAAGTCTTGATAGCAATGAAGACTGCTTAATTTTCAGCTGGGCTTAAAACCGTGACAACAGCACAAGTCTTCTTTGAACTCTGCTTGTGCTCCTTGATCTTCTTCGCATGGACACGTTATAGGAAGAATGCAGAAGTTCCTACAACACCCCGCACATGGAAAAATATGTCAAAGGCAAAATGGCAGAGACGGTAGTAGGAAAATCAGAAGAAAGGGACGTAAATCCCAAAGACTCTACTCAGTTCTTATTTTGGTTTTACTCAGGGGAGGTATTTTTAAGTTCAGCAGGATTTATTAAGCACAGAGTGAAGGCCTCAGACTTCAGTGGGTTGTTAAGGAAAACGTAGCCTCCAAACTTTCTCAGAAATAAAAATAGAAGGCATTAAAGTATTCAGTGGAAAGAATAATCTTTCTTCTCTGTCTATGAAGTATGAGAAGGGCACTAAAGGAGAGGTTACTCGTCTGCCATGCTACACAACTTAGGACAGGCACAGAGAGCCCTTTTGTTGCTGAAGGCCAAACAGGCCTTCAAAAACCTTGGGTAAGTAACGTATTAACATCCTCCTTAATGTTATCCAGCGACGATGGTGAAAAAACACAAGTGGCTACAAGCCACCTGCAAAATGATACTGCAGCCTATGCCTGCCCCTCGCGTACCCTCTCACGGAGGGCTGTGCATCACACGGCAGGATGCACCCTTGTAAAGTCAGCAGACGTGACTCTGCCCTGATGAACCTCTGGCATCCGCAACTAAGTGGCTTTTAATGTTAAAGTTTATTAAATAAAGAATGAATTCTCAGCCAAGCTAAAAGAGCATGCCTTGGTAATATGCAATGACAAGATCAGCAAGCGCAAGGCACCAGGAAGAAGAAGAGATGGACTTCATCACAAAACCCTCCAATGCCTTCTCATGTTCCTCCCCCCGATGCACTGCCAAAAGGCACAGCCCATCTCCCTTCCTGCTTTTTGTCTGGGGAGAGCCCCTGCGGCAGGGATGCTGGGAAAAGAGAGACCACAGCAACAGATCAAAGGACAGGTGTCTCCGTGGTTCCTATCCACCCGTCCCTGACCTTGAGGCATCCAGTGTGAATCAGAGCCAGGAAGGGCAATGTGTGAGAGTCCATCTGATCTCCCGCTCATGGGGAAGGTGCTGGCAGCCACCACACGGGCTGTGGATCCGGCCATCTGCCACAGACATGGGGGAGCTGAGTGGAGGCCCAGCTGGCAAACAGGCTGGTGGCCGGCTGGCCCCTGAAAGAGTGAGGAAGGTCCACAGGTTCAGCACAGATGGTCCCAGGAGAAGAAGGAATTGCTCAGACACTGAGTTTTTTCTGTGCCTCTGGGACATGATGGATACCAAGCTCACAGGTAAGCCAGGCGAGGTGTTTTGCTGCACAGGTAGAATGTTAGGCTAGAGGTCTAAGCACCATTTGGCCCTTCTCCTTATGACCAAAAGCCACGGAATTGCTTTCCCTGCTAACCGGGAGCAGGCAGAGCTGGGCTCTGGTATGTACAACTTTACTTATCCGCAAAGCCTTGACCACTGCCCTTTGGGATTCCTCGTGAGGACCTCAGCAGTGGGGAGAGAGGGAAAGGGCAGGTACTGAATCAGTACCACTGGACATTTAGTAAAAACTGCAGGCTCTGGAGGATGAAGGAGGAGATGTCAGATCCTTTGACCAGGGGGTGCTTGCTATGTTTCTCTGACATTGGTGCTCGGGGAATGGTGTAGAGGATGACTGCCTAGAAACACATTTGCTGAGCTATTTGCTTAAACTACAGAGTCACTTGGGCACCATCATCAGGAGGAAAGCCATGAGCTCCTTTGCCAAGAGACTATTGATAACGCCCTTGAAGAGAAATCTTAAAGCTCTAGGCCCGTTTGCTGAGCCTCCTCCTCCACATTAGGAGCGATTATAGTATTCAAGGGGTAAGGACAGTACAATTTAGGGTCATAGTTTAAAAAACTCCAACTCAGTAATGACACAAAGCTGAAGATAGAAAAGAGGCACCCATATTACAACAAATACTCAAAATATGGCAATTTCACAAGTTTTCCATGATTAAGACTATTTTTTTCTTGACTCTCTAAACAAAAAAATGGCTCCACCATACATTAGCAGAGTGAAAACTCTGCTGAGATGTTCCTCAGTGTGTGCCTGGGGATAGCGGGCAGTTTAATCTCCAAGGTTTTAATTCATACTAAATGACAGACATGCGTCCTGAATGTCTTCTAATAAGATGACATTTGCCCAGATTCTCTTCCTGTAATCCCAGAGCTGTTCAAAGAAGCTGGAACAAGAAATCTGCCCAGGGGCTACCTGCAGATATAAGATAGTGTTTTGAAACTGTACACCGTCCCTTCGTTGTTTTGCGGGATGCCCTGGATGATGCATTTTTGGTGTATTTATTTACATTAGAAATAAAGTCCTCTTGATGGTCCTATCCTATCCCATTTGGAAATACTTAAATTGGTGCCTCTCATGGCCTCTTTTCAGAGTTCTCTTGCCTTTCATTTTAGACTAAAAAATATTTATGGATTCTTAGATATTTCTCGGTGATCAAACTGCTCCTTCTGGATCCCTGAAACATTTTTGTTGAGAAAATATTTCTTCTGTGGCAGACCAGACTGGAGCCTTGTTTTGGTGGGATCATTGCTTAGGTGTCTTCCCCTCAACCCTTTCAGTATTCACAAGCTCTCTCTCAGCTGCAATAGCTTTCCCTTCCTCCTAGAAAAGCGTGTCCTCTTTTCTATAATTTCCTTTTGCCACCTACAGATTGTTTCCCAATCTGTCAGCCATTTACAACTCCCTCTCATCTCATGCTTTCTCTCATCCCACTCCACTGTGCTTTTGTCAGTCATTCCTCGTCTTCCCTAGCTCTTCTTCTGTTTCTGTATCTTCTGCTTCCCTCCTTCACCATCATGGCACCCCTCTTGTAACAGATGGGTCCCTCTGCCTCCTCCTTTCCCCTCTGCGCTGTGTCTATGTCCCAGAACTACCTGACTTGCTATACTCTGTGTAGGTCTTCTCATCTTCTTGTCTTCTCTTGGCCCTTGTCAGAAATACCCTAAATGTCTGTTGTTCCTTTGGATCAAAGGCAAAGCCACCCCAGCATCCCCCAATCCTCTCCTTGTGTGAGCTGCCCGGGGAGAGAGCTGCAGGCTCAGGGAGAGGACGCAGCCCCATCCCTCCTCAGCACAAGGAAGGACCTTCCTGGCCTTGGACCCTAAGGAGAAGAGGAGGAATGAAAGCCATGATGGCTCTTTTCAGGCTTGTCACCTCTGCCTAGTTACCGTTCCTCATGTCCCCCAGCCTGCCCTGCAGATACCAGCTGTCATTTATCTCAGATCACTTGGAGGATCAGCACAAACCAGTTGCTCTCACCCCTATTTACCTTGGGGAGACTGTTGCTTCTATGTCAGACCTTCAGGAGTGCTTGCATTCCCCAGAGCTGGGTTATTCTTCTCAGATGTACTATTTTGTTTAATGAAAGGTACTACCTGTGCCTACATCCCTTCCACCCTTTTTGGCAAAGACACACTGAGGTACAATCTCCCTACCTTCCTCCTGAGATACACTTGTTTTGTGTCTCCTCCCTTCCACTCAAAGAGAGGCTTCTCAGACAGGACAGGCTTCAAGCCATCTTCCTGGAAGCAACATCCCTGTTCTGTCTCTCCTGCTGGTGAAATTCCTGTCACTGGAAGGGTTCCTACCACACTGTCATGAACAGCAAAGGTCACACATCAGCTCTCTAGAAAACCAGGCAGAGAGTCTCCTTCCAGATGAGGTATGAGGACTACCTGCTGCCAAAGTAGGAGGATGCTTCCAAAGTAGTTGACTGGAAAACATTATTACCAAACTCATCCCAATGCTCCCACGGGGTTTGGAGTAGTGATGCAATCAGACCATGGCAGGGATGCAATCTGAAAATTGTGCCCTTCTCAATGCTACCAAAATTACTGGGTGCTGAGGCCACAAAGTCCACAAGACTCATTTTGTGCTCTGCTTTGCGTCTCTCTCTCTGCCGACTCTGTTTGCCTCTGTCTCCAGCAATAGGGAATCCTTATCTGCATGGAGACTGGCCTCTGCTGCTCTTCTTTTTCCCCACAAAGTTGGAGCAGGGCAGAGCCCATGGGCAGGCAGGAGACCGAGAGGAGAGTGGATGAGGGAGAGGGTTACCCTGAGGAAGGGAGGTGCCCGTGTCTGAGGGTTGGGGTGTGAGGGAAAGGAGTGGCTGTACCAAGCCTCCAGTGCAACACGCTCCACAGGTTTTGCCAGGTGATGCAGTCTCTCAGGAAGGGTTTCACTGCCCCTATGAACCGAACCAACTAAGCAGCAGGAACTAGGGAGGGATAAAAAGTGAGACTTGCCTTCACCTGGACCTTGCCAGCTTAAACCTTTGTCCCAGAGGCTCAGCAAAAGCATAATACTTGATGATGCTGTGGCCCTTCTCTTGGTATCGGTGTCATGAAAGATTCAAATGGCATTGTCCACCTACAAAGCTTTTGCAGAATGAATCAGTTTTCCTATGTGCCTGACTTGACACACATTCCCTGACCACTTGGAGGTCACAAATTTAATTAAACCTCAGTGAATAGTAGCAGACCTCACAGAAATAAAGGCCTTAATCCAATCAAGCCACATTTGTACTCCCTGTACAGCATCAAGCACGACCAAAGCAGAAGGGACAGACCGTGGCGAGCTAGAAGGGCCCCAAGAAGTTCCTCTGTACGGCGGCATTTATGGATGATAATGTGATTGTGACACTTGCAGACAATACCAGCAATTTCTCAAACGGGAGGTCCAGGGCTCGGTATTATCACGTTCAGCTAGTGCCAGAAACATGGGAAAGATCACAGCTAGTTCTGGGAGTGAAATGCCTACGGCTCACAGGAGAGCTATCATTTGTCAAGTGGAGATCAACTCTAACAGCAGCTGGTGCGAATCTCTCACCAAAGTCACAGCGTTGTTTGTATCGGTCACTTTTGGGGGAAACTCATCCACTCTTTTCTGTTAAAAAAAAAATAAAATAGGGAAGACCAGAAGCAGCTTGTTGTCCTAGGAAGTGCTTTTAATCTGCCTGTGCAATAGTAATTAATTTTGCATGACGTCTCATGCTGCATTCCACCCTGGAGGAGGCAATGCTTTATGTGTGGGCCAGGTGATTCACTGGTGATCAGAGGAGCCAGCTGTAATTTTTTCTGGAGCTGACAGAAAAGTCTACTGAAATTTTGAGAGGAGGAAAATGAGGCAATGTCATCATAAGCTGCTCATCTTCAACATATGCACCAGTCCACATTTGCAGAGTGCTGAAATTTTAGCAAGGAATGGGCAATTCCTTTGCTAAAGAATTCACAGTATTCACCCCAAGTATAGAATTCCTACTATCCCAGTATAGTAAATTTCACTAATCAGATTAAGGAGGATGCAGTCTGTAAGTAGAATTGTAGGGGGCTTTGAGACATTTTCTGGGTGCTGCTGACTGTCAAAATATTAGTAAATTGTGCCTTAACAGTATACAGCTAAAACCAAAACTATAACAGGAGCGAGACAGGCATGCAGAGTCGGGAGCCTGTTCTTGATGCAGGTCCTGGTTAGGAGAAAAGGCATTTGAAATGGGTAGCAAGGCAGTGTTAAAGGATCTTATTGCTGGACACCTCAAGGGAAGGTAGGGACTAAGAGCTGTGTGCTTCACGGAAGCCTTCATCCATCCTACTCAGAAACCAGACCGGAAAATGGAATGGGAGTTGTTCCTACTCCTTGTTACTCGGACTGCAGTAGTAGATAGAGAGCATGCTGATCTTAATGCTCTATAGAGAGTAAAAAATAGTGCTTGTCCCAAAATGCTTGCAATGGAAAGGAATAATGACATTGGAGGGAAAGCACAACTTTTGCTTCACGTTTTTTGTAGGCAGAGCTGAAGTTTTGCTGCATCTTTTCCTGCACTGGTGGAGGAGAGGGGAACTTAGGAAAATTGGTTTCATTGGAATCACTCAGCTCAAAAAATGGGGCTTCAAAAAGGAGAGAGTAGGAGAGAAAGGAAACTGAAATGTTTTACAAACCGTTTCATCTGCGTGATGAGCAGCCTAGGATCAGCTGCAACGTGCGTGGGACAGTGCCCTGGCCAATCTTCCCCAGGAATCTGCTCAGGAGAAGTCTCCTGCCACAGGCCAGACTGGGCAGACTGCAGTCACACTCTGCTCTTGGAGCTGCTCTGGGCTCTCTGCGTATGCTCGAGTTCAATAGGCTTTGCCCCTGTGCTCATTCTGCTGATTAAAAGTAATCTTTTTTTTTTTTTAAAGCCACCAGCATGTGAGCCACAAGGATTCATTCATTATTGCTCAGCCGTGCTGCGAGATGCTGTCTAGAAGTAATTAATTGGGCAACGCTTTGGAAATGTGGAGGAAAAATATTTTCAGGGGAAAAAATTAGCGCAGGAAGAGGGGGAGAGGCTTGCATTTTCCCTTTGAAGTGAGGATCTTTTGCTGAGAGGGAGGGAGGCACTGCCAGAGAAACAAGCCCGCTCATAATTTTACGGCGTTATTCTCCACAGCTGTATGTATAAACACGTAACCTCGGCCTGCTTTTTTCGCCTCGTTTTAAAAATACCCCTAGGAGCTGGACTTTGTTAATGAGAATTTGTTGTGGGAAGATTTGTTTTTGAGGAGAGGGAAGCCTGCCCCTGTTGCAAACCCTCCCTTCTAGCCCAACGCATGCAAAGGGGCAGCCCTGGGAGGTCCACGCCACCGTACCGTGCGGGGCTTGCGGTGCCGTTTGCAGAACATCTGCTCCTTTCCAGCCAAACCTCAAATAATCCTGCAACTTTAACAGGAACCACAAGTTCATGCAAGGAAAAAAGGGTGGAGACCCGGCAGCTGTCAGGCAGGCCTATTTATATCCAGGCTGCCAGCGCTGAGTGACGTTGGTAATTCCCTGGTGAGGTCTCTTGGCCAGTACAGTATCAGCTGCGCTGTTCTCTCTGGCCATGGGATTAAATGGCACTAAATCTGAATAAACTTTTTGGACAAAACTGCCTTTAAAAGCACAAAATCTTCTGCCTTCTGCCGTGCCTTGAGCCTGGGGGGCAGGTTCAGTCAACTTGCCCTGAGAGGGTGGCACTCAGAGGTTGTTTTGCAGTCACCCATTTTCACAGGGGTCCTGTGGATTGGGAATCCACCAGCACTAGGCAGCTGGCAGCACTCTAAAATGAAGTGATTCTTCATCCCAACAGGATGAAGAATGAACTGGGGACTCAGACAAAAAAGGGGGAGCCTGTGGAGAAGGGAGGGATATAGCAGGAACTATCAAGGGAGCTAAAGGAAGAGGGGGCAATTCTTTCCAGAGGCAGAGATCATGTGTCAGTGGATGGGTGAAGTCTCCAGGCGAATCAGGCACTGCAGATTCAAGTGCAGAGATAGTGGCATGGAGTACTTTGCATGCCTTTAGGAGGTTTTGAACTTGGGATCACATAAGCAATTGACTTTCTGTTTTGCAACAGGGAATTTTGCAAATCCAGAAAAGGAAATTGAGTGTGCCTCTTCAGAGACCACCATCTCCTATGAGTTTTTGTGACACTCACCTGTCAGAGATGGCACATATCCAAAGGAGAGGGCTGTAGAAGTTGCTGGGAGAAGGGATTATAGTAATATAAACAATAAGTAGCAAAAATAAAATACTGCCACTCCCAGTGTCCACCCACTCGAGAGCCACCCAGGCTCTGACAGTGTTTCAGGCAAGCAGCCTTGTCATCCATGGCCCTGAAAAAGGCATAAAAGTGGTCCCTCTGCTTGCCAGTGATTTGGCCCAAGCCACCCCGTCCCACCATCAGCTCTCAGTGATGCCAGGCTCCCCGCAGGCACTGTGATGGTAATGGCTCTGGAATGCCAGGAAAGCAGGCAGGACTTTTCGAGTTAGTGGGTGATCTGGAGTACTTTTGAAAAAGGAATGATGTGGCATTGAAGTAGAAAGAGGAGTTTATAAAAGAGTGGTGTTTATTTGTGCATCTGTGGCTTTAAAGGAGCATTGCGTTCCGGGTCAAAAGGGCTTGGCTGGGGCTGCGAGTTCAGCTTTGTTTTCAGCCTGTTCCGCGGGTTGCATTTAATTGCGCCGTTGCACGATGTTTTCGTGCTATTTTAAGAAAGCGTGTGTACTCATCAAAATTATCAGGGAAACACAGATTCCCACAAGTACCCCCCGTCAAAAAGGAGCGGACGAGCCTCCTCAAATATCCCGAGCGGGTAGGCTGATCCGCCTCCCCCCCCTCCAGCTCCCCGGCCCTCTGCCCTCCTTGTGCCCCCCATCAATAATCTGCCTGCTTTCGCCAGCAGTGACGCTTATCAGAAAGGGCAGCTCAGTGAACTGGCAGGGACATGATTCGAAGGTCATCCGGGGATCCCCAGCCACGGGCCAGCCCACCCTGAGCCTCCCGGCCAGCCCAGGGGCGCAGGGCTGGGAATCAGCCCCACTGCCGCCCGGGGAGGGAGAAGAATAGGGTAAAGAGAGGGCAGAAAGAGAGAGAGAGCACAAAAGAGCTCGAGGCACTTAAATAGCGCTTGGGATGGTTGTTGTGGTGGGGCCTGGGCCCTTTTGGATGCTGCTGCTGACACTTTTAAACGGGCTGACGGCCCCGGTTCTAGAGGATTATGTTCAGTAGCGACTTGCTGTCCCTGGCAGTAGGCACAAACAAATAGCTTATTACATTGGGGCCAATGTTATCGAAATGGCTTTAAAAAAGCAGTCAGCTTTAGTCTCCCTCTGCTCATTAGAAACTGAGGTTAATCACTTGCTGTGAAAAGGCTCACCACCAACTTGCTTACTACTCCAGCCCTTCTTTTCTGCCCTTCTCACAAGTAAATCCCTTATTCAGCTGGTCCGTCCCCCCGCCATCAAGTAATTCCTTATGCCTGCCACCCATTCTGCCTGGATTAACCTCAGGTGGTCACTACATTGCACGGTTCTTGAAAAGCGCTGCCTCTGTGCAACCTCTTTTTGCTTTTTATTCCTAAGCCTGGGTTTTAAAATCCCTCTGTGTATCTTGAACCTGCAAGACTCTTTCCCCCCAGGCTCTGCTAGCAGTTTAATAGCCTCTTGTTTCTCTTAAGTCCCCGCCTTACCAAGCTGGTTGTGAGGAGTGCTGATGGGGAGGCAATGACTTCTGGCTCCCCGGCTGTGCCGGGCACCTTCTCCCCTGGATGCTGGCTCTGACAGCACGGGCAGCAAGGGCTGCTTTCTCAAAACCCTGTGCTTGGTGCCACCTGCCTGAGTTTATGTGCCACCCGAGCCCCGATGTGCCTTGCACCCGCTGCTGGCCACCCCACAGCCACAGCCACAGCCACAGTCTTGTCCTGATGTGGTAATGGAGGTCTCTCTGGACAGGAAAGAAGTTCTTTCTTTCCGACCTCTTAATTGGGCAGCTGCTGTGGCCACAGCTCCCAGTATGGAAACCTTTTGGGGGCTTCCAAATGCTTTATGCTTTTGCTGTCTAGAGCTTGGTGTCTGACTCTTGCTCAGCTGGAGGAAGCGATGAATATGAGTTCGGGGTGAGACACAGCTGGCTGGGAGGAAGGCAGGAGAGCTCAACACATACTGTGACTGGAAAAGCAGCCCAGGATTTTGAATGGAGGCAGAGACCAGGGAGACTGTCTTGTATGTTAGAACTGCCTGGTGTCAAGTGATGGTACTGGCATCCAGTGTGGGGACATTCTGGTCACCTCTCTGGGCCATCCGATTTGTTTACTAAAAGCACCAAGACAACAACTAAAAAATGAAGAAAGTAGCGCTCTGGCCCCAACGTGCTGCTAATGTAACCACAGTGGTTCTAAGCTCTGCCCAAAACAGAAACACTTTCCTTCTGCAAGGTGCTGTAGGTGACTTTGCAAGGAATCGCTGCCCTCAGTGTTTGGTGAAAGGGGCGGGGTGGGCTTCCACACCTCACAGGGTATCCACAAATGCAGTGAAGCCTCTGACTGGATTTCCAGGAAACCCCAGGGTCTCCCTCTCACTGATTAGAGGAAAGAAAACTAGATCAGGCATTTAAAGGCATTGGAAATGCCTTTAAACAGAGAAACCAGTGGGACTCCCACATGTACTGTAGAGGCAGTAATGTTTCGGGGGAGTGCGGGAACTCTGTTTTGTGCTGCAAAGTCTCAGCTATTGGGACACGATCTTTATCTGAGTCACTGTGAGCCTGTGTGCAATGGAACTGCCTGCAAAGGCTTGGCTGCAAATGGCAGTGTGACTTTCACTGAATCCCAGTGATAGCGAGGCAAGGAAGATGGTCCATTTCCCTTCCAGCCATCCTCTGGCTCAGTTATGGTGTGTGCTGCTGCTTACCTACAAGATGATTAGCAGAGCAAAATGTACCTGCTCTGTTGCCTGTGCCTCTGGTTTGAGATGGTTTCCTGAATTTGTAGACCCCCTCTGATGTCCTCTGCTGAAGCTTCAGACCCCACACAGGGAAATTCAGCCTTTGGTTGGCTCCCTTTCAGGCAATGCACAAACCTGTAGCACTCGGGACGAGCCCCAAGGAGGGAGGCAAAAGTGAGATCCGGTGGCACCGTCCATGGGCCACCATCCTGACTGGTCCCCAGCCCTTCAGATGCCACTTGAAGCAGCAGAGAGACCCACCCACCCTGTGCCTGCCTGGGGCGTGTTGCTGCAGCTGGGCTGTAAGGGCAGCCCCGGGGCTCCGGGGACAGGGACAGGCGATTTCCTGCCCTGCCTTTTGGCTGCTTTCGAAGGCGTCACTCGGTGTTCACGGCTGACATGGTGGCACTCGGAGGTCCTGCTGCAGGTCATACGGAGGTGGTTCAGCAGCAGCCTTGAGCTGGCACATGAGGAAATCCCCTGGCAGGGGGAGCAGGGACGGCACAGGGCGGCGGGGAGCGGCTGTCGGGGGCGGTGCTGGCAGCACTGCCCGCCTCTGCCGAGCGCCGCTCCACGGCTCGGCTGCTGTGCGAGCAGGCACAGGACACGGAGGGAGCAGCCGAGCGAGACCTCAGCTCAGGCTTTCCCTGGTTTTCAACGGGATTATCCTGCACGGCAGCATTTTTTAAGCCGTTTCAGTCTTTCATTAAGTTCATTGCAGTGCAGCTGCTCATGGAGTTTCAGAGGGTGTGCAAAGGTCCGCTCTGACTCCCGGAGCCAGAAAAAAAGTACAAATCACTTTTTTCCCACAACTGTGTGGACATTGTCCCTCACTGAATTCACACAAAGTCAATCCCAACACCTTGCTTGGGATATTCCTTATACCTTAGACCAAGGCATCTCCTGCAACCTCCCTGAAGCCACTGAGACACCAGCACAAGCAGTCTGAGGTTTGCTGCCACAACACCAAGGACCTGTTTTGGCCGAGGGAGAAGGAACGCTCACACGGGACAGTGAGGCCCCTGTGCTTGGCAGCCTGTGTGCGACTCCGGGCCAGGCGTGCGAGGAAGGACAGGCAGCTTTAAGACCTTCCTCTGCCGCTGAGGCAGCTGGGGCTGGCCTGATGCCCGAGTATAAACTAAAGCAGCTTCACAACTGGTTTAATTTATGTCCGATTGCCAGTAGCCCCGGGGCATTTCTGTCAGCCGAGGCTCAACCAGCTGTAACAGCATCCTGGTTTCAGCTTCTCCTCTCGGTGTTCACTGCTTTTCCCAGTGGCTGGGAGGGATCGGGGTGCAAGTGGCCCCAGAGCGGGTACTTCTCAGCAAACCATCTTCAGGACATCTGAGCTGCTCACCCTGCTATCTTCTGGCCAGGTTGCAGCCCGTGTTTCCGCCCCGCTGTACGGAAAGCACTTCCTTCTCATATTTGTGACGCTGCTTCACGATCCGTATCTACACATATGACGTGAGCAGCGAACTCCTCTGCAAACCGCCCACAAATCACCCTGGAGTCAAAAAGCCCAATCACAAAGACTACAAAGAAATATGAAAAGACCGTCTGAAACTCAGAAATAGATGATGTACAGTAATTTTTCCCATCTCTCTGCTTTTGCTGGAATTAATCAACAATCTCTGCCTGCAATTGCTGGGAGTAATTTATTTCAAGAAATGCAAAGAAAGAGCATTTAGGATAAATATTTAAATTTTCTCTTCCAGCCCATCCTATTCTCAATCATTGTTTGTGTTCAATTCAGTCAGCTATGCATACGCTGATGCTCGTTCTCTGTGCTCTGGATATTTACATTTTTTTTCCCTCTACTGAATCTCTGATCCCTAAGTCTTTCTTGGGTGGGGAAGGAGTTATGTGAGTAAAATTCCCTCCGGGACTGAATTCTGGGTGAGAATGCATAGGGTCACCCAGGACACGGAGAAACCCTTACAGACAGAGTTGGTGCTCCAAAATGCTTGTGTCTAACTGCCCTGTTTTGATGTATTCCCCCTCTGCTTGGGATGGTGAAAGTAGTGGTACTGAGGACAAGGGAACAGTGTGAGCAAAAATGCAAGAAAGCTTGGTTCTAGAAGGTGTATGTGTGTGTCAAGTTGTATGGAGCACATAAAAAATGAGATTGGAGTTTGCTGAAAAAAACCAAAAACATGCAAAAGCTTTAGTGTTGTGGAAACTATTTAAAAATGTTTTGCTTTATTTTTTTTTAACAGGAAAATTACATAAATTGAGCTGTAGGAATAATTAAAAAAAAACCCCAAAACATCAAAGGCAGAGCTTCATGTCTTTCAAACCGAGAAGTTCGAAAAGATGAAGAAATGAGAATAAAGGATTAATTCTGATCTGTGATTGTTCATGCATGTGCCGGTCATGGGTTTCCCCCAGCTTCCTGTAGCCAAGCATCCACAAACACAGCCTGGACGGGCCCTGGCTGACCCCCTGCCTAACCTGTGCCGCCCCACCGGGGCTGCGCTTCCCACTTTGGTGAGCTCTAATTAGCTCCTGCCAACAGAGGTTTGAACTGGAGCGGGCTGAGGGAGAGTAATATATAAACTTTAAAGGCAGCTCATCCACCACGTGCAATTTGTATTTTACACCTCATGAATTTTAACAGCTAAAGTTATAACTTCACTGTAACCCCCTGTGTGCCGGCACCTCTGCCTCGGCGGTCCAGGGACGGAGGCTGCGTTACAACTGCGTGGCTTTCGTGGCTCAGAGAGGCTTTCCCCACATCCCTGCCCTCCCCCGGCCAGCGGGACCGGGCTGAAGGTGCAGCTTTCACTGCCTTCTCCCCCAGCTCCAGTGCCGCAGCAGCCAACAGCAATTCCTTTTTTTTCCCTCTTCTCCTAAAAGAGCTCAGCCACTTGTTCAAGCCCTTCCTTTCACGCTGAGTATTAGAGTAGCAAATGCCCTCCAGATACCACTAAGCGGCTGCTTAAAAACAAAATAACAAACATAAAAACGCAGATGACTGCAGCACGGAGTTAAAAATCTCTGCACTGCTGGCAGGTTTTGCAGAAAGCTGTAGCTGGACGGGTACACGCTTGATCTTCTGCGACTGTCATTTGCACTGCCATTAAAAGTCGATGTGACTCTATAACAACACCTCGAAACACTTGGTGGAATCAGAAAGAAGTTCGTTTTTTACAACATGAAAACTGCACATGCAGGTGAGAGCTGGGACCTCTGCTCCCCAGTGGTGTTTCATTACAGCACTGAAACTATTAAACCAATTTCCTAGCGCTCGGGTGTGAGGTGCTTGTTGGATTTCCCTAGCTGAACAGACCAGCTCAGAAGCCTGCAATTCATTAAGCAAGTTATCAGGCAACAGCCTCCCCTGCTCTCTTTGGCGTGCCTGCAATCCCTAACTCACAGCTTGGATTTTTTCCAGTTCGGTATAGCTGGAGGGAGATTCAAAGTCCCTTTATTTGGGGCCATGATGCCCCAGCAGATGGATTAGTTGAGTGTGAGTCTCTCTTTGGCTGTGCTGCCCTCAGTCCTGCGGATTCAGCCTCTTTCCTAGCCCTCTGCAGCCACTGGGGACGGCTGTAAATGAATCAAGTCAGGTAGTGGTGTAGCTGCTGTGGCCAGAGCTCTGCTGGGACCGTGTCCTGTGCTCCATGGCAGGGTTATCAGCCGAGCTGGCAGCTGGCAGCAGTGGGAGCTGGCTGAGAGCGAGCTTAGCTGTCTGGAGGGCACGGTGCAGATGTACCCCGTGGTCAGCCAGCCTGATGTGTGCTGTCAGACCTAAGTAAGCTGTCAGCCCCTTAGCTAACACACACGAGCTAACATCTTAAAGCAAGACAATGCTTTAAGACATCCTAAGGTCTTAAAGGCAAGACATCGTGTTCCTTAATGCAAGCTAAACCAGCCAAATCTGGCTTTGGCTTGTACATCAACACTCCCTTTCAGGGGGCAACAGCGAGGATGTGTTCCCAACAGTCCTCTATGTCCTGGTTACCACGGAGCTGTGCTGGGCTGTTTTTTAATTTTCAGTCTGTACAGGTTTTCTGGTGAAGGGGCAGAGCCTGAAAACTGCTGCTGAGGACTTGCTTTCCTCTGCTGTGACGTGGGGGACTCTCGGGAGCAATTGGTGGGCCAAGGATTCAGAGCCACTGCCTATGGGATGGAAAAGCATCTGAGTTACCACACAGAGTGAAGGTGTCAGAGAAAAGTGGTACACCAGGTCAATTTTTACCATCTCTCATCAAACCTGGAATTGCCTATGCATGGGCCCCATGCTGCCATCCTGAAGGCACTACAAGTCCCTTGACGATTTTGCGGGAGGCTGTGCTGACTCTTCGTACATCCAGCTGCTGCCTGCTCTACCCTCCATGAATGAGAAGCAGGAAAAATTGGCTTGTGCTGAGGTCTGAGCGGCTGCAGCTGGATGGCTCCCGATGCCGAAGTTTGCCGGGCAGCCGCCAAGGCATGGCACCCTCCCAGGAGCATCCCTCCCAGGGAAAAATCTGGTGTTTTGGGAGCATCGCAGTCAGGCAGGGACGGACTCTCCCTCCTCTTTGGCTCTCCTTTTGCCCTTCCTTCGGGTGAGGTGATGACAGGGGATGACAAAGGGGCTGCGGATGCTCGTCAGTGCCGGGCTGTGCTGTGCACTTAGGCTGGCGCTCAGTAGTGCGGGAAGGCCTTTTCTTCCAGGCCTTTGCATTTGCAATTTGAATTTAATCCCGTGAGCTAAAGATAGCTCTGGCTCGCCTATTGTTCCTCCAGCTGGCAACAGCTTTATTTCTTTGATGCTTTCAGTTCTCGGTCGTTTCCAAGGAACTGACAGACGCTTTTAACACAGAGCCTGTCCCAGCACCGTGTCACACTGGTCACTGCATTCACTCTCCTGGCCCTCCCTTAGGTGCTCAGCTTCCCACTGGCAAGGTCTCCCGCAGACCCCGCAGGTTCTCTCTTGCTGGCACGGGCTGACTTCGGGGCTGCTCCCCAGTGGCTCCTCCAGGAGCAAGAGTCATCCTCGGGAGCAGATCTTTCATCAAAGTCTTGCTCAGATATTTGTTTCTTGGTCTTACTACCATTACTCCGTTGGAAGAAGTAAGCGACGTGATCCTTTCCTATATTCTTAGTGGCTGTTTGGGTTCATCTGTGTACCTCTCTAACCCACCTTTATTGCCTATCTCTCTGGTAAGTATTCAGACATCATTTTTTTAGGAGCTGTGTCACGTCAGCCGAAGAAACGCAGGCTCTGCAAGGTCACTGAATGCCTGTTTGTTTCTCAAGTAGTTGGAACAATCATTTGAAGCGGATTAATATTGGCAAGCTCTTACCTTTGTTTAGGTTTGTGTCTGGTATATGTGCATCACACACTCATATATATATATATATATATCATATGAGTCATGCACATTATGCTGTGTATGTGATTTGGTATCTTCTAATCTCAGGGACGAAAATGGGGTGCCTTCCCAAAAACTGAATTTGGGATTGTTCCATGCTAATTCGTGTTGTTAATTAGCTATAGCAGGCAGCCAATAAAGCAACGCAAATGATTTCAGGTTCCTTAGGAAATGTGCCAATACGAACGCAAATACTGATTTAGATGTGGAATTTTCACAGCGCCTCTTGGTGAAACTCATTCATTAAATTTAATAAACGTGCCGTGGTTGCAGGCTGCTGGTGAACACTTCGCGACCTGGAAGAGGGAGAGCAGAGCGCTGGGTCGGTGAATCCCTGCTTGGGCATTATCAGCAGCTCCCATCCCACTGGCAGGAAGGGTGGGAGAGCCCTGCCTGGCTGCGGGCAGCCTCACATCCCCGCAAGCCGCAGCGGTGATTTCCTGGCTCCGTCAGGAAGCGTTGCTGGTTCGCGCCGCTGGCACGCTGCCGGGAGGGTTGCCGGCTGTCGGGAGGCACAGAGCCACAAGGAGCTGCACGGGACATGAATGCAAAAAACATTCAACAGGGACACTTCCTTTCCTGCAGCAGAAAAAGCTGTTCCTACGTGGAGGCGATGTTGCTAAAATCAAACGCAGCGCAAGGAGAAATCTGCCTCTGGGTTCCCAGGTAAAATAAAGGAAGTATGTGGAGCAGGTAAACTAAGGGGAATATCTGCAGCCTTTTCCCCATTTTCTGGAGATTGTCCTAATGCCACCGAACTCTGTATGTGACAGCATGACATCAATACTGCCTTTAAATATTTCTCTGCCCTCCGTCCCACCCCAGCTCCTGGTTTGGGATAGAATGGGGTTCTCAAATAAAAGCAGTCTGCAGCAAAACACCGACTGTTTGGAAAACTGGCCGTGAAGGATTGCAGACACTTCAGCAGAGGGGAAGCAGGAGATGAGAAGTTTTCCAGGAGAGGGTTACTGAGTGGGCTTAGGGATGGACAAACTCCAAAAGCATCAGTTATTCACTTGAGCACGTATGTTTTGGGCTTTGAACATCTTGCAGTCATCCAACTGGGAGTCAGATCTCCCCATGCAGACTCTAGGACTTCTTCCCACACGGCTGCCTGAGTGCTCTTCTCCAAGTTGGAGGAGTGTCAGACTGAGAGGAGCTGTATTTTGTCCCTGAAGTCAAAGGAAGCAGACAGAGGACATCTTGACTGCCTTGATAAAGTTGTCAGTGAATGGTCACCCACATCAGATACAATCTGAGCATCCCCAGGGTGCTCCAGGAAACGTGTGTACCTGTGTTCACTGCTGTGCCGAGTCCATGCTTGACCTCTGCAAGTACATCCACCTGGTACCTCTTACAAGAAAAACAGCATGTTCAAGTAAATTTTGATCATCTGTACTACATGTGGGACCCAAAGCCCTCCTGTAAGAGGATTTTGATGCTCTGATTTAAGGGATGAAATAAAACTGTTTGTGAAGGCGAGCTTTGCCCCCGTGTTTTAGACAGAGCGACACTGATGATTTTAATTGCATGTCCCCTTGGGGGAAGCAGTGACGGCAGCTCCATTGATTGGACTTCAGTCTGTGGTCAGCAGCGAGCACAAAAACTTAAGAGGAAAACTACATGTCTGACAGAAAGAAAAATAAGGGTTTTCTCCCCGTTGGGAGCCTTGTGGAAGACATTTATTAGTGATGCTGGACAAGCCATGTCTGCACTACAGGGCCCTGCACCGGGCAGGCTGCAGACCCACGTACACAGCAATATGAGGGAACATGCTGTTGGTGTTGTGCTCTGGGGGACATCCTTAAGGAGAGAACCTCCCCACCTGTCAGAAAAAGATACATGATTTTGTTTGTCACAGGAGATTAAAGGCATCGTGGTACAGAAGGGAGACCCGACCTCTCAGCGATGGGATCTGTGGTCTCTGCTGTGGCAATTCATCTGGAGGCCATCTAATGCAGCTCAGAAATGGGCTGAAGGGCATCAGCCTTCCAGCATCCTTATGTCCCTTCCAGCATCTGAAGGGACATAAGAATTACTTTACATTCCTCTTCTTATTTTATGTTCTTAATAAAGCAATTTTATTATTATGCTACCTGCTGTTGTGCCTTCCTCATTGACATCCAGAGAGACCCCTGCGCCTCCCTGTGCAGAATGCCCTCTGATGCCCCTTGAAGTCCCTCAGAGGGGCTGATTCATGAGGAGCTGGTCCAGAGTCTTTCAGTGTGAAGAAGAGTGGGGTTTGCTCATTCTGTGGACAGGAGCTCATCCCAGGGGGCACAGCAGGCAGAGTGCAGGCAGCCGTGTGGGCAGCTCACTGCTACTTCTTGTGCATGTGACAGGAGCCAGGGTGAGAGGCCACGACGGCGTACAGGAGGCTGGACAGCTGGATCCAGGCAAGGGGGCCGCTAATTCGACCTTCCCACCTACGAGGAGAAACAGCTGCTGCTGCCACTGCAGACAGAGCGCACAGCAAAGCCCTGGCGTTGGCTTCCCAGCCCGGGTGATCCTCCCCCTCCTGGGCTGCTGCCTGCCAGGATGAGTCACGCTTGCTGCTGGAGCCGGGGCTTGGTCCCATGCCAGGAACGCACTCCAGAGGGAGACCGCAGAGAAATACAGAATAATTTGCAAATCCATAAAAAAAACCCCTCGCTTCCCAGCGCGGGTCTCTCGGCAGGTGCCAGAGTGTGTTTCTAGCAGGTGTCACCTGCCCGTGTGTGCTCCTGGGGGACAGGCCCCTGTGCCAGGTGACCTGGCAGGTCTGTGGTGTGCTGGGGATGGGCTGAGCGCCGGAGCACGTTGATGCCAGGGGCTGCCTGCGCACGGGATGGGGCTGCTCCCACCACAGGACCTCGTGAGCCATTAGCCAGGGCACGCGTGGTGATGCCGCGCCGCAAGCGGAGAGGAACCCCGCTAGCCATAAAATGGCATGGAAGACCCCCAGGAGTCTTGTAGAACAGAATGGTAGAGTGTAATGAATAGTCAGACATATGGTAAAAATGAATTAATGTCGAGTTGCCATCCACTCTGCCATTTTTTGCTTTCAGTTTCCCCGCTGTGCCTGTCTCCTGGCATCACTGAATCTTGATTCAGGGAGAGGCAGCCAAGTAGCTTCCTGTGAAGCCAACATCACATCCTAAGTTGGCCAACAACTTGGTAGTGCTTTCTCCTGGCTCCATCTGGCTGGGACTCTCTCGCCTGGCCTGGGGGAGAGTGACCCAGCCCCAGAGGCATGGGTCTGGGTCTCCTCTCCTCTGGCAGGGAGCCACCTGCCCTCGGGAGATGCCAGCTGATGGTGAGTCCAAGTGCCTTCAAGCAGGAGCTGCCGTGAGCCCATCAAAGCAAGTCCTGGATCTCAGGTCTCACAGCTGCAGAAGCAGTGGCCCCAGTCCAGGACTGCAGGAGGTTCACCTGGAGCTCCTGGAGAGCTTTGTGACTGGGGTGCAATGGTTTGTCTGCTGTCTGGAGGATGCCGACTGTTTCAGCAATGCCCTGACAGAGTAAAGAGGAAACGTCCAGCCTGGTGGAGCAAACTTGAAGGAAGGACTTTTGAGAGCCTGATGCGTTGCTACAGGCAGCACCAGTGCAGATGTGTGTGGTGTTTGTATGCATATGTGCCTGTGTGAGTGCACGTGTGCATGTGCATAACCTTGAATAATCCTAATTTCCCCACCAAGAAGTAAAAGAGCACCATGTACCATGAGTGAGTTTACACACTGTAAGGTCATGTTAAAAAACTTGCATAGTCCAAGAACTGAACCAGAAAAGGGCAGGAATACTGTATCCATCCTCTGCCTTCCTGCTGCAGCCTTTTCACCCACAAGCACCTCTTCTTGTGCTGCGCACAGCACAGATGGGCTTTCTCCAAACTGAGCACTTTGCCCTTGGAACTGCTGCTGCTATGTCTCAATTTGAACAGGCCTCGGGGTAAAACAGAGGGGCAGGAGCACAACTGGGGGGCTGTGCGGGCAGGGAGCGCTCTCTGCCAGGATACCCGGGGAGCCTGCCTGCCTGCCTGCCTGCCTGCCTGCCTGCCTGCGGGAGCAGCTGGAGGAGCGGCTCGATGGCAGCAGCGCGGGCTGAGGCAGGCGTCTGCCTGTGTGTGTGAATGCCCGTGTGCACCCGGGCCACAGAATATGGAAATGCTTGTGCTGAAAGAGTGGGAGAGGAGCTACAGCCTGGGGACACGTATTTTGCTGCAGCTACTCCTCTTCTTGCTCCTGGGTACCTCCATCCTGGAGTGGGGAGCATCGCACCCGCTTCCCTCGCCACAGCACCCGCAGCCCCTTGCAGTGCCTGGGAGGCTGTGCGGTTTTAATCAAGGCTCCTCGCTGAAAGCAAGCTTCCTCTTCTTCAGGGAAAAAGCCTCGCTGACTTAAAAACAGCTGTCGCGGTACAGATCTCATTCTTGGGTTTCTTGGAAAAAAGGGAGTGCTTGTAGGGGCTAAAGGGCAGGAGACGTAGGTCGGGTACTTGTGCTCTGCTGCTGGCTCAGCCGCTGAATTCTCACGTGATGGGAGGCAAGTCACTTATTTTTTATATTATATAGGACGAGGGGAGAGATAGGAAGAGAAGAAGAGGACAGTGCTATTAAGCAACCTTTGTGAAGCGATTTAAAATCCACAGTGGAAAAAGCCATAAATGTCACATCACATTCATTACTGAGCAGCGGCGGCTGTGGCCGTGGCTCGCAGCGAGTCGCTGCGGCCGGGCCAGCCTTGGCAGGCTGTTCCCCTGCCGCCAGGATCTGTCCCTCCCACTGCCGCCTCCCGAAGTAATTTTTATTATCCAGCAATCACCTGTGACCCTGAGATATTTTTAACGCCTGCATTTTTAGCGTTGCCGTTCTGCGGGCGCGGGGCTGTTCAGCCGGGAAGCGTGGCCCTCCCTGCCGCTGCTGCTGCTGCCGCCTCCGCCTCCTCCTCCTCCTCCTCCTCCCTTGGGCGCCTGGGCTCCTTCCCTTGCGCAGGCAGCCTGCTCCTGCCGCCCACAGCGGAGATCAGACGCAGCGGCAGCTGGGGAAACAATTGGGTGCCAAATTAGAGCGGCTCTTCAAGTAATTGACTGATGGAGCCGCGCTCCTNGAGCCGCCCTCCAAAAAAAAAAAAAAAAAAAAAAAAAAAAAGTAAAAGCCCCAGTTTCGCAGTATGAGTCACCGGGGCGGCTGTGCTCGGAGCTGTTTAAAAGTCAGACCATGGTGGAGGTCAGGGGATGGAGCTGTTTTGCTCCGTGCTGCCAAGGCTGGCCCCTCTCCTGGGAAAAGGCCAGGGTTTGCCCGGCCGTTCTGGGGCGGAGCTGCGAAATGCTCGAGTGATGCAACCCAGCCGCACGAAACTCATCTCCCCTGCCCCCATGTGCTCAGCCTGCGGCTCCCCCGGGCTCGGGGTGAGACCCCCGACAGCCGCAGACACTCTCGGCTGCAGACACACCGACAGGTACAAGACAGCTCCTGAAGGGATGTTTTAGTCAAGCAGTCAGGAGGGAAAATTTCCCCTGGATCTGGGCTAACCTCGCACCCTCTCCTGCTCCTCGTAGTGGGAGCAGCCAGAGCGCTGTGGGCTCTAATATCGTGGGTCCTGCCAGCACCCTGAACGACGGCCCTGGCTGGGGAGCAGTGCTGAGCCCTTCCAGCCATGGAGGACAGTAAATCTGACTTTAATTACTCTTGAAGGACCATGCAGATGAGTATTCCCCCCTGCTTTCCCTCCATCATTAGAATTTTAACAGCTTTCTTGCAAGAAGTAAGGCTAGAGAAACCAAGAAGCAAGTTTCACGTTATCAGGGCTCTGGGAACTGGGGCTGCAACAAAACCTCCTGATATCCCAAGACTCACAAGATAGAGAGATTATCTTTGTAGCTCATGCAGCACTGTGTGGGCAGTCAAAACCAGCAATGAAACTCTCACTCATCCTCTTTCCCACACTTTCAAGTGGAAAAGAGAAAGATTTCTGCACGTTGCAGGTATTGTCACTATTATAAGTTACCTTGGTATTTATGAAAAAGATGTAAGCAAGCAAATTTAATTCAGGGAACTGGCCAAAGCCCTTCTTGACTGTCAAACAGGTGACTCTGAGTGTGGTGACTTGTTTAAGGGGTAAGGATGTCCTTCATCGTGTTGTGCCTTGTCTCCCAGCTCTGCTCCCAAAGAAATGCCAGGTTCAAAACAGGCTGGGCTTTCCACGCTCCTTCGTATCAGTCTTCTCCGCAGCAATACTCTGGAGCAAAATACAGAGCAAAAATTCTGCATGGATTTCCCATACAAAACTCAGGAAGAGCGTGCAGTGTTCAGAAACGGTGCTGCAGACAAACCAGGGCGTAAGACTGTGGCTATGGCCAGTACACCTTTGTGGGCTGTTCCCAGATGTGCCCTGCTCTTTGCTTTCCAGGAGCTTTTTCCTCACCCTGAGCTGTGTCAGAGCAGTGTGCCCTCACCTTGCTGTTCCCAAAGCCCTTTGCAGTTTGAAGTGTTTTGATTTAGGCTTTTTTTTCCTGACCTGTCAGAGCAACCCGGATAACGTGGGCTGCAAAGCCCAGCAGCCGAGCGCCGTCCTTTGAACGCTCGTTTCCTCATTGCTGATGCCTAGCCCTTATATATTTTTCATGGAAGGTTGTGGTGACGGTGCAAAGGCGCCTCCTTGCCTCTCCCCAGGTCTGATTGTTTCCTCCAGCTTTGCGCACAAGGAGGTTAATTAGAAGCCGGTAATTCCTCCCCAGCCAGTGTGGAAACCTGATCGGGAGCCAGCAGCGAGAGGGAGGTGAGGCAGGGATTAGTCCTTCGCAGGAGGCAGGGCGGAGGGAGCGCGGCTTCCTGGCCCCGTTCTTAGCACGGAGGAGGCTTTGGGTCGCTCCCTGCGTCGTTCCAGTGCGGACCCCCCGGCAGAAGAATGTGCATCCTTGGCTGTTCAGAAAGAGATTATGGCACATCTCTGGGACTTCTCCACATTTGGCCGGTGAAGAGACTTTATAGTCTCATGGAGTTTGGTTGTGGGGTGGGGGTGGCTGATTTTGCCTGTACGCCAGCTCCACCAGATGTCTGCCCTCTGTTCCTGTGTGGATGGGGAGAGTGCCTGTGTGTGTGTCTGTGTGAGAGAACGGAGCGCTGGCTCATGCTATTTCCTCCCTTCCCTTGGGGCTTGACTGGGTCCCATTTTTTTTCCTCTGCTGCCGCTCTAATAAAAAAAAGTGGCTCAGCCAATTCTCTTGAACCTGAATGCAAAAGGAAGGAGACAGGGAGTGAAAAATGTGAAATCAAATAGGATTTTTTTTCCCAACCAGCCGCAGTCACCAGGGAGTGGGGCTGGGAACACCGTGGCAGTTCCTGGCAGCAGGGTGGGGGGCAATAGTTACTGATGCTGGAACCAGGAGCAGGAATGCTGCTCTCCCCATCTGAGGGAGCTCGTTACTGCCTCGAGTTTGCTTAAAATACAGCTCTAATTACCTGTTTAAACAATAGCTCTGTCCCTTCCTTGGTCTATGAAGACTGCACACATTTTAATTATCGGGAAGACCTTGGCCATTCACCTTTCTGAGGTATTTAATGCTTCCAGTCAAATGCCTGCCCTGATGTACTCTGTTACTACGCCACCTCTCGAACTCTCGCCGGTGGAAAACTGCAGGATGTCGCTGGTGAAATGACATTCTCTGGCAGATTTTTTTCCTGCATAATCATGGTATTTGGGTTAATTTTGCTTTGCTGGGCGCATTAGTCTTTGGCTCCTAAAAAAGAATAATGCAGGCCCTCCTCCTGCCTTTCCTTTCCCCCTGTGCATATGTGAAAAATAGGGCTTAGATTGTATCTGAATGTATGGTAATATTTTAGTCCTGTAAATGAATGCCAAAGCTGTTCCTGGGAGAGGAACACCTGTTTTAGAGACAGTGTTAACTATCACAGGAAGGGCTCTCCTTTTCCTTTGCCCACCAGACATCGATCCACTCACCCCAGCACTGTGTCTTCTCCCCACAAAGACTCCCGTTTTGGGGTATTTTTCTTTTCCTAGTAAGAAGCGGGCTGGGCAATGCTTCCAATCACAGAGCGGTGTAGCAAGACACCCTGCTGAGTTCAACGCCCGGAGGCAATGGAAGCACTGCCATCCCTGGGCAGACAAACCTGGCTTTCCCAGGACTCGGCTGCGCAACCATGGGAGCCTGACCAGCAGGAGAGATGCTGCAGGTAAGAAGCATCCTTCCTCAGGAGACCTTTCCTCACGGATGTTGGGCGGGCAGAAGCTGGGATACCCTGGGACCCAAAGTCTCAGCGGCTGCCCCAGCTGCTGGCAGTGACACAGGGCCAGGGTAGGGCTATTCCCAGCAGGCAGCAACTTCTTCTGGATATCCACCAGTGTGTATGGGACAGCATCCCACTGCCACTCTGGGCCCAGGTGATGAAAGTGTGGCAAGAGGGCTTTCTTCAGAGGAGTGCCTGAGAAGGGCGCCAGGACGCTCAGAAGAGGACACAAATTTATAGTCAGAGAGAAGGAGGAGGCCAAACACTGCCCGGCCCGTAAGTCTCAGCCTCTGAAACCTTGAAACTTGTCTGTGAAACCTCGTCTGTGGGGTTTGAGCCAGCCAGCTGGGAGGAACCCAGAGTAAACGCAGCAAGCTGCCCGGAGGGTCTGGAGCTGTAAATCTCCGCAGCCTGGATTTAAAGAGCTGCCAGAACTTTTCACGAGGTTAGAAAAGTACTGGGGAGGCGGCAGAGGAACACCTGGCTGTTTCTTCCTCCCTCCTCTGCTGTCCTGCCTCTTGGGGGTTTTGCCTTCCCTTCAGGAGTTGGTGAAGCGTAATGGAGCCTTTTGGGACTGGAAGATACTGCTCTGATTTAGGGTAATTGCCTGTATGTCATGATTCAGCGCATCAGTTGAGCACTCGTCCACCTCTGGACATGATTAACTGGACATGATTAACTGTAAAGACCACAGGGATTTTCCATGGGACTTAGGCATGTGCTTCCCTGCTGTGCAGATCACAGTTCCCCATTACCACGACCGACTTCGGTGGGGTTGCTGGAGAGCAAATGGAAGAATTCAGCTCTTTTGTATCAGATCCCCCTTTGTTTTATCTGACCGCTGAAATTGCAGAGCTGGAATATTTCAAAATATTTGCTCAGCTGGCTACGAAACGTGAGGGGTTTTTTGGGGGGAACGGCTCATTTATTCTCCAGCCAGATCAAGCACCTCCAGCTAATGATGAAGCATCACGACACATTGAAGCCCTGCTAATGGCAGCGTCCTGAGGAGTGAAGATAAACAGTCCTTGCCGCAGCATGGGGGGATGCCGATCCCTCCCCTCCGCTGATGACAGAGGGATGAGTAAAGGAAAAGGGGAGGGGAAAAAAACGTGCTGCTCTGGATGCCCCAGTTTTCTTGTGCCTTTTTTTTTTTTTTTTTTTTTTTTTTTTTTTTTAATACCTAGTAGCCTTTCCAAAGCTAAGCAAAGAACCCCTTTCATCCGCTGGTCTGTTTTCTACCTTTGATGGCCAGCCTTTCATTTTACTTTGAGGTGTCCCCGCTCAGAAAGCGCCTTGCTGCCTAGCCAGCACATTTTTTCCTCCCTGGCCGGATGCAGATGTGACCAATTTGCTTCCCCGACACAATGCCAGTGGAAGCAGGGGCGGAGAGAGGAGGAAGGTCTGTGGAGCCCAGTTGCGCAGCAGAAGGCAGCGAGGAGAGCGCTGCGCTATTTATTCCCTGGCTTCCACCGGGGTCTTCGGTGTCCCGGGAATGGTAAATCTTAACTTTCATGCTATAGTGCACTGGGATGCAATTTACTTCAAAGACAGCATAAATCCCTGGCTGCCGCTTATTTCACAGGGCTGTTACATAAAAAGGGCTTACGCACTTCGGTCCCGGGAACAGGTTTGCACTTTCTGCTGTGGATCTCAACTGAAAGGCCTGCAGTTGGTCTGAAAATCTCACAAAAGCCACAAAAACCAGGCTGTCCCTGCCTTTCTGAGTCACTCAGGTGCTGTACTTTGCCAAGCCAGCCTTGGGATCACTCTCCTAACATCCAGCCCCACCGCTGCAGGACAGTGACTCCCCCAGCGCCGGGCTGGATGGGGAGGAAGGGGAGGCAGAGGCAGGCTCTGGGATTATTGTTTTTTACCCCGAGGAAAAATGCCGGGGAGGGAGGGGAGGAAGGAAGCAAATTCCTCTCTCTTTGCTACCACAGCTGTCTTGCCAAAGGAAAACTGAGAAAGCACTTTGGCCAGGAAAAGCTGCGTGTGAACTGGGTGCTGCCCTCGCGGAGGCGGGCTGGGGGCATGCGTGTGAGTGGGAATATCTGCCCCGCCTCGAGGCAGAAGGGCCTGGCCCTCACCTGCTGTGAGCCTTTTGGGCTGTGTGAATCTCCGCGAAGTCATGCCGCTTCACACTGACCCCGCGAGCTTTGTGTTCTGTGGCAAACGTCAGAGATTTAAGCAGGGGAGACCTAAGAGACCTCTTCAGGCACATGAAGAAGGTACCTTTTCAGAAGTGACAGAGAGCATGCAGAGCTCAGACCCTAGTGTCAGGAGTGACGTGGGCAAGTAGAGCCCCAAATAACTTCCAGAAGTGGGACTTTGGCTGTGTTTAAATACTGTTTATCCACCTCTTGGCCAGGAGAGTGGCTTCCTCAGCCAGATTCTAGGCAGCCACCTTGCCTAGGAAGACTGGTCTTACGTGCTAGCGAATTAAAACCAAGCTAGAAAACACACGGTTAAATTTCTAGGAATTTAATTTCTTGGCTTAACGTGGGAACCCAGACATTTTCAGAATATGGCTTTTGGAGTGAAAGAGGAGAAGAGAAATCCCTTCTGCCCTCTGTAGTTCAAGCATATTAATAATGTCTTAGTTGCAAAGCTGTTTACGCCTCCCTCCCCTCCCCTCCCCTCCTGCCGGGGCGCTGCCGTGTGTCTGCTCTCATCAGAGCGCCGCTATTAGCTGGCTTCATTGTGCAGCGATGCTTCATCGTTAGCTAAAGTTGCTTTATCTTCGTGAGGGAGAAACAGGCCGTTCCTCTCGGAACCACCCATATTTCATGGCCAACTAAGCAATATTGCAAAAACATTGAGATTCCTCAATTTCCTTGATCGCATAGAGCAGATGCTGGTTTGATGCTGGGAAAACTGATTAGCGAGCCCCTTCCTGGCTAGTCTGTCACGGCGCTGACAGCCCCAACGCAGGCGGCTTGTCCAGCAATAGAAAGACCATTACCAAGTGCATTTTTCATGCAGCGAGGGAGAGCGTATCTAGCTGCTTCTATGCACTGAAAACAAATTTCCAAAAACCCACACCGCAAAGTGCCGGGGTGATAATCCACTCCTGTGCAATGTTACCTTCAAATGCGTTATCACTGGGAGTGTAAAATCCCAGCTCCTCTCCCGCTGGACCCCCACTGTCATTAATCGAAGGCTTTGCCTGGCCGGGGGCCTGTCTAACTCGCAGGGCTGGCTGTGAAACCAAGGGCATTACTGGATGATGCTGTCATGCACAGCCGTGCAGGTCCCTTTTAAGGGAGCGGTGGAGCCATTGTAGCAGCCGAGCTGAAATCTAGTGTGTATAATTTCAAGGAAACCTATTGGCTTGCAGAGGCTAAAAATCAAGATCAAGAGTTCAGGGTTAAATTCAGCTGTCGGGTCTAGATAAGCTTATCTCCAAAAAGTGGCTTACGAGAGATCTGCTCTGGGCTGAAATGCTTAGCTGGTGACCTGCAGGACTCCTTCCCACCAGGGCTTACCTCCAGATCTGCATGTCTCCTGCGTTTCGGATGCTAAAGCCGTGGCGGGGAGGCGGGGGGTGGATAGCATGTCAGGACAGCTGCGTGCTGGCCCCAGGCCTCCAGCAGATTTATGCGCTTTCGCTGAGCCTGGGTGTCCCAAAGAGAGCAGCGAGTGGCGAGCGCTGTGGTTTTGTTATTGCACAGAGGCCTGCTCTGGCAAAAAGGGAAAATTAGAGAATTTTTTCCAGGCATTCTTTTCCACTCTCTGGGAAAAAAAAAACCCCAACAAACCAACAAACAACAAAACAGGCATGCCTGTAATCAGCTGCAGGAGTGGAACAGCCCTCTTAATTTATTTTAAAGTGTCCTTCAGGACTGTCTGCTTAATAAGCACGCTTCACGGTGCTGCGCTCCCCAAGGGTGGAAAGGCGCCACTGCCTGGGAAACTCGGGTTTTTTTTTCCCCCAGGATTGGATGCCCTCTGCTTCATCCCACCAGATACTGGAGAAGGGAACTGTGCACCTGAAGGAAGCGGGACGGCCAGGACAACAGCGTTCCTGGCTCCTGCCTGCAGCTGCCGTGGGAGCGAGCGGCAGCTCCGTGTTGGGGATGCTGAGGAGGGTGGCTGGCACACGGGAGGTGCCACGGCTGCAGAGGACCGTGGTGACAGCGTGTCTGATCCCAGCTCTGCGCTCAAGGGGGCTGCTTAAAGGCACTGCACTTTTTGGAGGTGTGTAGCATTTGAGCTGCCTGTGTCACGCCGCTGTTTGATCCTATCGGAGGTGTCTGCAGCACACGGATACGACACATTCCTGGGAAGGGCAGTAAATGGGAATAAAGGTCAGCTGATCAATCATCTTGCAGTCTAGTGGCGTGGTGGCCTTTGTAGGGAAAAATAAATCAATCGCTTTAACCTGTCCCTATTTTTAAAACCTACGCAGAAGTTTCTGGGATGCAGCGTAGTGACACGGCTCAGTGAGGTGCCCACTCACTCAGCCAGCTTGCTACCGTGAGAAATTAAGACAGAAGCAATAAAACGAGTCTGGAAGGTTGCCAGCAGCAGGAAGGCAGTGAGGAGAACTGGGCTCTTGCCAGGTTAGATGTGAGGTGCATGGATACCCCTCTGGAGGTGGTCAGTACCCACTCTTGCCTGCCACTGGCCTCTGCAGGCAGAGACCTCCTCCAAGGAGAGGCCTGAGCTGCTGCACCTCTCCCAGAGGATCCCCTCGGAGCTGATACATCCAAGCAGTGCTCCAGGCACTCAGTGCTACCCCAGCCATGGCTGCCAGCAGCTCCCTGTGTCCCCTGGCACAGCACACTGGAGCTGCCTCCTCCAAGAGAATCCCACACCCGACATTTTCTCACAGTGTGTGATTTCTGTGCAGAGACACAGACAAACGTGGGCCTGTGAGAAAGTTACATTTTGGCCAAAATGCAAAGCGTCCTGTATTGGGTGTATTGAAATGCACTAATGTGGGTCATTGCCACGGTGCTCTTGCTACCTTAAAATGATCCAGAAATGTTTGAGAGACTGAAAACTAGAAAAACAAAAGAAGAGAGACTTGAGGGTCTGGGCAAACCAGTTTAAACTTTTAACATTTCCTATGCTTTTCTTTTCCTTTCTTACTTAAAGGCAGACTAAGAAATTTTGGCAAAGAATTAATTTTATTTGGAAAAAACAGTTTTTGGAATATCTAAGAATGACAGGAACATTCTCAAAGCTTTAAAAACCCAATGGGCCTTTGCTGATAGTGTCACTGAGAGAAATCCAGATGCTGCAGCAGGGAGATCCTGAAAACAGAATGTCCTTCAGCTCCCGTGTCCAGCCCCAGCCACACACAAGCCTTCAGCTGAGAAAGTAAAAAGGAGACTCGAGAAATTAAGTATTTTTTTCTCCCTAAACCCTGTAGTTTTTCAAATATTGCTGTATGGAAGCCTGATGAAGATAATTCCTGAGCTAGTCACTGATTTGCCCCACAGAAAAGCCCGGGAAGGGCTTTCTTGAAGACAGTTTTACATTGACGTTATTTCCCTTGAATTTTAAGGGCCAACATTTTTTATGGTGGTGGTGGTGGTGTATTCTCATTGATTTTTTTTTTCCTAGAAGTGAAAAGACAGTTTATTATGCAATCAGAGACATCTGAGACATGGGGCCCGAGGAACAAAATGCCACCCCATATCACAAAGCTTGTGATAGAACTGCAGGATTTGGGGTCTCTGTTGCAAGGCAAACCTGCTGCACTGCGTTTCTGTGTCCCATTCTCCTGAGTGGTGCCGGTGTGCAAAGGTCTGGTGAGGCACCCGAGCAGCAGCAGTCTCTTCCTGCCAGAAATAAATGGGAAGCAGAGATCTTAACTCCAGCAGGACCTGGTTAATCTGTGCTTAGATTATCTCAATTGCGCCCAGGATTAGGAAACGCTTTAGCAGGGACTAATCTTACCCGGTGGACAGCAGCCTGTCTGACTTCTTAATCCCATCCCTTGGCTCCCAGGACTTGACTTCCAAGACAGATGGGTCCCGAGCATCCCTGCAGCCTGCCCCTGCAGCCCATGTGGGGCTGTGTCTCGCTGTGGGGTTGTGGTGAGGAGCCCCGATGCAGTTTCAGGTCTTTTGCACAGCATTACTCTGCCTTTGGTCTTCCTTGCTTCCTTCTTTCCCCTCCTCCTCCACTAACCAGGAATCAGGCAGAAGGCTCTGAGCACCGTGCAAAGCGTTAGGCAGGACAAGACAGGGCTGTGTTAATTACCCTGATTTTCTGAAGAGACGCCGCGGTGGAAGATGAAAGGGAAAACAGCTGATGTGAGAGCATTTCTTTCTGCCAAGTGTTGCTTTGAGAAGGTCTCCAGTGATATTTCCGCGGTAGTGTAACTGAGTTGAGTGCCCTGAACCTCAGACAACCTTCTGGGAAGGTAACTCCGTCCAGCCTCTGCCCTCCAGAAAGGAAAATAACTCAGGGCACAGCTGCAATGGAAATCCCCCACTTCAGGGGAAACAAGGAAAAAACTTCACCAAAACAAACAAATAATAATAAAACCCCCATGTTTTTTGCTTGTTTCAAGAGAAAGAAAACATTTTTTGCACTTTCTGGCAATTAAAAAAGCCCCAAAACCCCAAGAGGATGTTGCTAGTAAAAAACAATGCAAAAAACCTCACTAATTTCTTGTTTGCAAAATTGGCAGAATTTAGAGCGGCTGAATTTGGGAAGCAAAGTAGAGGTTTGCAAGTATGAAACACTCATGTGGCTGGCATCCAGCAGCTCCCCTGCCGGGGAGGAAAAGCCTCTAACACAGATTATCCAGCAGTTTATGCAGCTCAGCTTCAGCGGGGAGACCTTTACGACAGCAAACCTCCCAACAGCTCCGGTTATGAAACCCCAGAGCTCATCCCTGCGGTGCCTCCGGCCCCCTCCCCGCAGCATCACCTCCTGCAGAGGCTGCCTCCTTCCCAAGGCTGTGCAATTCCCAAACTCGGACAGGGCCCAAAAGCACTGCTGAGCCATAATTGGTGCCTGAGGTGAGAATTACAGAGGCCCTTGAGAGAAAGGCAAAAAGAAAAACAAAGCCCCTGCCCCAAACAAATCAGCAAAGCAGCAGCAACAGCGAATAACCCCTGCGTGATGTAAAGACTTGAAAGAGGCAGTAAATAAAGTCAATTAGCCCACAGACTTTGCCCTGGCTTATATGGAGCCAGCGTGGTAGAAAGAAGGGCGAACCCAAAACCCATTGGCCCCAAAAGTGTCACTTCTTCCTACTCTAAAAAACCCACTAACATGAAAAAATACCAAATGAGCAGGGGTGGTGGAGGTGATGCCAGGAAGAAAAGGGAAGCAAAAGGGCAGGTCCTGCTGGGGAACAGGCTGATGGTGAGGAAGGAGCCCCACTGCCAACAATGGACCTCCCCTCCTGAGCAGGAGGGGCCCCTCACCTGCGGGGGCGGCTTTGCAAGCACTGTGCTCCGAGCACCCGCTCTGGGTGTGAAGGTAGCACCAAAGACATTTCCAAGGGATGGGGGAGCTGCTTTGTCACCATCCCTCCCTGGCCCTGCTGAGTGTCCAGCAGGCAGGGCACAGCTGCCCAAAGGGGATGTGGCAGGGAAAGAGCCAGTCGTTCAAGTGTTTAAGGCCAAGGTTAGGAAAGGATTAACGCAGCCTTTCCCAGACCTCGAACTCTTTAAATCAAGATTCACAGTTGTGAATTCACTGCTGAGGCCATTTGCTGTCCCTCCTCCATCTTGCAACCCTCATATCCTTTACAAGAATGCTCTTTTGGTACCCCATAGGTACCTTTGCACATCCTACCCTTAATAGAAATTACCTAAAAACCACGGAGCTTTGGGACCCAGATACTCAATATGCTTCTGTGCTAAACATGCCACAGTGTCTCTTAACTCCTGACAACCATTATCCAGCTGCTGAATGAGCCTTATTATGAGCAATTTTTGTAAATCATATTGAAAGCTTAAAGTCAGAACGAAGGAAAAAAATGGATCTCGGGTCATGAACTGCAGCAACACCTGGCAGGTTGGTTAAAAAAAAAGAAAGAAAAGCTAGGAAAATTGTTGACACAAGATCCTGGGGTGATACTTTACAGACATCAACATGTATGTCACACCCAAGCCCAGGGCAGGGCTTACCCAGCCCTCCAGCTGCAGGGCTGACACCCATCGCAGCTGCCTGACACCGCATCCTGCACCTTTGCAGGAACCTCTCAGCGGCTTAGCTCGGAGCGTGCCAAAACCCAAAAGATTTTGAGACGAGACACAAACTGGAGGGGTTTTTATCGACCAAAAGTATTTCCAGTCATAGGAAGGCTGGGGCAGACAGGCTCTGTACCGGCAGCAGCATGGTATTAGTTGGCAACGCTCCCCCTTTTGCCTCCGGTGCTTGGCGAGTCTCCGCAGCTCCGCTGCTGCAGGTGAGCGAGGTGCCGAGCAGGGGAGCAGATAAACGATGTGTGCTGTAGCCCTGGGCTGGTGCCCGCGTGTGCTGTGTCATTGGATTTAGAGCCGTGCACGGCCCATTGTGCTGTTCTGAGCCGTGGGGTTTGGCCGTCGCTGATTAAGAGCCCTCCGGCGGTGACCTTAACGAGCCGGGTAGCGCGCTGGTGGCTGCGGGCACTTGTCACTGTCGCTGCACAGGGTAGGACGGGGGGGGGGGGGGCGAGCACCGTACCCAGCATCCAGACGGTCTCCTCAGGCTTTGCTGGAGCCCAAAAATTTGTGTCTGTGTGAGGCACGGGGCGGCACAGCGGTTCCTGGGGCCAGCGGGGTCTGCGGGTGGCATCCCCTGGCCGGGCAGCGTGACAAGGAAGGGCAGCCCGGCGGGAGCAGGAGGGTGTTGGAGTGGCAGCGGGAGCGTTGGATTGTCAGGCGTCATCAAAGCCAGCGCCTCGGAAGAAAAGGAAAAAAAAGAAGGCAGGGAGGCAGGAGGCCGGGGAGCCGTGCGGGTGTGACAAATTAAAGATTAGCGCTGCCGCGCACGGGGATGCTCCGCGCGGGCTGTGCCGCCGCCGGGCGTTTGTCTCGCTGCCGGCTGCCGCTGCCGTCACCACGTGTGGCACATTTCTGACACGTCCTCCGGCTTCGCTGGAGCGGCGCAGCCGCTGCCCTTGCCACGACACACGGCCGGTTGTCGCCCCGCCGTCCCCAAGTGTCCCTTGGCCAGCCCCCTTCCAGCTACACCCACTCATTAGCAGTTCACGACTTGCAGCCCCGTCTTTGCCTGAAATCCTGCAATTACTCAGTGCGCTGGCTCAGATCTGGCTCCCGCACGGCAGTGAAACAAAGGCGAGTGGGAACAGGCAGCCCAGCTGCCGCCAGCCCCGCAGCCATCCCCGGGCGGGCAGCTCGGCGATGGGGGGCACAGGTAGGGTTCAGGTTTCAGGCTGAAATTAAAGCAGGAAGGGAAGGGTATGAATGGATCGCCCATGAGCTGTAAAATAAGAGGAGGTTTTGTTTTATTTAATGCGAGGCCATTTTGGCCAATGTAAAATATCTGTCAAAATGGAGACAGAAAACAGTTCTGCCTGAAAACATCGGGGCCAAATTGGCCTTGAGACTTGCATAGTCCTGAGCCAATTAAAATGTCATAATAATGCAATCTCAAAAAAACCCACGGTGTCTGCTAGTTATGAGACATACGCAAGAAAAGGAATCATTCCCCAGATAGAAGTGTTTATCCAAGCAGCTCTCCGTGAGAAAATCAGTCAGCGAAAAGGGAGAGGGAATACCCCCAAAAGCAGCAGTAGCCTAGATGCAAGTCTGTGCTCTGCTCCGTGTTCACATTGCCTCTGCTGGTGTACCTGGAACTCTCCAGGAGTTCAGGGGGGTCTTTGCAGGTCTGGGAAGGTCCTGCCCGCACTGCAGGTCTCAGGCTTTGGGGTGGCTTCATTGCAAATGACAGTTTTAGCCTCTTTGTTGAATTTCCCAGCCTTGATGAGTCTTTGGGAGACATGTGTCCCCCAGGTATATCAGCAGTAATGGAAAGTGCCACTGTCACTACAGGCACTAACTCATCATTTTGATGACCCATCGATCCCTGGAAGAGTCAAGTGGAGGGTAAAATAAATGTGGTTTGCTGGGACAGGAAGAGAGGAGGAGAATACTGAAGACATTTTGCTTCACTGGCCACTGAAATGAATGGAAAACTGGCCACTGGCTGCAGTGGCCATAGGGCTGGACTGTGAGCCATGCTCAACCAAAGTCAAGAGACATGCTGAAAGGCAACTCCCCAACAACCATCCCCTGCTAGAGGGAATCCCACCTGTGTCCCTCTGGAGCTGCCCAGAGGTGCCAAGGCTTGTGCTTGGTATTGCCTTGCTCTTTGGAGAATCCTGGACCTGCCTGGTGCAAGAGGGGGACTCTCACACGCTTCCCAAACTGCAGGTGGGCTTCCAGGCCCAGTGGAGAAGACTGAGGCTCCCACCCTGGGCCAGCAGAGCTGTGCAGTGGGTGCTGGGGAGCAGGAGTTTCCTGGAGGGAGCCGATTCCAGTCGGCGCCGCAGGCTGCAGCGAGCCCCGGAGGCCATCCCCTCTCCTGGGCTGCCATAGCCAAGTGCTGAGCTGGAGCTCATTAGTCCTGCTGTGAGGGAAGTTAATTAGCTCGGGGAAAACGCCGTGCTAATTTGCCTAACCGGCTTTGGGGACCAAGGTTAACCCCGCCAAGCAGGCTTGGACGCGCTGCCTCTGGCTGGGGCTCTGCCTCCCGCAGCCCGTGGGCTCCAGAGCGGCTTTGAACGCGTTACCCCTGCTCTTTTGAGGCCGTGTGAGCTCAGGTCTCCTGGCAGGGGGGGACTGCCATCCCGAGGCAGCTCCGGCACCGCTGTGACGCCAGCCGGTCCCACTCGGCAGGCAGACGGAGCAGCCTCGGCTCTTCGCTGCGGACGCGGGCGCAGCACGCTGAGTGTCTCTGTGCCAAGCAGAGGTGCCGTGGCCGTGCCTTCCTGCGGCTGCCACACAGCTCGGTGCGGGATTTACAGCCGGCGTGGCCATCCCTTCACACCCCTGTCCCCCGTCCAGCTGCCCCCTGCTTCCATGTTACACACTGAGGGCTCCGCAGGCCGGGGCTCCGACAGGGCCTCGTCTTCTCCTTTCTTTGTCAGTCCCCCCTGTCTTGCAAGAGTGTAGAACTTGGACAGGGTGATTTGAACAGCGTGTGGAGCAGATGGAAGCAGGTCCCTGGCTGTGGCCAGGTGGAGGGAGCACTCAGCAGGCAGAGGCTGGGCATGGCAAGCTGAGAAGAGGCTCCTGGCTCCGCGAAACGCTGCTCCCTCTCCACCTAACGCTAAAGCAATTGGTGTCGATGGCTTTTGAATGAGTGTTTTTGGCATGCGAGCAGGAGGCTGCCCCCTGCTCCCCCACCCCACGGGAAGCCAAGCTTGGTTCAGCACGATTTACAGCGAGGGAAAGAAAGGAAGAGAAACATGTACAGCAAAGAGGCAGGGAGAGAAAAACAGGAGCAGGGTAATCTTCAATGCAAGCTTGCAAGCTGGTCTAAAAATAGAAGGTGAACTGTTCCCCAGTAATTAGCCAGGAGATGGTTTTATTTGCAGCAGTGCGATTTCAGCAGCAGTGCTTTTGGCAGGAGGAGATGGGAATGTCCCAGCAGCTCTAACCTTGCAGAACAGGAGGAGACTTGCCTCCCCTTGCCAAGGGACAATCCCCACAGAGAGTGGGCGAGCATGGGCTCAGGCATGAGCACATTCACATCTTCCTCTGCCTGCCTGGACAGAGGGAGCAAGAGGACAGCAGAAAAGAGGTATCCCCTCCACAATGGCCTGCTGCCTGTCTGGGATTAGATGCTCCTCGGCCTTTGCACTGGAAGAAATGATGAAGTCCTTCCACAGGGGGAGGAGACAGCAGCATCCTGGCATAAGGACTTGGTCCCTAAAGGGGTTCAAGCAAGGACAAGCCATGCCCAAGGTCTCAGTGGGGAATGGCATAGGGTCCCAAGCTTGGAATACAGCAAGGACTGAGCCTGAGGCCCTCCATTTGCCTGCAGGTGCATTCCGCAAGTCTTTGCACCCAGGGGAGGTGCTGAGGGTTGTGCCCACCCCAAACCAGCACGTGAAGTCAGATGGATGATGGGAACTGGATGTCAGGCTGGAATTTCCCAGCTGGCCATGGTGGAGGGTGCAGGGTTAATGCCAAGGCTGCCAGATACCTTCCCTTTTGGTCTTTCTTGTGGCAGCAAGGACAGGGGGCTGTCCTCGCCTCCAGCCTGGTGCAAGGGCTCCTCACGAGGCAGTGGGCATCTCTGTGCTCCTTGCAGGTGATGCCTTGTTAGGGCTACCTAAAAACAGAGGCCAGACAAAATTAAGAGGATAAAAGCGGGTATTTATTGAAGGGCCTTCAAAGGTACACTTTGGGCAGTCAAAAACCTTCTCGGAGAGGCTACACCCAAAATGGACCACAGGTCACGAGTTTTTCATACTTTTATAAGTTTGGTCCATTTGCATATCAGGGTTAATTCTCCAATTACAATTTCAGGTAATGAAGTCATTACCCCAAGTTTGTTCCCCCCTTTTAGAGGCTTTGTTTACATATTTTGAGGCCTGAAACAGTAAGGTGTCCTTGAAGTCCAGGCCTAGAGAGGATTTGTTTTGTCTGACCAAGATGGGAGAACAGCAGCTAACAGGCTGTGTGGCGTTTTAGAGTTACACACTAAAGCAGTACAGGATCTGAAAAATATAAAGGCTAAAATCCTAAGGCATCACAGGAGTTGGGCTGCTGAGGGCTTGGGATGGGACAAGTGGCAGAACTGTCCCAGCCTGGCTCTCAGGTGGCCCTTGGGTGCTGGAAGAAGTGAGACTCTTTCCCAGGGTTTGCTGGAGAAGCCTAACAAAACCAGGAATAATGTTAAAATTCAGGCAAAACTCAGCATTTACATCCTGCTGCTGCTCACGGTGGGAGTGGGACTGGGATGGAGTCAGCATGGATCCAGGTCGTTTCATGCATTTTATGGGTTCTGACAATGCAGGATGACAGTGGGAGAACAAAATGTAACAAAACAGAAAACAAAAGTGTGAAGAGTCACCTCAGCACTGTGCTGGCCCTCTCCCACCGGTCCAGCACTGCATACCCCAAACCCACCCACACCCCAGAAGGAAGACAGAGAGACTGGAGGGACCTTTTGGCTGAGGAGGTGCAGACTGCCTAAGGACAGCGTGTGCTGCAGTCTGACAGCACAGCCCCACGCCATGGAACCCAATGGCCCTTGGGCAGGGAATGGTCACCACTGCCCCACGTTGCACAGGTGTATGGGGTACCATCACCTGCATCCTGAAGGGGAACAGTGTCACAGGACTGTGGCTTTCCAGACCCAGGAGATCTGCTATCACTCTTGATAAAAGCTGGTTTTGGCAGAGCAAAAGCCCGATGGTGAGAAGACAATGTGCCATTTGACCTGCAGCCAGCAGCTCCCCCTGGGCTGGGAATCAATCCATTGCTGAATGAAAGAAAATGGGTTTTACATCCCATTTCAGGCAACACCCAGCCCCTGCTGTCCTCCTGTTGATTTTGTGGCTCTGCAATCATGTTTAACTTCCCATCTTTCTGTCTCCCTATTGCTGTCTGTGAGGCCTGTGCAAACAGCAGGGGAAGCAGGCTAATTGCCTCTGGAAAAGGACTGGTGATAACAGTGACGCTGGAAGAGCCATCACAGGTCGGCAGTTAGCAAACGGAGAGCGCAGGGAAAAGCACCCCCCTCTCCCCTGGATGCTCTTCTGAAGGATTACTCGTACCCGTAGGAGGTCGTGCTGCTCCGGGGTGCCGGGCGCTGCTGGTTTGTGAGTGTCCTCTCCACTGGGACACGTGGGACATTTACAAGTTGGGAGGTCTCTCCAGGAGCCAGTTTAAAGCTGGTGGTTCCTCTGGCTCACTCCTGCGTGGCAGAGCAGCTGTTGACACTGGATAAAAACTGAGGAGCGGGATGGGAGCAGCCAGGGCATGCGCCTGTGCTGGTAGTGGGGATGGATGTGCAGCTGTGGTGGGGGGACACCTTGGAGTTATGGGAGTGGCTGGAGAGCCTCCAAATTCAGCCCATGCTGCCTTTGGGGCAGGAGCGGGGTTTGCTGTGAGGCCCTGAGTTCAGGAGGTTACGTAGAGCTTCGCTGCCCTGCTGTGCCCCCAGCTGAGGATGGCCACAGGCTCCCTTTCTGCTCCAACCTCCGTGGAAACTGTGCATTGGCAGATGTGCTCTCACTCCCAGGCAGGGTAGGGATGTGCAAGAGATTTGTCTCTTTTTTACATATATATATGTATATAACAGAAAAGTTTGGCCAGGTGTGCACCCACCTGGGGTGTGGAGAGGTGATGCAGCCCAACTGAGACATGGAGAAAGGACCTGAGCTGTTTCCTTTTTACCTGTTTTTTTCTCCTTCTTCCTCAGTGTGTCCATTGCCCCTGCTCCGGCAGCCCTGCATGTGCCCCCAGCAGCCAGGGGTGACACCGCCGTTCCCCTGCGCATCCCTCCCCTGCCCTCCTCTCCTCAGGGATCCTCCTGCAGACAGAGAAATCCTCCCAGGAGGGAAGTGGCAGTACGTAGGTTTGCACAGTGATGCATGAATGCAATCAGCCCGGCCTTTCCAGGAGCACAGGGAGCATGTGGCGAGGGGGCGCAGCCTCCCTGGAGAGATTGTACCTGAGACGCATTAGAAATGGCTGTGGGGAATTTTTAAACTAGCAATCAAGAGACGGCTTGGAAATGAAAATCAGTGATGGACAAAGAGGCCGGGGGGAGGCAGGGGCTGCCCCTGCCTCAGAGCTGGACGAATCTGTGTGAATCACTGTCCTCTTAGCAGTGAGGGACAAGACCTGTTCTGGAGCAAAGGGTGAAACTTGGCTGAGAGTACCAGTGGCTCTGAGATTTCCCAGCTGAAAAGGACTGGGCTCCTCTGACCTGCTGGATGACAAAGCATTCACTTCTCAATTGCCTCAAAAACCCCCCCAGACAATGAAAGAGGGGACTAGGAGGGGGGCAGAGGTCAGCAAATGCAGCATGTCCCATTTTGGTGCAAGCTTCCCCTGAGATTGAATGGTGGGTGCTCAGCTCTGGGTTTCTGGGAATTAGATACAGGTTCCAAGCAAGCTCTGGCTCCCAGACTGAAGATTGCCTGCTCTTCCCAAATGCACACAGGGAGGGGTGTGAAGTGTCATGTAAACTGGGTCTGCTGATCCAGAATTCTCTCGCTGGGAAAAGCAAAGCGAGGGAGAAAAAGCCGATTATAATGCTGCCAAATTAGCAGAGCTGTACATGACAGGTATGGGAAACACCTGCAATCCCGATCCATACAGTCCAGCATTTTAAGAGTGGTTATTACAAACAGCTCGGCAGGATGCACAGCCCTCCCCCGCCTGCACTCCACTCCCCATCCGTGGCCTTTCCCTTCCCCCAGCTCTGGGCAGCTCTGGTGCGGTTATCTCGCACCGCTCCACACCGTGAGGATCCTACCTTAGTGGCTTTTCCCAGTGCCGATTCACATTTTGGAAGACAGTCAAGTCCTGGAGCTGAATCTGCTCCTGGCATTGCTCTAGCCTTGTGGCTAAGGGCGATGCCAGCAGTGAATCTGGCTGGCAATGTCTGCAGTTTCTTCAACAAAAGGGAAGTTAAAAAAATCCCAGCCCGGCACGGCACAGTGGAGCCGTGCCCCCTGGCAGTGCCAGCTGCGTGCTGCCTGGAGCAGGCCAGCCAGCACGGTGGACAGATGGTTGCTGCCCATGTTAGCATGTTGCTCTTTCGAGGAGGGACTCATGCTTTTCCTCCATTCACCTCTGCATTTCAAATAGCAATTCTCCATCCACTTCTGCGTTTTCAGCTAGCAGCTTGCTCGGAAACCTCGGGCTGAAGCAGAGACATCTCCCTCCCCAAGGCCAGAGGTACCATATGGCACACTTCCAGCCTTGGAGACCAAACAGCTTGCTCAGGCACATGCTGGGGCATGGGTGTCAGGGAAGGGACTGGATATCTGTGAGAACCCTCCCCAGCTCTGCTGTCAGAGGGTTCTGACCTTATGCCTCCTTCTCACACTCCACTGAAAACGCAGTGGTGCAGCCCGTGGTTCCCCAGACTGGGCTCTCCTGAAGCCGTGGGCATGGAGCTCCCTTCTGCTGGACTTGACCTGCCCATGCCGGGGCCCAGGCTCCAGCCTCGGGTTTGAAGTGAGCTGTCTCCCAGTCTAGGTTTGGGAAGGTGTACAGGAGGGAGGAGAGACTCCTCCTCTGCTCCTCCTCCCCTCGGGGACACTCCTGCCGGGGTACTCCCTGCCTTTTGCAGTGACACAGAAATGCTTCTTAGCGTCCATCAAGGAAAGATGGGATCCTGGCACCCACGTTGCAAAGCCAGAGCTGCTTGGAGCTCTGAGCAGCTGCAGAGGACTGCGGCAAGCCTATTTCCCTTCCCTCCTGCTTACATGTGCGCTCATGGACACTCTGCGGGGCAGGAGCAATGACCTCAGAGTAGTGTGGCAGTGGGTGAGGGCACAGCAGGCAGTGCACGGGCAGAGGAGCTGCAAGGCAGCGCTGCGGAAAGTGGGATTAGCATGGAGAAGGGATGGAGGGAGAGAAGTGATCCTTGTGGTGGGCTTCAGGACTTTGACACACATTGGTAAGAAACTAATAAAAAACAGGGGCACCTGCAAAACTTGAGTGGAAGCCTGGCGTGAGGGATGAGGACTCGCTCAGGGATGTTGTGAGGGTTCGGAACCTTTGGATGGCAGAACCCCCAGCCATATTTAGGTGCCATATGGGGCGCTAAGTGCAGTGGCACAGGAGCAGGAGGCTAATTCGCATTCTTCCACCAGTCCTGGGAATGTGAAGCCTGGGCCTGACCTGGGGGCTGCCTGCCTCATGCATCACTCAGATGACAGCAGAGTTATTTTTTTCCTGACAGGACCCAGAAACCAGGTCACTCTGTATGTAAATCTATAACAAATCTGGCTGGGATTAGGCGGGCCGTGGAGAGGTGGCAACAAGCGGCATTCATCAGATGTGCCCGTAGCGAAGGCTCCGCGGCACGCACAGGGAAGGGAGCAGAGGCACATTCTTTCTCGAGCAGGGGGGTTGCTACGCCGGGAGCTCCCGTCCCGGGTCGGAGGATTTAGGCCATGATGGCCTCAGCAGAAACAAACGCTGCATTCCAGGGAGGCCATTCCTTGAGAGCAATTAAATAATAATAACATGATAGTAATAAGCAGATCAATCAATCCCTCCGTGAGCTGAGGGACCCTGGGGGGAGGGCTGGGCTTTTCCCAGAGCAAACTAGGGCCAGCTCTTCTCCAATAAACACAAATAATACCAGTAACTCACCTCAGATCTTGGGCCAAACTTTGGCTCATGACGCCCGTGCAGGATGTGGGATGCATGTGGGGTGTATGGACACAGCTTTAACTTTACTTGTGCAGTGAACCCTGTCCTGGGCTGAGGGGAGAAACGGCAGCGTGGCTGCAGCAGGCAGGGGCTCGTGATCTGTTTCCTACTCCTCCCTCCTTCTTGAGAAGGTGAGCACAGGCGCATGGGATGATTACAAGCCAGCTCCAATCTCTTCCAGCAGTGTGCCTCCCCGCTCCAAACTCATCAACTGAACCTGCAAGGGTTAAAGAATAGCGGCACTTGTCTCCATGGGCATCGCAAGACCTATTTAAAAATCTCGACCCCTTTGGCTCAGTTACTGAGGGAATTTTTTCAGCTGAAAATGCCAGGGCTCTGGGAACTGTTAAACCCCACAAACCCTAGATTGCTTTTATGCCTGCCCCAGGCTGCAGCCTCGGATCTTTTCTTTTCCCCTCTGCAAACTGCTGGGTAATGAACCCTTGTGGCATGCCAGCTCACCTCCCCTTCTCCCAGCTGGCAGCCCAGCTCCACAGCAATGCCCTTTTGTTCCACCGGTGCTGAGATCTGCAAACTCATTGCTAATTACTGCATCTGGGGCTTCCAGCTCCAGCGACAACGCCAGGACTTTCTTCGGGCTCCTGACGGCCAAAGTTCATCCCCCTGCTTATTTCCTTACCAAAGACCATTATCTCTCATTTACATCTAAACTAGTTTTTTATACCAGTTTAAACGCCGCCCCTCCCCCTGTAATCTCAATGCAAATGAATTAAAAGTTCATTCTTCCGATGCTCAAATCCTGCGCACTTTCTTTTTCACTTCTTATTTAAATCACACACTGTTTTGAACTAAACCTTTTATTTCCTCCCAATTATTATTTCTGGTGTGTTTTCCAGAGCCTTACAACACGGCATCTGATTATACACAAAGCTTCGGAATAAAGCCCTGCTTTTTCCCTTCATTAAGGACACAAAGGATTCCTGTGTGAGCCAAGCAGCACTTTGGACACTAATACAGCTTTACACCCCAAATCACATCCTGGCTCTCTGCAGCGCAGATTGGGGAGTGGATCCCTGCCTCTCCTTGCTGCCAGCATCCTTTGCAGGCTGCAGCCAGCTCCTTCCCTCCTTGGAATGAACATCCGATTCAGCTGTGCCAGCATGTTCGCCCACAATCTCCCGTCCTCTGGCTCTTCCTACATCACAACCGGGGGTGTTTGCTGGCTAATCCTGCCTGCTTGGATCCCCTCTGTTTGCACCCGTGTTACGGGTCCAGAAGCTTGGTGGGTCCACACAAGATTTTGCTGTTGTTGACCATTTCCCGTGGAGTGGGAGTCGCATATAAAGCCTAAGCTGTAAACCCCACAGCCCTTCCTGAAGCCTAAAATTAATGAACTTTGGGCCAAGAGACATGAGACCAAGGACATGAAGGCAGGCAGTGGCAGGACTGCTTGTAACCCCCACAGGTAGTCACTGCATCCCTCCCAGATCTGAGACCTTGTCATCTGGAAACTGCCTGAATCAAACCAGAAGCACAGGAAACCACCCTGTCTGCAGCACGTTTCCCTTATTTAACATCATCATGCAGAAAGGAATAATGTATGCCGTGTTTACCAAGCGAAGAGGGGAGAGCTTTCTATCAAAACGATGCATTACTGAGCTGATTAGCTGCACAAGAAGTCTCTCTAAGCAAATGGGTTTTATCTCGTTGAATATTCCAGCATTTTAAAAATAAACTGTTCGTTCTTATTGAGTTTTAAAAATACTTCTGACTGGTGGTCACCTGGAGCTGACAAACATTTAGAACCGTGGGGGTTCAGGACGGATTTCAAAAGCAGTTCATAGAGTGTGAGAAGCAATTTGCCAAATGGACACAGGATGGGAGTTGGATCACTGGTTTCTACCAGAGAGAGACTTCTTTCAATATAGAAAGGTTTTGTCTAGCAGGCTTTGCATGGGTGTGTAAGGTGAGGATACTAGACCTGCAGCTCTGATATCATACCACGCTTCTCCTCTGGGACCTTGGGCAATTCAGGTTATCCTTGTCTCTCTTAAACTCTCTATCTGTAGAACCGAGATATTGCTGCCTGCAGTAAATATCTGCAAAGTGCCGGAATGTGAGGGTTATTACTGTTAAATATCTGTGCAGCTTTCACCTCTGCTGCACTGAGAAGCCAGCCCGTAGGAACGATCCTCTGTCTGGCAGAGTGGGAATCTCATGGTACGGGAGTGAACATGGACTGAGAAACATGAGGAAAGCCAGAGCTGCTCCATACCAGGAATTTTTATTCATTAAATATTCAAAATCTGATGTAATTAGCTACTCTGGCCACTATGAGCTTGCCTTCAGTTTAGAAACAGCCAGGCCAGGCCATGTGCTTCCTTGAGAGCCAAGCTGCCTTTCTGACCTGCTGAGGAGCAACATGTATGTCCCAAATGCCAGGCTGGCCACTTCTTCTTCTTCTGTCGCACTGAAAGTAAAATTAACATCTGAATCCCAGTGATCCAGGTCAGCCAGACCCCTGAAGGATACATAGCACCAGGGAGGTAATGAAACACCACAAAACCACTAATTGGCTTCTTTTCAGCCACATCCCTGTGCCACCGGCCTTGCCCTTCTCAAGCCACCCTACGCTGCCTTCGGACTGCTGAGACACAGCCTGTTCTTGCAGGGCCAGAACAGTTAATGATACTTTGTGTTACTGATTCTGTAATTCATATTGTTTGTGCTGGCGGGGAATTCCCCGTGACATTTTATCTCAGCCAGTCTCCTCCAGCTGTTTAAAATCTTTGGAATTATTATTTCTGGCTCACGGGTCCACCTTAGGTCATGGCAGGATTATTCCTGGGTTGTGCACGAGCACATGGCCACCCTCCCCAACGCCATTGGTCTGGGAGAGATAGGAACATACAGGACATAGCAGGGGTGGGGGTTGGGGGTGTGCAAAGTTTATGGTAGATTGGGAACAGACAAAATTAAGGCAAATGGGCCTTAAGGTGCTATCCTGGCTGTTCCTGGTGCCATTGAAAGGGGTACTGGGCTGGGGGACTGGGGAGTGGAGGGCCCATGGAATGAGGTAGGGAAGCTGGGTGGGCAGGGGGAAACAAGCAAAGGGGCAGAGCAATGCCGGGGTGCTGGTCTGGGCTCTGAGTGTGCTTTGTGGGGGAGAGCTGGGGGTTTGATCTGCACCTGGGGTGGAGTGTGATTTGGGGAGAGGTGCCTATGTGTGTGTGTGTGAACTTGGGGGCTCCCACCAGTATGGGGACTGAAGGGCATCCCCTGCTCAGCTGTGTGTGCTGCGGCGGCTCTGCTGGCAGGCGGCTTCCCTCCATCGGCGGTGGGTATTCATCAGCGCCGCGCACGCCGGCCCCTGGAGCTGCAAGGCGAATCACAAAGGGCACATTTTAAACTCTGCTTTTAATCCCACGGTCCTGCGCATTTAAGCCTGAACTGCCTTGCATTTGAACCTCTGCAAATACGTTTTGCAGCAGCCCCCAACCCACAGCCCACTCTGGAGAAAAACTAATTAAAGCTGCCTGACTAGCTGCTAAATATTAAGAGCCCAATAACGGCGCAGACACAGGGACATCATCATCAGAATGACAAAAGCCGGTAGCCAGTGGCTGCTGATAGACAGAGGGGCCGGGCAGGCTTGTGCCGGCCTTGCTCGGCAGAGACATCCCGCTGCCCTGGGAACACCATCCGCGGTGACCGCTCGGGCGCTTCCCGCTCCCCATCCCACGCGTTTCACGGCCGGGCTGAGGCCGGGCTTGCTGCCGATTCAAGTCACGTAAAAGCGGCAGGGCCAGCTGGCCGACGTGGGCTGCGGGGTCCTGACCCTCATTTCTGCCCTTCCTCCAAATATTCTGCAATTACACGTCGATTGCTCGGCGCGGAGAAAAGCAAACACGCCGCGAACGCCGGCGCGCTGGGGCTGTTTGCTCTCAGCGGCCGCGGCACAGGCTGCTGCTAGAGAAGAAAGTGGGTGACGGGTAGAGCTGGTGTTTTGGGGTTTTTCATGTCATGGAAAGCCCAAGAGACCCTCCAAGGATGACTGGCCATAGGCACAAGTTCCAGCTAGTGTGAAAAAAAAACCCCGAACAAAACAACAGCCCAGGCAAAAAGGAATTAGAAGGAGAAAAAGGGAATTTGAAATTCAGCTAAATCACACTTCTCTCTGAAAATTTCATTCCTGCAATTGTTCTGAGTAACACGTACGATTACTCTAGCTGAAAGAAATGATAAAAAGCATTTCGTTTTCTCAGCTCATTTGCTTTCTACATCTGGCAGTGTTTTGTGTGCAGGCAGTCTCACCGTGTTCCCGAGGTAGAGTCCTTGGAAATGGAAGCCGAGGAATAACAGCGCAAGATGTTTTTTTTTAAACTGTTTTGCAAACGCTTCTGCTTCTAACGACCAATAGACGAGCTAAAGCCCTTGGCAAAATGTGATACAACAATAAATAACATAGCAGTTTGCAGTGTTATTGTAATGGTGAGGAAACCTCCACACTCTTTATTTAATATCCAGATACTACGTTGCAGTACAGCAGAGTAGAATGTGCTGGCGATAACTTCCCCGAAGAAAAACTGCCCTTTGATCCATTACTGTCCCCAGCTGTGCCTTCACCAAGGGGCTGGAACGGAGATGTGTTTACCTCGGGTACTCCCGTGGTGATCGCCACCTGTGCAGCTCCTCAAAGCCTGAAGTGCTCCAGGGGAAGGGGCATTAAATGAGCTGGGCAGCAATGCACTCTCCTGATCTGAGCAGATGCTGGGGAGATGCTCTGTGATATAGGGGCCTAATGGCATGGTCTGCAGTGAGCAGGGTGCTCTGAAAGAACCCAAGAGCCCGTGCACAGCAAACTTACACATGGGACATGCCAGGCTGTGCATTGGCACTTGCAGCACAGAGGCTGCTGGATGAGCATGGCATGGCTCCGGGGTGATGTGTGGGTTCAGAGCTGTGGTTCGCACCTGGGAAGACTCACAGGACTTCAGCTCAGTTTGCTGGTGCCCCAACAGCAAGGGAAGAGGGAGCAGGAACACACGTGCAGTGAAGCTGTGCAGCTGGGGCACTTCAGGATCAGAGGGATATGGCCCTCCCAGAGTCCTGTCCTCCTCATCTTTCCCTTTGAGGCAAGGCACAGACAACAGAGGCACAGAGGACTCTGCAATTTGAAATGGCCCATAAGCATTTTGGTGTAATGAAGACAAGAGTTGGAGGGAATTATTTTTCACACTGGTGAAAAAAAAAATAAAAAAACCTGTTGGGGAAAATTCAGGTGACGTTTATCTGCCCTTTAATGAGCAGGTGTCCTAGATCACAGCTCCAGTCCAAACTGGAGGTCCTCTTACCTGATGCACTCTTCCTCTTGCACATACCTGTAACCAGAGTCCCATCCCTTGGCTGGTCACCCCTTTCTCTGGTGAAGCTGAGGTGTTGGTGGAAGCAGGACAAAACTGCTGGAGCCATTTGCCACGTGCATTCTCTGCATACCCCACAGATCTTTATTAGTGCCCCCAAAAACGTACCAGCAGCACTGGGGGCTTAGCACACCAGTGTTTGTTTAACCCATCCTGGCTAAACGAACGTGATGCTCCCCACACATCCTCCAGGGACTGTTTACCATCGCCCTTTCCTCTCCTGGTCCCACTGGAGGAGAAGACAGGAAAGAGGGCGGGTCCTAGGGACAGGGCTCCTGCTCTCCAGTCACCCCCAGGTCAGGGGGTGTTGGCAGCCCAGCACAGTCCCCAGTGCCTGCAGATCATGCATCATTCAGAGCACTGGGACGAAGCCCAGTGTGCTGACTCTGGCTTGCTTAGAAATTTTTGAATAAAATGGCTTTTCCATGAGACAGTGCAAGCTCATCAGATCTGATTTGTTCCCCAGAAGAACAGCAGCTGCTATAAACTTTCACCAAGAAAAGGATGGAATTTCTGCTCAAAGCCAGAGCTGGAGGAAGATATAATATCAGGCCTGCCTGGCCAGTAGCCAAATGATTAAGACAAGGAAAGACTGAGTACGAGTCTTTTAGCTGACCAGAGCTCGCACTGGAACCTGGGTCTCCGACACAGTCAGTGGGTGCTAGCTCTCCAAGAATTGTGATGCGAGACGGGGAAGGCAAAAGAAAGCACGACACGCTGCAAAAACAAAAGCAAAAAACCCTGCCCAAACACAACCCCAAAAACACGCACACACACAAAACCCCTCCCACAACAGAGAGAAGCTGCAAGCTGTCATCAGCCAGGGAAAATTTCCAGCTACGAGCCTGCTCTCAGCTATCCTTATGCTGAACTGCTCAGCTAAAACCCCCAAGGGCATCTCCAAAGTCTCCTTTTCTGTTCCTCCTCCTTTGAATACATACATGGTATTCAAACACCATACATACATACATAAGCTGTAATACACAGGATATATTCAAAGTATTTTACATACCAACTACTGTTTCCATTAAACCTTCTGGGCTTTGTGCAGTACCGGCAAGAACATCCGCAGCCAAGTGGAGATTTAACAAAACCCTCTTCGCATAAAAGTTTGAGTCATGGAACCAAATTGCGCTCCACACAGGGGCACAAAAATGGTACAAAAATTAAGATATTAATTTTAATGTGATCTTAAACTTTGGTCCCAATTAGGCATATGCCCAAGTCCCATTGGAATTAAGCACATCATTTTTTTGCTGAACAGGGAAGGCTGCTGAATCAGGACTCCAGACTGTAAAATTGCTCAATTGCCTTCAAATTTCTGGGGAAAAAAAATAGTGTGCTCTGAAAGCAATCGCAAAATACATTTGGTATTCAAAGAGTATAAGTGAGTGCAGGGCTTATAATTAAATCCTTATCTACGAAGATGCTACTGAGTGACTGTACATTCTGGGTAATTTTTAATGGCCTGAAACTCAAAAACCAGCATAACCAATTTTTTTTTTGCATTTTTTTTTCAGAAGACACAGCTAGTTAGCTATAATTCTGCAACAAATCCATTACTTCAAAACAAGTCCCTGATCCTGCAAGCATGAATGCACTTACTTTTAACGATGCGAGAGGACCAAGGGGAGTCATGGCAGAAGCTACCAGTGTTAATATGGAGCAGCATGCAGGATATAGAAATAAAAATATATAAATATCTATAAACAAATAAAAATAAGGGTGGGGTCGAGCCCTGAAACGTGCATTGGCGCTCTAGCCCTCATTTTCAGTCCCCCAGCTGCTTCTGCCCAGGGCCTGGGAGAAAGCCCATGGCAAGGTGACGTGTGTGGCACTGGGAGAGACAGCAGCAGCAACCAGCCTCAGGAGGGCTAAAACTTTTTCCTCTCTCTTTACCCCTCAGCTCTTTAATTATGCCATATTTTTTTGGAAATAGTTTCTCAGCTCTTTTCACCTGGGTGAAAAACTCCATGGTAGAGTAACGGCCATGTAAATAAAATCTCTCATCAAAGAAAGGATACACGGGGCAAATTTTCAAAGTGGGGTAAGTGATATTTTTTTAAAGCTTGGTGACTTAAAAGACAACGTGTCCAGTTTTGCCTGGCCTTTCGGGAAAATTCGCCACGCTTTGAAGCCAAACAAGTTTTACATCCAATAATAAAAATATGAACTCCAGGTTCAAAAAGGAAACAGTGGGTCGGCTTGCTGGAGAAAGGCTCCTGTCTTTCCCAAAAGCACAGTGAGACAGAGGACGAGCACTCCTCCAGTGTCATTTTCTGTAACGCTGGATTCTTTAAAATACAAATCTTGCCACAATTACAGGATCAAACGTGAGGTCTTACCTGAAATAAAAGGTCGCATGGCTTAATCTGTAAATAAGTTTCATAAAAAGCTCTTAAGCAGGTCAAAGCATAGCAGGGACACTCTTAGCAGACCAGCTTCCTCTCCTTCCACAGCTCACTCCCACTGAGGTGGGGTTTTGGAGCCACCAGAGAGGCTTCTCCCAGTAGTGTAAACCCTGGGAATTACACAGAGGCCAAAATATCCCTGCTACTTACAGACAGGGGTTCCCAGGTCTCACTCCCTGCCCTCAGCACTCTCAGCCACCCACCTGTGTTCTCACCTCCTTCACCTGCCACTACCACCCCAGCCGGGTGAGCTGAGCCCTCACCCAGGCATTACAGAGGTGCTGCCCAGAACTCAGACATGGCCAAGCTGTGGCACAAGGCCATGGCAACAGAGAGGTGGGGGCAGGTGAGAATTTGTGTCAGGACCCTGGGACTGGTGTGACACCCTTCAGCTCACTGCATGGCCATCAATTCTCCTGCTCATGCCACTGCAGGACTTTGGGGATGCATGTGTGAGCTTGCCTTTCATGGTCCTGGGCTTTGTTTTTCTCCCCCTGGATGTTGCCTATCTGTACATTTTGCTGGCTCCTGTACATCGGTTGCTAGGTAGCTCCCACTCCTACTCCCTTCTGTGTGCCCTTAACTTGCTGCTGATCTCTCCAGTAGTTCCTGCATCTTTTAATTACATTAATACCTGCTACAGTCCAATGAAAAGGGAAAGAAAAAAAGAAGGCAAAAAATGTGCTCCGGGAACAAGCAAAGGCCAGTCAGCACAGCAGGCTTCCATCTTTTGGCTTTATCTTAATCCCCCCTTCCTGCTTTTTCAAGCAGACCCCCTCGAATCCTTTTCCTTCTCTTGAGAAAAACCCAGGCATCTCTTGAACTCATTTCTGCACTTTGCCTCAACCGTCTCCCCCGTAACTTATTCCATATGTTTGCTTGGCTTTGCCTTCTGCCACAGTTCCCTCTTTACTCCCAGCTCCTGAACCCTCAGATCACATCACTGGGGCGCTTTGTTGACTTAATTGGATCATCAGCCTGGCTGTAAAGCTTCCCCAGCCAACCCTGCTTCCCTCTCCTGGGCTGCTGCCCTCGCCCTGAGGCTGGAGAAAAACGTATTTCTCTGCTGGATGTATAAATAGATGATGCACGTTAAATTTAAAATATATTGAAGCTGATAACCACAGGTGCAGGGGCTGCAATTCATCCACTGGAAGCAGACGCTTCTTTCTGGCAGGCTGGAAGAGGAGGAGGGGACCCTGTGGCCTGGACAGCGAGGAGTGTTCTTCCCCTCCTGCTCTCCACTCACTCCCCTCCTGCTGCCCTCTCCCGTGCTCTCCCCTCCGTTCCCCCACCCCTGACTGCTGTAAGGCCTCCACTTGTGCTGGGAGGGCAGGGGTTTCAAAGGCCCGTGGAGGAGGTCCTGGCTCTGCTCCAGGCTGCAGGATCAGCCAAAGGGCAGCATGTCTGCTGTGCAGGGTGCCCAGACAGGGCAGGTGTAGGGTTGGGCCAGGCACCTCCATCCACCAGGTCCCAAAAGCTGCCCTCGTGCTGAGCACCAGGTGGGCCACGTGTGTCCATCTGAGCGTGCTTTTTGCCCGTCTTACACTGATGTCGGGATCGGCTGGATCTTGGCACATCAAACCCACACCAGGATGTACCAGTGTACCCTGAGCTGCTCCCCTGGCTTTCTGCATCCCTCTGCATCACAATGGCCAGGAGAAGCAGCCATCCCCCCTTCTCCTGAGTGCGGGCACCTCGGCCTCCCACCCATGGGAAGCTTGTGTTGGTCCTGGTGAAAGGTGCAAGCAGTGGGGAGAGCAGCAGTCAGCACACCCCCAGCCAGGAAGGTTCAAACCCATGCAGTAACTTCTCCTTCCACCGAAAATGAATGGCAGGTGTAGACTCTGATGGAATAGAGGAATTACACAGCTGTAATGCTGATAAAGGCCACTCACTAGCAGGGAGGAAAAGGGGGAAAAGGGAATCCTAAACCACTGTCTTTCTGTGTTGTTCAATCCATGTCATGGCTTGCTACAGAAGGAAAGTGTGACAGTGAGGGGTAATTTTTCTTCCTGCAAAAAATACTAAGAACCCTGCCTATGTTTATCGACAGTGGAAGTCTCCGTTGCAGTGTCATACTAATAAAAAGGCTTTCTTGTTCTCATATTTTACTTTATAACATGGAAGCTTTGGAGTTGGTGTGGAACTCTGTCTGGGAAACCTTGCAGCTGGAACCTGGGGCAGTCGTTCCTGTCCCTTAGCCAGAGAAGAAAGCGTTTGTCCTCCTCTCTGTCCAGACAAAACTCTCCTTGTAGATTCACACATCCGTATGCCTTCAAGCCTTGAGCGAGAGGCTGCCAGCTGCAAGACCTGCTCAGATCACACTGCTGCTTTGTTTGAACTGTAGCTGAGCTGTGCTGCGGAGCAGGTCTCTCTCTTGGACATTCCCGCAGTTTCCTTGGCTGGTTTGAAACCAGTGCACAGCTTTCTGGTCCGAAGTCTCATTTGAAATGCTGCCCGTCATTCCTGCAGGGTCCAGCTGGGAAATGAGGGCAGCAGGACCTCGGCATGTTCTGGCTGAATCACCATCCTTGGGGGTATTTAAAAGCCATGTAGACGTGGTGCTTAGGGAGATGGTTTAGGGGTGGACTTGACAGTGCTGGGTTAATGGTTATACCCGATGACCTGAAAGGTCTTTTCCAACCTAAATGATTCTGTAATCAAATTTCGACTTTTCTCCACCTAGGTGCTGTAGACACCCAAAGCACAGCGATACCCACCATCATATTATGGTTTTGTGCTTCCTGCCACATGATAGCTTTGGGTTGCAAAAAAGCTTAGTATGAAACCCACCTGACTGGACGCAAGCCTTTTCTGTGCTCGTGTCTGCCTGCCACCTGCACAAACGCTGGGGCTGCGATGGTGTCCCTGGGCTTTGTGCACCCTATCCCTCCCCAAGGGCATCTTCCTGCAGATACAGCTCAGCCATTGCTGCCTGACACCTACATGCTAAGCAGTAACACCATTTCCCTTGAACTCCGAGTGCTACTCAGGGGCAGCAGCAGGAGGAAAAAATATGGGGTGGTTACGTAATCAGGACAGAAATAATTAGGTAGATGAAACCTTAAGAGAAGTAATCTATCTTTTGAAATGGACTGGCAGCTTGAAAAATTTAGAAAATCTTCATCAAACTATTACAAGCTTGAAGCGTGCGTGTGCTTTGTTTTATGGGTTCTTAACACATAAAGGACATGCAAGTATAATTAAGGATTTGCAGTCCATCTTCTTGATACTGGAATTGGACACCGGAGACCACGATAAATAATCTGTAAACAATCCTTCAAAACCAAATAGTCTATCAATTAAAAAAAAAAAGGCTCTTGGCATATAAACCACTTATCCTTGTAATGTTGTCCCCTTTTGGTGCTGAAGGTCCGGATTAAAAACAGACCACACAGAGTTAAAACACGCTTAGCAAAGTATCCAAGGTAACTTTTATTGACGCTGTGCGTAATAGGAAAGTAACAGGACTAGAAAATGGTTTCACCTGATCGAAGGGTAGAAGAACAGGGAAAAGGAGTGGTACAGAAGTGTTAATTGTCATGATGTGGCAGGTGTGCATCAGACCAGTGAAAATACTCACCTGTATGTCCGGCCTACTCCTGACTTGCTACTCGTCCTGCGTGTGAGCACAGAGGTTTCTCTGTGCGGGTGGCCCCAGCCTGCCCTCCCAAATGCAGCTGTTTGGCTTTGGCTTCACTTTCAAACAGCAGCTAGGACCCACCTCACTGTGCTAGCAGAGGAAACATTATCTTCTCCCACCTTGGTGAGGAAAGGAAATGTGTTTTCCCTTATTTTTAAGCTTGTGGTTTGCTGAGCATACTTCTGACTTGTTCTCTAATACTCGCTGGCCACGCTGGAACTACACAAGCCGTGTGCTGGTGCCAGGAGCTACAGCTCGGCCAGAGTCAGCCTGCAGAGATTCACGTGGCTGGGCCGTCAGTGCTGCTGCTGGATGCTGGAAGAGAACCCCCTGGGTCACACATGCAGCAGCAGCCTGCTCCCTCGGGAGCACTGAGCTGTGAGTTCCTCCTTCCAGAGGGGTGAGATGGAGGGAAAACCAAACATACTGAAAACTGCGCGCTATGAGATGTGCAGACCCCAGTGTGGCCAAAACCCACTGCATCGTGTCAGTTGCCACCTGCTTAAAACTCCCTCGCCGGCCTGATTTGACAGAGTGTTGGTGAGCCAGTGTGTTGGGAGGCAGGTCTCCTCCCACTCTGGGGCCACAAATCCCCCATCTGACTCCACAGCCTTCCCATGCCAGCATCAGATCCTGGTCAACTGGAGCTTCTGACTTTGTCAGTGCTGAAGTAGCCCCAGCTTAGGAATTCCTTGGATGTTTGTGTGGAGCAGCGTGCCAAGGGCCTCAGTGGCAACTGTCTTCGGGAACTCCAGGAACCCATGACCCACAGCCCCTCCAGTCCTTCTCTCTCCTGCTCTGGATCCCAAATACCCCAAAATCTCCCCACTAGGCTTCCATTACTCCCATCCCAACTTCTCTCACCCCAAACTTCCCCAGCCCATCCCTCCAAACCCCTTCAGGCCCAAAGGTGTGTACACCCCTCCCTGCTTGCCAAGCATGTCCAGTCTTGGTCCTCCTTGGGCTTTACAAAGCCCGTGTGGCCCCAGCTCCTGGTGTGCCTAGGGCTTCCAGCCCTTCCCTCCCAGGGCTGCCGGCAACTGAGGGGCTTCCTTGCTTTAAGAGTCACATCTAGACCCCTGCCTGTCCAAACAGCTGCAGCAGACACACGGACACATTTTTCAAAACCTTGGGCTGCCTGGGAAAGCCTTGTTTCTCAAGGCTGTCTACAGCCAGCCCTGTGAATACCGCCGGCAGCGGTTCTCTGCATCGTGCCGCATTCCTTGGAGCAGTGGGGATGAGGTTAGGTTGGGTGAAATTCCCAGGGATTTCCATTTTTTTCTACAGCTGTCTCCAGCCCCTGAAACATCTGTCCAGCTGGAAAAGACCATGGAGCTCATGAGACTCATTATTTCATGAGTTGGCCCCCAGCACCAGCACCAAGCCCCACCTACAAAGGCCAAGTCATCTCCCTCCACAGCCATCTCCGCTCTCCTGTGTTTTCCTCAGGCACTCATCCAGCTTGTCCTCTTTTTGTGTTTTTTTGGGAGAACTCTGCCACCATGGCAACAGCTGTGTCAGACAGACTGACACACACCCATAACGCTGGAGCAGATGCCTCAGAGTTTTTTGCCATTATCAAATCCTTTTACTTCTTTCACCCATTAACTCTTTCAGTGCCGACATTCCTGTGTTTCCAGGGAAGCCTCTGGCTGGTCTGGATACCAGTTTGCTTTGCTGTCACTAGGAGAGCTACTGGAAGAACTTCCAAATTTTTGCTATTGTTCTTGCAAAGCTAAAATGTGAGGGTTCATCTTGAAAGAGGCTAGAACATGAGTTTTGAGGCTGGTAACTAGTGGCTCGACAGCATTCAACGGGCAGGAGTCCATGGATGTGCTTTGGCTTTGAGAGCTATCCCAAGAGTAATGGTCCTTATGGGATTGTCCAACTGTAAACCTAACTACAGGTTTATTTTAACATAACTAAACCATTTTTACTTCATGTCTCTCAACAACAATTCATTTGGATGTACAGTGGGTTCAGGGACTGTGTGTCAGCAGTCAAAGCAGCCTTTTATCCATCTCCTTTCTCACCAGTGCCAGTCACTGGCTGGAAGTTACAGGCAGTTTTTTCCGAACCAATATGGAAAACCAGAACAACCTCAGTCTAACAAATGGCTGAAGACCCCTCTGTTGGTGTGGGACAAGCCAAGAATGAGGAATGAGCTGTTCTCCCTGCATTTCTCCTCCTCCAACATGTTTGGGAGGAGAGTCTTGCCTAGGGATGCCAGCTGCATCCACCACAGTGTTTGTGGGGACGACTTTGCTGGACGTGTCTCCATCCCACCAGCAGCCAAACACCTGGGGAAGCCCGGTGTGCTTGTGACTTCTCACTCATTGATCAGAAAGTGGCTTCAGTTCGGGTTCAGAGGCTTGGAGGTCCCTCTGGGCGAGGGCAGATCTAGCTCAGGGCACGGTGGCATTTGCAGGGCTTGTCTGGAGAAGCCAAGAAAATGAGCTGAGGCTGCGGGCTCTGGCATTGAGGATGTGCATCTTCTGTGAACACAATACAGACAACAACACAAACCTTAAAAATGCAAATCTTTGGGCTATAAATTCACTGCTCTACCCAAGGCAATTGTTAGTTTTCCATATTTATTTATGATTCATTACAATCTGGATTTTTATAGATTTTCTACTCTAAGTTTTATATTTAATTGAATGGGAGTCCTGGTATCTTTCTGCATGTGTTTATGTGGTTTTCATTAACTACTGTGCAATCTAAGAAAGATCTTTGTTAACCAAAAATAAGGAATGTTTGTTAATGTTTAATGGAAACAATAACAATAAAATTACACAATGATAATTAAAACCACCCCAACCGTAAAAGCTCCTTCTTAATGAATCATATTAAGGGAGGGTTCAAGCATGTATTTATGATCTGGGATGTGATTTATGGGCTAAATCCTGCCCTTGTATGTCTGCTTGAGGCTTTCACTGATTTCCATGGGGGCAGCATCTGCGGCGGAAGAAGGCAAATTTTGGAAGTGTGCTGATTCAGTGCTGCCAGAAAAGAACATTATTTTACCCTGACACAGTATATGCAGAACTAAAATGTTACCCTCCTCCCCTCACCATTAAAAATAGAGAGAATATGAAGCACAATGTTGCTGTGTGTCCTGGCACTCTCCTGGTGACTGGCTGTTGGGAGCTTTTCCAGTGGATGTCCCAAACTCCCAGCAGTGATTTATCACTAATTGTCACAATGGACCTAAGGCTACGAGTGGTTTGCAGGGGGAACAATAACTGATGTTGGCAAAAACATTTTCCTGGGCAGTTTGTGGGACCCAGACTATTGCACAGCATTGCATGTTCAAGAATTGGGTTCCTTTTTTTATGCTGAAATTTCTCTATGCCACACCAAGGGCTGGAAGGACTTGCGGTGGGTGCAGCCCTCACTTGCTCTTCTTGTGAGGCTGATTGACTTTTCCTGCATGGAATAAATGGGCCTTAGGGCAAATGAGAATCAGATCCAAAATGTTTCTGATTTGCATGGAAAAGTCAAGAAAGGCAAGGCAGTGTTCATAAAACTAATAAGACATTCTGGTGTTAATGATTTTTAATTATCCAGATATAGATTCCTTTTATCTGAATACTTTTAGGGCCCAAGTGGATAAATGCGCAAATAATATCACCAGGCACAGAGGTATTTACCAGAAAAGACCATCTTGAGAAAGATGCTCCATTTCCATCTATTCCACAGTGAGCAGAAGTGCAAACTTATTTAACAGAGCTCCGATGTCTGTGTGATAGAGCTGCAAACTCGCACTGCGGGGAGAATTTCATTTCCGAAGTCGGCAAGCGGTGACCAGCGCGTCGCTCGGAACAGATGCCGTGTCTCCCTGAGATTCCTTGTGCCTCTGCTCAGCTATGTAGCTCATTCTCCCCCCCTCCCTCTCTCCTCTCCAGAAGCCGCTCCGTCCTGGCTGCGTCCCCACCTCCCCTGGATGAAGTGTTTTGTCGAGCAAGCCTCGGACCAGAGCGCGGTGCGAAGGGTGGGGGAGGATTCAGACCGTGCTGCTCGCGCTTGTTTGGATCGGCTGCCAAAGCAACTCAGAGGCTTATTTTTTAAAAAATGGAGCCCCCTAATGTCTATTTAAACCAGAAAAAATACACATCCACTTCAGCCTTCCAGCCTGAGCCCTGGCCCTGCAGAAAGATGCTCTTGGCTTCTTCAATTAACAAATACGAAGCAAGTGCCCTCCTTTCCCAGCACAATGATGGCTGCTGCCACTATTATCCCTGGCCCCCCAATTATTTCTCAGAATCTTTCACTTAATGAAGTTTCTCTGCCTCCCCTTCCCAGCTCACCAGACTCAGGGAAGCTTGCTGAACCAATTTAACAAAATGTTAGGAAGAATAAAATGTAACTGCGTTTTCCTTTCTTTCTTTCTTTTGCCGTGTAGTCGGCAGCTCCCTGCTCTGTTCTCAGCTGTGTCCTTCACAGCGGCGCAGATCAGAGCATGGAAATGCATATCTTGTGGGTGCCAGGAGATGTGAATCATGAAAATAGAGACAATTCCTTCCCCTTGATCACAGTTTGCCCACTTTTTCATTAAAAGGGAGCCTTTAAATAAAACTCTCACATCTGAACACCTCCAAAATTGGGAATGGGATCTAGGTTTTGATTGTAATTCTGCCATCGCCTATGACAGTAGTGGGTCAAGCCAGGCTTCGAAGGCAAGCCATTAACTGGTGGTGCCCTTTCAAAAACCCAGCGTAAATCAGGCTGAGACTGCAGCGCCTCCAGACCAACCTCCAGCCTTGCAACCTTTCCTGGTCATCATTTTCCCTCACTTCACCGTTCTGCTTTTCTGCTTTTTCCATCCTTCTCTGGTCATCCCTTTATTTAGTCTTCTTTTTCACGTGTAACAAGATTTCTAACAGTACTTCCACTGCCCTGCCTAAGATTTTTCGTTTACAGATTGCCCCACTCTGTAATAGCTTCTACCTATGCTTTAAAGAATGTTCATATAATTATGACCAAAGAAGAAAGAGAAGTCTGCTTAAATATTTTTAAAAAAATATGCCACATTTCTGCCATTAATATTCCATGTTGGCAACACAGTGTGTCTTATTTAACACCACATCTTTCATGAAGTGAGGCAAAAAACTCCTTTGCCTTAACAAGCCCTCCTTGTAGATGATCCTGGCGAGGATTTGAGCCCCCCGAGAGCACCTTTCACAATGCAGGCTGCCCTGGTTTAAAACGAAGGCTCAGGCACCCCTAGGGGTGCAATGGTTGTGGTTTCTTCAAGAGCTTGCCCTGCGGAGGGATCCGTACGGCTGGGTCTGAGAAGGGCTTGGTGTAGCCTGAACTGCCAGGCCCATGTGACACCATGAAACTGGGATGGAAATTTCCTGAAATTTCACTAAAAACCCCCGACATTGGGTTAGGATTGGTGGGAATCAGTTGGCAAACCTGGATGCCATTGAACAACTGGGTTTCTGCCTGAATATTTTTCACCAGAAATGTCTTCTTCCTCATGAAAATATGGAGTTTTCCCTCAGAGACCAGATGTGCCACCTGCTCGATTTCCATTTGTGCATCTCCTCATATCCTTGTTCTCTCTGTGGTCCATGTTCTGGGCACAGAGCCTGCCTCCATCCCCTTCCCACTGCAGCACTGACTCCTCATCCACTGCCATGCACTGATTTGAGCCTGGAGTCTGGCTGGAAACCAGAAAGTGGGGCAAAGCGTGGGGGCATGAGCTCTGATTAACTCCCGTCAGGACTGCTAAATACAAGCACTTTGGGGTTATTCTGGCAGACAGAAAAAAGTCTTTTTCAGGAGGGAGAGAACAGAAAATTGCACTAATAAAGGTACAGCTGGGTGGCAGCTCTTTTCCTCCTGTCCCTGAGGAAATGCTGATGTCTTTCAAATCAACAAGCCACGCAGAGATTTCTCTGGGGGCAGGCTCTGACTTTACCTGAGCATTAACGTGGGCTGCAGGAGAGCAAAGTAAGAGAGACTGAGTACCCAGCTGGCCTTGTCCAAGTGTAAGGGACCTATTCCAGCCTGGATGCATTTCTCTTGCAGTTTATTCCAAACTCAGACCACGTGCAGACGCTGCCTGTTGGCACCTTGGACGCGCAGATGCCTTTTGGAAAGCCATGCTGGGAAGCTGGCAACCAAAACCAGCAAGTGATCCAGCACCTGGGATGCCTGTGATGGGGTCCTGCCTCTATTCCCAAGCTGGGAGGAACAGACACTGAGCTGCTAGAGAAGGACCAGGCTCTCTGACTTGATTTTTGCCTGTCCTGGCTTTGTGGAGGCAGGGGTGGAAGTTGCCCTGGGAGATGAAGGCTGGAAGTACAATAAGGAGAAGGGAACTGCTGGCTGCCAGCTGAGCCCTCCCCAAAAAACACTGGTACCCAGAGAAATGCCAACCCAGGAAGCCTCTGACTGCTCCTACCAGGACAGGTGAAGCCCTCCAGGGGTGATCTGCGCTGCCAAAACCTGTGAGGAACTCCAGTTTAGGGGAAAAACAGGCTGGCAGAAGAAGGAGGAGAAAGCACCAGGAAAAGCGATCCATGACAAGCATACAATTCTTGCTTTAACAGTCCAGGGGCCCAGTGCTGTGCTGCTCCTTGGCAGAGCAGAGGCAGGGAAGTCAATTTGACTGGAGCTGGCAGTGAACGTGAGCCTGTCCGGTCCACTCGCTGCAATCCCTTCCATCTACTTCAAAGGGTATTTTCCTCCTTTTCCTGCCACATTGTCCAGTGAGTCTCTTGCTTTCAGCTCTCTCTGCTTCCTGGTTTTATTCCTTCTGTCCACAGGTGCTTGTGTTCAGTGCGTGCTGCTGGGAATGGCTGTGGGATGGTCACTTGGTGGGCAGCTGCTCATCATCTCTCTTTGTCCCTGAGGAAAGCCAGGCTGCTCACCACCTTAGCTCCCAAACATTTTACTGGCAGCCAGAGGCTGACTCCCACAGGGATTATTGCCTCCTTTGGAAAGTGCTGAGCACAGGGGAGAGAAAGGAGACAAAACTGGAAAATTTTGTCTCTATTTTCAGGTGGCTGATTTTGTTTTTCCTTTGTATTTCACACTTTGTATGTCCAGATTGTGGGTCCCCTGCTTCCCACCACAGCACAGAGTGCAAATTTAACCCCTCCTCTCACAACTTTGGTACTCGACAAACCAGGACTTCCTCATCCAGGTCCTGACAACCTGTACAAGTTTTGGGTTAAAACACTCTCCTAACATTCAGTCTGAGCTCTGTGGTGGTGAAGGATACAAATCAGTGTGTCAAGCCTTTTGCCTTAATCCCATGACTGTGAGACTTCCTTCTGTCATCCTCACTACCAATGGCCACTTTGGGCACTGAAGGATGCAGCAGCCCTCGTTAATTAGCAACAGCCTAATTCTCTGCACAAACTCTCCTGCCTCCCCTGGCACTGTCCATTTGAGCACCAAGGGATGACAGCTGTTTGACAGTGGCTTTTAAGTTTTTTTTCCCCTTAACAGCAGCATTTTTTTCAAGAGCAGAAATGAACACGTGTTCATTTCTGGACCGAAAGTGGAGCTTTTGCTTTTTGGAAGTGCCTGTGGTTTGACTGCTGGCTCTATAAATGGGATTCAGATAGCAGTGTCCGACCTCCCTCAGTTTCCCTGCCTGCTGCCTCTCTGCGTGGTGCTGAGGAAGGACATGAACTCAGTCCAGCCCCCAGCCACGGGGGCTGAGGAGGCTGAGGAGGTCTGGCTGCCTTTCCTGCTTTCCCAGTATTGTAATCCAGAAATGAAGCGTACATCGGTATTGCTAAATAAAACAGTGCAGGGGTTGATTCATGTCCCCAAGACAAGGGACACTAAATAGTTTGTGTGTTGGTATTTCCTGTAAAGCAGAGTGGCTGTGCATAAATAATAAGGCCTTGGGTCTTCTCTGGGCCCAAAGGCCCTGTGGCCTTAAAATATGACTGTGACCCCTTGCACATTTTTTTCCCAGTTTAAAGCAACTGAGGTAACAGGAGGGCTGTGCTGCAGCACACCGGAGCTGACTTTTATGGTATGAAAATTTATGGCATAGCATGAGGTACAGCTTAAAGGCTTATGGTTTGCTGGGGTAGCACTGGAGATGGATAGAGGGGATAGCAGGAGGAGCCCAGGCTGCTGCAGCGTTTGTCATCTGGGTCAGAGTCAAGGAGCAGAGGTAAAATTCATCAGCGAGCGTGGTCCCGTGCCCCACGCTTCACCTCCCTGCCTGGCTGCTTGTTTGGTGTTCGTACCCAGAGGCACCAAACGCAGCTGCGCGGGGTCGTTTGATGACAGCGCTTCCTTTTGCATCCTCGACAGGGTCCAAGTGGCTCCTTTTTCCAAATGTACTGTCAGCAGCTTTTGAACAGCAAAAGGGAGAAACCCCTCTGCAAGCAAAGACACAAACAGAAGAAAAGCTGCCAACCTATAAACGGTGCTTTGGCCCTGCAGAGCTTTTGGCAGCGATCTCCACCAGCTGAGCTGATGGTGTGGCTGGTAGCTGCAGCAAACCACGCTGCGCCAAGCATCCAGAGATATGCACATTGTCGGGGTCAAGAGGTGACTGTGGCCTCCTAACAGGTGGAAAATGACCTCTGCCCCCTGGGGTGACTAGTGTGGTTTTCATCCTCATCTGCTCCCTTCTTCATCCATCCTGGCCTGGGACTGCCTTTACCTCTTCTGTCTGCTAATGCTGGGCACTTCCCATTTCTATCCAGGCAATGACAGGAGGTGGCTGGCACTGAAAACCTGTGTCATCCTGTTGATGTTTACATCTCCAGCATCCAGCTCCTTTGCTGCCTTTGAGATCCCAGAGGAGAAAGTGCAGGGGAAATCTGGCTCTGCTGCCACTGCCTTGCGGTCAAGAGCAGCCTCGGACCTCTGCGACCGTGGCCACCACTATGCCCTGGGCTGTGCTGAGGCAGGAATGAAGGTTGTCCTTCAGAGGGTTAGAGCAGACCCATGTGGGGGCAAATTTGCACAGGGCCAGCACAAAATGATTCCTTTTTCCCTGGCAAGTACTGAGATCCCTGACTGAATCCCTGAAAATGCTCAAAGGAGGTGCTGGCAGAATAGTTTCAGCCCAGCCAAACCCCAAGTATTTACTTCCAGCTCCATTTGGAGAGCCAGCTGAATCAGTTTTTGAAATGCTTCCCTAAATATTCAGCCAGAGATGTGGAAAACTTCTGTACAAATACGAAAAAGGAAAGCGTGCAAAGACTCTGATGCGTGGTGCAGTGTTCAGAGCAGCCATCCCCACCTGCCCTGGCTCTGCCTCACAGCCCCAGCCTCTACTTCTGCATAGTCTGGGTATCCTTGGCCAACACGGTCAGCCTCTGGACGAAATGTCACTACCTCTGCCACGGGGAAAACATTCCAGAGGCTGGTCGTGACACTTGGTCATTTGTGCAGTTCTGAAGGATGGAAAGCATTACACATGTGTTATGGATTATTATTAACTCAGAGAGTTTCTGATTTCTAGTACCATGAACGATAGTCACAGATGTACGAGGGCCCGCATAGTTTGTAACAGAGGTAAGATAGAATATGGATAGTCTTGAACTTTCTGTCTGCTATTTTTAATTCAAAACCAGATCTGGAACTGAGATTCAGCCTTTGCTCTTTAGTTACCCAAATAATGAAATTAAGACCAAAGCCAGATGAACTTAGGGAAAGTTAAGGTTCAGATCATATCAATGACTGTACCTCAGGCCCAAATTTAACATGCTGATACTTTTTCTCCTTTCTTTTAAACTGTGTGAGGGACTTCCTCCTCCTTTTTACAGAAACCAGATGTGGGTTATTTTTTGACTGGCATTTCATGGCAACGTGCATCCTGGTTTATGCGCTTGATTTTCATTCCATGAAACAAAAAAAGAAAGAAAAGCCAACATTACTTGCAAGTATTAAAATGGCAACTGTGGATGGGAGCAAGATTCAATGCAATGGGAAGCAGATTAGATTAAGCGAACTGTTGAAAATTTATTCTTCTGGTTAATTTTATCTGTAAAATTGTCCTAAAGACTAATATTGTCAATTCTCATTTGGCTCTGTAGGACCCTGCGTGAATCCAAATCCATCCTTTTTTGGCAGGCCTTTTTATCACCAGTGGTACAGTGACATCTAAGTGTCAAGAAGATGGGCCAGTCGGAGCATAGAAAATTGATTTGAGCAGCACCATCCCCCCTTGGCTGGCTGCAGATAAACAGTTCAGCTAATACGCTGCTCCCGACCTCTTTGGGGCTCTATTTGAATATGATCTAATACGGCAGCTGCTCCGCTGCAAACGCTGAAGGTAAAGTAGTCCCTGAGAAGTTTTGCTTTTTCGCTTGCATTTTTAAAGGTGGGGCAAACGAGTAAAAGAAAAGACTTGCAACCACGAGGGCCTCACACACAAAAAACCCCTTGCGCCATTTGCTGCTTAGTGATTTTTTTAAAATATTGAAAATAAGGAAAAATTATCTCTGTCAGACATGAAGGTACCAAAGCACAATTAAGCTACCATTTTGGCTCTTTTTCTTGCCCAAACATTGCTTTCCAAACTACCTGAGTAAGTGACACGCTCGAGACATTGTTTTGGAAACAATTTGCATGGGTGCTGACAGCTGCTCCGAGGGGCACGGAGGCAGCCCCGCTGCCTGCAGGAAGGAGTGTGGGTTCCCATCTGCTCTGGGCCTTGGCCTGGTTTTGGATGAGGGAGCGATCGAGCACGGGGGGAGGCAGGAAATACGTAAAAGACGGAGGCTGCCACTCGTCTCTCTCTTCTTTTCTTCCCTTTTTGAGATCAGGGGATTCAAGCGCTCCTGCCATTCATCTTCCTTCCCGTCTGCTCCCGGGGCTGCTGTGCTCCATGCAGCTTCTTCGAGTGCTGTCATCCCTGCAGAATCCAAGTGCCTTCCAGTAGGGCATTACGCGAAGTGACTAACATCTGTCACATGTGGCTCATTCTTTCCCTCAATCAGCCTCAATCAGCTTTTCTGCAGGCAGCATTTCCTATCTGCAAATAACAGCCATCACGGAGGCTGGCAGGATGGTTGCTTTCTCCTCTGCTTCTCCTTTTCCAGCTTTATTCTCATTTTCTCCCGTTGCTTTTCACTCCTTTTTGTTTTCTTCGTGCTCACCACCACTGCCATTACTACCATTATTTGCCTTCGTGCTCCATATCCTCAGGAAATCTTCTCTCCTCTCTTTCCTTATGCCATTTCTTGATCCTTTTCATCTTTCTTTCACTTCCTCTCATGACCATCCACCTCTCCCCCTCTTTCTGCCAGCCCTTCGTACACCTCCTTCCCTGCATCCTGTACTAGGATACCTGGCCCTTGCCTCTACCCCAGTTTGCGTTGTGCTGGTGAAGAAACCTCTCAGCCTGCCACGTCCCACCAGCACCTGGGACTTATTTCTTCAGTCAGTGCCCTTTATATGCTGATTCAAGCTAGAGGCACGTGGAAGCAAAGGCAGCCAGGTGTGGTCACACACATGATCCTACCACCGTCTCCCAAACAGACCATGATTAGGAAACAGAAGGCTGTTTGCACCCCTGTCCTGCTCTCACCATGCTGGTTGTTTTTGTCAAGGGTTCTTGTCCCCAGTGCTTTTTTCTTGCCCTCTGTAAAATGGGGACAGTGCTACAGACTGCTTGGGTTCAGTGTTTGAGGGTAGGAAGGAACACCAAGGGCAGAACACAGCTCGTAGAATCACAGAGTCATGGAATGGATGGGGGTGGAAGAGACCTTAAAGGTCCTCTAGTTCCAAACCCCCTGCCATGGGCAGGGACACCTTTCACTGGACCAGATTGTTCAGAGCTCCATCCAACCTGGCCTTGACCCCAAGCTCTTCTCTAGCGATGACCGGGATAACACTGCAGGTGGCCGAGTCGAGCTAACTCAAACTCCAATCTGACCTCCCGTTCCAACCGAAGTAAATGCCTCGCTCACTTTCCCTGCCTTTGAGACAGAAAACATCGCCTGAATTAAACATGAGAGCGGAGGTGCCCTCCCCGGTCATCACATTCAATCCCTTGCTGTGGGTGGACGAGGTGCCGTATAATCCCTTTCACAAACGTATTGAGTTGGATGTTAAAAACAGGGAGTTATTATCCCTCCCCCTCAAAACAGCTGATGCTTCAGAATTTAGATGTGCGAGAAAGGAGCACAACATGCTTTCTTTCTCAGCTGAAATTTCAGCAATAAGGGAGGAAATTTATCCGAAGGCTCCAATATTCTGCTCTAACTGAGCAGTCTGAAAAGTTTGGATTTGAGAAGCAGCTCATTTTCTTTATTAAAAAAATAGGCACATAGGCATAGAGAAAATGACTGATTCGAGGGTAATCTGTACAGGTTTTTTTTTTATAATATGATCTTAGATGGACAAACAGCAAGAGAGAGCCTATTTACTGGCAGATGCTTTAACCAGAGCATCGCCTGCACATCTCTCTCATTTAGCAGAGACATTTGGTCCCACACCTGCCCAGCTCCAATCTATTATGCAGCATCTTAGCAGCGGCTGAGATTTTTGCAGACAGAAGTTTACTCGCTTGTGCTGACTTTAACCAACGGTCAGCCAAGAGGAGACAGTTTTAGAAAACCAAAACATTTAAACATTTTGTGATTACAAACATTCTGCCTCTTTATTTTAAATCTTGTCTTGCTTCCAAACTTGCTTGTACCTCCTTTCCCCTGAAGGAGATGAGTAAAAGCCCTGCTTGCTGGGCTGAGTCTGAAGGACATATTCTTCCTTTCCCTCACCTTCAGTTTTTCCTTTTGGGTGGTGAATCAGTGAAAACCAAAATGTTCCTATGGCTTTAATCTTTGCTTCCAAGCAGTATATGCTGAAGTGCAGATGCCTGGCCTGTGCTGTGGCTCTGCACTGTGCTTCCACTATCAGTGGGAATGGTCGTATGTCATCTCCCACCCCATCTCCTGTCTGCAGTGGGTATAACCACCACTGATCTGGACTTTGGATCAGTGTGGACTGACGTGGTTTTGGATGCCAGCACCTGGAGAAGAAGCCACTTTTGGGGCCGTCCATTTCTGACCTACACAACGTTTCCAATGAATTCATGCCCAGGAAAGTCACATCTCTTTCCTTTAGTGCTGATGAAGACATGACACGGGTCATCCCCCAGTAGGATGCAGCAGGGTCCTTGAGCCAAGTGGAGATGGTGGAAAGCATCCCCGGCCAGCCAGCTGAGGGATGCAGCCCTGAGATGCAGCACACACAGGGACTGACTGCCCGTGGGGATGCCCAGAGGCAACGAGGGACCTGGAGGTGCCTCCCTCCAGCAGCCAGCATCTTTCCCCTCGTTCCTGGTCAGCTCTGGGCAGCTGGCCTCCCTCCCAGGGCTGATTTCTTGCAAGCCCTGGGCCAGCTGGTGGTGAGTGGGGATCAGCGGCAAAGCAGTGTACTGGCTTTGCATTTTGGCACCTCATTCCTGGCGTCTCGTCAGCTTGGCCACAAGCAAGCACACAGACGGCAGGGAGGAGCAGAGCATCCTCCGAGAGCTAAGCCCCTGCCACGAGCCAGGCTTGCCTGGGGACACACCAAAAGGCAGTGGGAAAAGCATGTTTGCCTCTCGCTTTTCCCTTCCCTGATGAGTCTGTGCTGCTGCCGAATTCAGGGTGTCACCTGGGTTGGCACAGATACCATCTCAATGGAGAGGCTCCTTCCGGCTGCACGGGGAACTCGCCTTATTAGACAGATAAGATTTGTATTTTGTGTTGGTTTGTCATGTCAACAGAGGTGCTGGGGGTGGCTAGAGGGGTGTGAGCTGGCTGCTCTGCTGTCGGAGGTGGTGTCACTCCTCCCGCAGGCGTTTAGGCTAAACCTGAAAAGGTGCATGCGAGATGCTGTCCCACATTCCCTCCCCTCACCCACATCATAGGAAATCCTTATCTATACAAAGAGCCCAAGGGATGCAAGGAGAGCTGAAAGGCAGCTGTTCTCTGCCTTTCCCGGGAAGCTGGGAGTCAGGACTGTCACAGCCTGATCCTTCTCACACCACTTGGGTAAGACGGTGTAAATCCTCTGCTTTTATGGAGATAGACCACCGCAGAGCAGGGACCAGGGAGGGGAGAACCGGGCTTAGCACGCTGAATTACGCTGCCAGCACCATGTTCTCAGCATGACAGGCAAAGGGACTTGCTCTTACGCCTGGCTTCCCTCCTCGGCAGAAGAAAGGAGTGTCAGGAAAGGAAATCAGGGTTAATCCAGGCAGCCGGCTCAATGGCTGGCACGGGTACGCGTCTGTCCTTTGTACTGTCAGCTTGCAGCAATATCACACTCATGCAGAGGGTGTTGCTCTGGGGCATCGGTGTAGAAAGAGCCAATCAAACCCTATTTATCAGCTTTGGCTTCTCAAAGGCCGAGCTGACGCAGCACTGGATTTTTATTTTACCGATTTAACACCAGGATTTATGGGTCGTGTACAACCGCACATTGCAGGGCACCATCTAAATAAGTATTTATCATGTAGGAAGAGGCCCTGAAGGCAAGCAGTGCTTAGCACCATGTAGCCCCTTGTCCTTGCGTCGGCTTCACACAGGCAGCCTGACTGTCACAAGGAGAGCTCACCCCTCAAGTTTATATTGCTACGGACGGGCTGGTGAGCATTCTTTGCCGGGGACGCACACGGATCAGTTCAGCAGCTGGTGGGCTGCTCTCTCTGTGAGCACCATGCCTCGAGGTACCCGCAGCTTTGCTGGCAGCCTTGAGCCGTCTGCAGACCTGCACCGGGCACCCCGCGCTCGTGGCAGTGATAGAAACTGCCCACAGAGGAAAAGCTGGTTGATGCCACTCAAAAAAGCATCGTGTCTCCTGGGCTGTCCAGGGACTGTGACTCGTGCACGAGCTGCTGCTTTCCCCTCACCGTGCTCCAAGGAAGCGCTTAACCACGTTTAGTCTGTGCATCAGGGAGCTGTTCCCAGAGGAGACTGGGAGCGGGGCAAGAAAGGCTGAGGGAAAGCCAATAGGACTGGTGTGGGGGTGGTGTTTCGGTGCCTGACACGCACACGCGCTGCCGATGCATTTCTTCACTTACTCTGCTTTATCCGCTGTGTATCCCGGCCTTCCCACTGCCAGCTGGTGACACTTGCCTTGGCGTTGGGCAGGCAAAAGATGAAAATTTTCATATTGCTTGTGATATATTCCTGTAATAGGATTCAGTGGAGCCTTTGCTGGAAAATAACTGGTGGCTCACATTTCTGCTCTCTTCTTTGTTTGCTCTTCTTAATCAGCATTAGAAGAGCTAAATTTCTCTCTCTCTTCTTATGCTCTTTGTACAACTTTGACTTGCTGCATTTTCCCCACATGCAGGATATAGTGGAAAGTGGAAGTGGAGACCTCTGTGTTAATCTCACAGGGAAGAAAATAGGAGCATGGGAAATTCCTGTCTTAAGATAAAAATATCCCTCTCCCTCAGCCACATCATTTCAATACCCTATCGCTCCAGCTCTCCATGCTTACTTCATCCTTTCTGCTCTGTTATTTACAACCTTAGACCAAGACGGGGGGAAGAGAGGGCTTGTGTATTGAGTTTTATTTCTTTGCATGAATAAGCATTTTTTTCTTTATTCCACGCTACTTTTTTTATTATTAGTATTACCCCTACAGCTTTCTGTTCTTCCCCTAATAAGAAATCTGACATCCAAATTTTGCCTTTCAACCTTTGCTTACATCTTGCATCCTCTCTGACTTCAGCAGTATGGCTCAAACGTAACACAGGATGGATTCGATCCAAACCAGAGGGAACCAGATGCGATACCAAGGCGCGCTCTCCCAGCGGCTGGATCTGCATCTCCGGCGGCAATCAGGATACTCCAAAGGCAGCTCCGGCTGTGCCCCTCCATCAGAGCCCAGGGAAAGGGCAGGAGCGATTCATTAAAAACCCACCGCCATGCGCTGGCGTGCAAGCCTGAATGAATGTCACCGTTTTCATTACGGAAAAAGAGAGACCAAAGAGAAAATGTGACAAAGTACATCTCGCCTGGCTGTTGATCTTTAAGCAACAGTGTGATTAGCAGCGTCTTCCCCTTTACATTTCAAAGCGCCAGAGCACAATGGCAGGGAGATAAACATCCAGAGGTGCTGCCTTGCTGAAAGACATCTTTCTGACAGCGCATTACGGCTCCTGCCTCCCTCACCGGAAAGAACATGAGGTTTTAGTCAACGATGAAAGAGGAAAACCCACACTTTATCTACCATAAACAGTTGCCTATTTGTATTTGTTTTTCCCCCAATGAGTTCCATCCTTGAAACGACGCTCCCCCGCCATTCTTTTGCAGCCGGGAGACCGAAGCCACTTTCCCACGGACTTACAGGGCCCCAACTCCTTCTCAGAGGGAGAGCAGCTGCTGGGAAAAATAAAACATCCCCGACTCCTCTCCTCGCCTGTACCGGGTACTTTGCCTTTCTCCCCTGTGCCTCCCAGGAAGAGGCCGAACCTCCTTCCACAAGGAGGCCAAGAGCCAGCACCCCTTCGTGCTTCCCAGTCAAGAAAACGCAAGCCAGCTCCCTTATTCGAGAGTTATTGGCTGTGACAGCTGCATCAGCTTAGACGGGATTAAAAAAAGGAAAAAAAAAAAAGGAAAAGAGAGAAAACCCCTCCTTGCTTCTGAAATTACTCGCAAAGTCACCTTTTTAATGCTAACACACACAAAATGCGCTCAGCCACTGATTTCAGCAGACCATATGCTGCCACTGCTGCTGGCCAGGTCCTAAGGGATGAATTTTTTTCCCCTTCAGCAAGCCTCCAGAAATGTCATAGAAATTTATATGCTTATTCACAGAGCCGATAAAGCAGAAAACCGGTGTTTCAGCTATTTTTGTTTTGCTTTGCAGATGGACAGTAAAAGACATAAATCTCCTTCCCGCCACTCGAACGCCCTGCCTGGCTCTCTCCTTTGTGCCGAACCACCAGACCTACAGGACTTGCCTGAGGTCCATAAGCCAGCCCTCCTGTTCGCTTAGAGAGGAGCAGAAGAGTGAAACGCCAGGAATCTCCCAGGACACGACCGGTGCCTCCACTGATGAGCTGAGGCACAATTTTCTGCGCAGCCACCAAGGCGGGACAGCTTTTTTTTTTTTTTTAACCATCTTTGATGGAGGAAGAAAAGCAATCTGCACGCCCCGGGGCTGTCCCTGCTCCTACCCCTCCCCGTGTTGCCGTCCCAGCTCTGATAAGAGGCACGCAGCTCTCGCATGACGTTATCTGATGCGTGCCCCGATTTACAGCTCTGTGCCACGCACCTCCATAAATCAGGACAAAGCCCCTAGGGGAGCCCGGCTGGCCCCCTCCTGAAGTGCACACGGGCTGCAGACCCCAGTGATATTTTAGACACGTTTGACATTTAACCTCAGGAAAAGCAATATGAGGGAGAGAGGGGGGACCATGGCTGAATCTCCCTCCCAGCTGTATTTACAGCCACAGCATGCGCTGGCAGCCCATTGGAAAACGCGCCTTGCGTGGCACATCACCGGGGAAATTTAGGATCGGCAACCGAGGCCTGTTGACTTGCTGACTGAAAGAGGCAGCAGGAGGGCTCTTGGCTGAGGGCAGGAGGTGGTTTTATTTCAGTGGATGGCGCTGCGGCTCCCAGGGAAAAGTCCGCTGGGAGTCATCCCCTCCCCGGTCCTGCATTTCCCACGCTGCTGCTGCGAGTGCAGCCGGCAGCTTTTCCTTCTCCAGGCAGGGCAAGCCTGGGTGCTGCTGCCAACCCATCAGCCTCAGTGCCCCACCAGCAGGGCTCACCGCCCCCCGGCCCGGGAGAGCCCCTTGAGTGCTGCCTGAGAGCCGGAGCAGGGAAGGGGCGGCCTGGCTGCAGCTCAGCAGTGGTGCAGTTTTGAGACCTGTCCCTGCTGCAATTCCCTGCTCACAAACACCCCTGGATCACAGCGGCCGGGACGGCTTCTCTGCACAGTCACAGCGAAAAGGGGACAGCCATGCCATGCCGGGCAGCAGAGAAATTAGGGATAAACCCAAACCCAGCAGGAAGAGAGGATTGTGCCTCTGCGCCTCACAGAAAGAGCTCGGTGGTTTAGGCAGCCCGTCTTCCTGGCTAATAACAGCAAGCCAAATATTTAACTAAGATCTCATGATAGTGAGGAGCTTGGCAGAAGGAGGCCTGCAGAAAGCAAGCACTTTCTCTCCAAAGCCTGTTTTCTCCTTATTTAAAAAGGAGGAAACAGGTCAGCTGTCGTATCTGCCAAGGTCAGAAGCTCAATTTGTATTTCAGAGCCCGGGAAAGGTGAATGCACCGGAGCTACATCCCTGATGGAAACAATCACTCATTCTAATAAGGCTGGCAGAGGCTGGAGCCTGCCTTGTTCAGATACAATTATTACAGCCCGGGTGTCAGATTACTGAATCTATTAGCCGGGAATCAGCTGTTATTTCAGAGCAAGACAGCTATCCTACAGGCAGTTGTGATGTACATCATGCGTGACGCCCGGGCCCAGCTCACCCCGCCGGCACGGAGGGGCAGGAGGGGGGCAGGACCACCTATGCTGCGAAGGAAAAAGCCCGTGGCAGTGACCTCTAGACACTGCTACATCTATCAGATCGTGACACCAGCATTGCGATGACTGGGGAATATCGTTGCCAAACGACTCGATTTGCTGGGAGAGAGGAGATCCCGAGTTTGTTGTAAATGCAGCACACGGCTGTGCTGCAGGCTGAGCGTGTCCCTCCCACTGGCATCCACAGAGAGACGGGGGTGAGGACCCAGTGCCAGAGCTCCTTTTCTGCCCCAGAGGTGTTCAGGGAAGCCTGAATGGGGAAAGAGGGGAATGACGCACAAGTCAGTGGGGAGCTCTTTGTGTAGGAGCTAAAATAAAAACCACTTGTGTTTAGGTGATTTACTTATTTAGAAGATTTACAAACTGTTGGATAACAGAGCACTCCCACTAGAAAGCACAGCTTAAAAAAAAAAAAAGGTTAAAAAAAGTCTGTGCTACTTTAGCAAGAATAAGAGGCGTGGTGCCTGCACGGTTCTGGTGAGCCTCTCTGGGAGCAAGCCCAGCCATCCTCCAGCACGGAGCAGGTGGCTCCCAGGGCCCCCCTGCTCCGTGTCTCTCTCTGGCAGCAGGCAGCTTTGCTAGTGATGCCCTCCCAATCCGTTTTTATCTGTCTCCCATCGCAGAAAGGATCTCCTTCTGCTCCGCAGCGTGGGAAATGAACCGCCACACGCTATTTCAGCTCCATCCACGTCGCTGGTTCAGTGGGACATTTCCAACCTCCCCGGCTCTGTCCCGTCAATGTGCAGAGGCTGGAAGTTGAAAAACTTGGTGTTTTATGCTTCCTGGTCCCCAGTTTATTTTCCATGCAAACCAAATGCTCACTCGCTGAACCTGTCTCCCCTGGGAGGAAGCACAGGGAGAAGGAATGTGACAGGAGGGAGAAGTAACGTTAGAGACTCGGGGCTGTATGTGCTAATTGAGATTTGTGTGGGTTTTCCCTTTTGATTCTGCATGTTTGTGCTGCTGTTCTTTTGTTTTATTAACATGAGAAAGTGTTCATCAAACTGAAAGGCCAGCTTTGGGACAGGGTTCCCATAAGGCTGGGACAACAGCAGCATGAATCACGGAGTGCCCAGGGATCATAGGTGCCCACAGAGGGTCGCCACAGTGGGGTTAAGGCTGCGGGGTGCAATCCATTCAGTTATGAAATGCAGCTGTAAGCAGGGGGAACAGGATCTCTGGTTGGGTTATGGTGAGGAGGTGAGGATAAAGGAAGTTGCTCCACCTACTGACAGAGTGATTATGAGACATCGTAAGATGGCTGGGAGTGGCGCATGAGACCCATGTCTGGAGGTAATTTCATTGATTTCATGAGAAACTTTACTGGAACAACTCGTTTTGACACCCACTGTGAGAAACTGGAATGTCAGTCATTAATGACTCAACCAAGGGCCCATTTGTGAAGGCAGTGGGTGCTTTGCTGAGGCTGGGTTTGCACCCCCTGAGGGGCAGGGAGTGAGTTTTCGGGTGTGTGGTGGTGAAGACTCTGGTCTGCATAAGACAGAGGAGGTGAGCACCCACCACCGAGGGCTACAAGCCAGGCTTTGATCCAGGTAAGAGGCAGATCCTGTGAGGTAGGGTGGTGCTTTTTATCATGCCAGTTGTCCTCCCCTACAACTCGCTCAGTTGTAAAACTTCCTCTGGGTAAGGTCTTGAGGGTGTTCATCCCTTCTGATGGAGTACAGCTGGCTCAACGATGCTGATGTGAGAGGCAGCTGTTATGACATGAGAGACACCTTAGAAGGTGTCATAAACCATCAAAGACCCCCAAAGCATCCCCAGACTCATTTTTGAGGCCTTCCACTAGAGGACTGAAAGCTCCCCCTCACCAGGGGAGGTACCTGGGTGTTCCCACCTTAACCTGAGCACATATTAACCCATTGAACTTTGAGTTTTGGGGGTTTTCCCTGCCCTTGATGGATCAGGACTGCAATCATGACTTCGACCAACAGACATCAAAATTGTAACAATCAAGTCTCGTTGCAGGATCCACAGGGAGTGGATCCTTTATACTCTTATCCTTTCTTTCTTTCTATTATACATTTTCTTAAGTGTTACTTTTATGCTTTTATATTGCCATATTACTATAGATAATAATAACCAAAATGGCCACATACCTGCTCTCCTTTGCAACCAAACTGTTCTAAATAAACCCTACATATATATATTTACAAACACCAATCATTCAGTGCTGTTTTAGTCTAATCTGCACCAAGGAATCTGTTAACAAGGACCTGGGTTACTCTTACCTTCAGGGGTGGGTTGTCACACCTGCAGAGGAGAAGACAACTTTCAGGTTAGTGAGATGTGGGTGTTGATGGAAATCCTACACCAGCTCCTACTTGGCAAGGAGAGCTGTGTGCAGGTGTCCTTGGGGATGGCTGCAGAAGCAATCCCATTTGGAAATGGGCTTATTTAAAATTCAGCATCTTGATAAGGGAAGTTGTCAGCAACAGGCTGAGAACCAGGGATGAGTGGAAGAAACTGCGCAGAGGAGCAGACAGCTTTGGGACCTTCCTAAATTTCCTGGTACTCTTAAAAGAAGCATGTCAAGGCAGAGGCACCAGAATAGTGTCTTTGGGTCAGAGCTGCTACCCCACCATGCATTGCTTAGGGTCAGAGTCTCCCACACCTCCAGCCTTGCTGAGCACCAGCATTGCCTGGTGGAAGCAGTGTTGGATATGAGGCCCAAGAGGAAGATATCCTCCCCAGAAGGTGGATGTGGCCCTGAACCATCTGACAGGCATCCAGTGGAGGCACCACTACAGCAGGGGAGCATGCAGGTGCTTTTAGCATTTTCCCTAGAGGACAAGGCAGCCAGAGGTGCAAAGGACAAACGGTAGGATTTGGGACATAACTCCAAACATGGGCCATGGGGTGGTGGGACAGAGAATACGTCTGGTTTGTGGCAGGTTCTCCTGCCTTAAGCCCCAACAAAGTTTACAAAGTTGACTGAAGTAGTCTCTTCTGCTGGCGACTGGCAGGCATTGATGGAAGCAGAGGGAAAAGGTAGCAGAGTGTTTCACCCAAAGCAGGAGGTCCTGCCCCACAGGTTTAGCTGTTCACAGGACACGCTGCGAAGGCAGCAACAGGGCCCTGGGAAAGCAGGTTACAGCTCTTTCTCTCGCTGTACTTGTGCACAGGAAGGGAAATACGAAAATCTGCAAGATTAGGAGTTGTGGGAGCTTCTCTTTATTAGAAGAAGATTCCCCTGGATGAGGAGACCCTTGGGTGGTCCGCAGAGAGTGCCATGCTGTGCACCACTCGTCTGTCCGGCGGAACAGCGTGACTCCCATCTCAGCCAGCTGGGACTCTTCAGGGATAATTGACCATTCTGCATTACTCTGTCCCTCGGGGAAACTTTTCTCTGCAGCCCAAGCACTTAGCTCTTGGCTTGTGTCCTGAAGCAGGAGGGCTAATATCCCCCGCACATTTTTACCATAGAAATGAAAGAGAGAGGGTATTTTTCGATTCAATGGGAAACAAGTGAATAATAATTCTGTGAAGCCATGTAGTGGAAAGAGAGACTTTGAACGCAACAAGAAACAGGATTTTAAAATTTCATCTGCACAGCAGAAGGTCCTGCCAATTGAACCGTTTCCAGTAAACAATCTGCTAAGTCTGACAGTTTGAAGGAATACCAGACTGCCAGGAGTGAATAGGCTGGGATTTTTAAGAGACTTATTTTTCATCCGAACACTTTTGTTTGTGAGCAACAGCTCAAAGAACCCAAAATGCATGTGCAGCAGCATTAGCAGCCAGGCTGAGGGCTTCTCCCCCAAACAGCGCTCCAGCAGGAGCAGAGCAAGAGGGCTGTGCTGGAGACACAGTGTGCCCTGGGCTGCTTAGTGTGCGAGTCTGTGGCACTGTGGGTCTGTACCAAGAGAGCCCCTCTGGTGCCCTCATACTCCCACAGACAGGTTTAGGTTGAGCTCAGTTTGTTTCCCCATTTCCCGCTGCTCTCCGTGTGGGAGCATCAGCTGTCTTTGCTGAGGTGGTGGTCCCCAGAGGGATGCCAAGGGCAGCTGGCTGGGATGGGGGGACAGGAAGGGATGCAAATGGATGAGGTTGGAGGTCAGGGCTCTCCATCACAGGACTGGGGCAAGCACAGCAGGAGGATGGTGCTGGGTGTATCTCGGGATGGAGAGAGCTCCTATGATGTGGCCAAGTTAGGATGTACAACCATGGTACACCACAGGCCTTCTCCCAGTGCAGGAGAACTTCACCTCCCCAACAAGAAAACAGGGACAAGGAGATGTTTCACTGCCAGTTTAAACACCTCTGCAAGGAGGTATTTCACCTGGGCAGGAGTCCCCCTGCCCAGGATAAACGAGGGGCAGAGATTAAGGGATTGAGCCTCCAAGCAGGACAAAGTCAGCAATGACTTTCTGTGCTCAGGTCCCTGTTGGTGAGTTCTAGGAAAAGGGTGGCTGAGGAGAGGGGAGATGCTGGTTGGCATTCTGTGGGACTTATTTGGGAATGTGCAGTGTGGGACAGGAGATGCATAGCGAGCACCTTCCATGCACACATCCCATGCAGCATCCAAAATCAGGGGCTGTTTTGAAGGTACAGTGCCATCCGTCTCACAGCCAGGTCTTGGAGCTGGGTGGGGAGCAGAATGGGATTATTTTGGGCCTGAAAATATTGATGTCTCAAACCTTTCATTTCCTCCTTCTCAACAAGAAAAGAGGAAAAAGGTTTTGAGGTCCTGGGGAGAGTTACAGACCCAGCTGTGATTAAGAAAAGGGCTTGAAGTCTGCTTTCCCAGTTCAGACCCAGTTCTGCTCAAATCCATTAGGGAATGGCCCTGACTGTCTTGTTTGGAGGCATTCACATTGAACCTAGACCCTCAAGAAGCTGGCAAACCCCTTGGGACTTCTCAGATTTTCCAGATGAGCAGGGGAGTGACAGAGCAGTTTTGGGCACCTGGCATCCAGCCAGGGTCAAGCCACCATTCCAGACTCTCTCAGGTTTGCTCTCTTTTGTAGAGGGATTTCTAACTGGATAAGGAAGAAGTTCCTTAATCCTATCCTTTTCTTGGTGATAGTCCCACCACATGCCCTTTTCACTAGAGCAGGAAATTGTTGGGTCATGAGAATTGTCCCCTTTTTCCAAATGCAGTTCAGTAATTATGCCCCTAAAAATCAGAACACGGAAGGGTTTTGGCAATCATTTGCATTTCTGAGAATTAAATGAAAAAAGGCTGACTTGTCACAAGTCAGCACTCAGGAGCAGTGTAGCCTGTGCAAGCAGAGATGGCTACATGCACAAGAGGATAACAACATTGCAACAGATACCTGGAAATACAGCCCTGGTTGTTTGGTAGGGAAATTTCCAGGTCCAGAAAAGGTACCTGGTCTGGTACATAGGGAGATGGGGGCCATGTGCTTCTCACTTCTGATTTTGCAAGCACCAGGGCTTCCTTCAGTGCCACTGCTGGTTTTCACTGAGTGTTGCAGTGACTGAACCAACGGCTGTGGTAGCAGAGGGGCCAGAAGGCCCAGGTACAGCATTGACCCCCTGATGGACTGACTCCAAGGTTTAAAGATCCCCCCTTAACCCTGTGAGAATGGCTTCTCTCATCAAATCTTGTGCTCCTATGTAGATCCTCTATAAGGATGTAATCCAGCCCCCTGCTCCGCCCTCTCCTTCTCCCCCTTGGTTGTTGTTGCATGACTCCACCCCGTCCGGGACCCCTTTATAAGTTTATCCCAAGTGGAAATGACCCCCTTCCATTCCTGTGTACTTCTGTCCCTGGACCCCTTTGAATAAACCCATGGGAATTCCATACAGAGGCTGCCTCTCTCCTCTGGTTGCGCCTGGCCAAGCCAGCCCCGTGTGAGAGTGGCTGCGCGCTTCCATGGCACGGGTGAGAGAGAGCGAGCTGGCAGGGGTGCCAAGGGGCACCGCCGCGGGTTCCTCGCTAAGGACCCCTCTGGAACAAGCAGCAGCTCCTCCACCAGCCACCCACAAGGCGATTTGAGAGAGCCCAGCTGCAGCTCACCTGGGCAGCTCACGTGGGTTTGGTCTTTGGATGGGCCAACAAATAACTCCCTCCGAGTCTAAATGTTTGCTGTCACAGTGCTGCAGTCCACAAGGAAACTGACCTTTCTTGCTCAGAAATGCTTGAGAAGCAAGGACTGGGGACTAGGCAGGGAGTGAAGCCTGACAGAAACACTGATGTGCCGAAGACTCAAGCAGCAGCATCTGGAAGAGGCGACAGTAAGGCTGAGATAACAGGGACCATCTCCACAGCTTCCTGTTAAATGGGGATATTCCCACCTCTGAAGTCCAGGACTGGCTCTTCGTTAAGCTTGGACCTCCATGGGTGAAGTGGCAGCCCATGACCTGTCACCTAACTCTTCATCTTTTCCCAGAGAGGTGAGGGCTTGTAGCCATTGGCATCGCAGGAGAAGACCTCAGTGGTGACTTGTAACAGTCCTTGCTGACAGTGTAAGACCAGTGTGGGAGATGAGATCTGGATGAGAAGTCCCACACCTTCACTTTAACACACCTGAAGCTGCCCTCTCAAGGCCTGCCATGGCCACTTCATGGTGTAGGCTATTCTGCTCTTTTGGGATTTATTTTTGCATGCTGCTGCCCTTCTTTTACACTTTGAACATTATAGATTAAATAAAAAACACACCTGGCTGCAGCACACTAGTAGATGTGTTGGGATTTGACCTCCATAACTTAATTTTCAAAGTCTAGGACTTGTGGGGTGTCCCTGTTGTGCCTCATGAGAAGTACTGAGCTAATGACCAGCTTGCAAACATGCCAAGCTTTAAGCAGAAGGTTTAGAGAGAATTCCCTGAAATGAAACAGAGTGAAACTACTGGGCACAGCTTGGCAATGCTCTTAGGACTGACTCAAGAAGTCACTGTCACAGGAGAGGGTGGTTTCTTGTCCTCTATGAGCAACGGACCAAAGCCAAATGGCATCTGCTGGCCCCTGCCTTTCTCTGTCTCCACCAAGGGAGGAAAGGGGCTTAAAAGATCCCAAGACAATGTTGGGGGTGAGGGCATCTGTCACCAGAGTCAGCAGTGTCCCACTGCAAGGAGGAGGATGGGCCCTGGGTGCAAGTCCAGGGGAGCCTGCCCCGTTCCCTGCCAACTAAAAGACCAGCCACCCTCCCTGAAAGCACCTGGGCCAGCCTAAAGAGTGCAGGGGCAGGGCAGGCTAGAGGGTGAATGGCTGTCAGAGGGGCTCTGGGGCTCAGAGGAGGTCACATTCAATCAAACCTCCCCTCCCCACCGGGTCCTGTGCTGACAATAACCCCAGCAGAGGGGCTGCATGTGCTGCCAAGGGCACTGAAGAGCATAAAAGTGAGAGGAAAGGAAGGACCAAGAAGTGAATGAAGATGACTTCAAGGCAGAAGGAGTTGCAGTTTCTTCCCTTCAGGGGAAAAGCTCATCTCAGGCTGCCTTGTCACACTGGCACTGGTGTAGCCTCAGTGGTATCACTGAAGAGCCTTCTGCCTATCTAGGCCAGTGGCCACCACTGTTTTACAGAGCTAATGTAAATTGAGATAATATTTTTTCTGATTTACTTCCAGACTCACTCGTTTTTATGTTTTCAATGCGAATAAACAGAGCTTTCTTTCAAATGTATCAGACAGGATATTCTTTCAATGTCGTCGGTCCATCCCAGGGCCCAAGGGTCATATATCAGCATCCCAAGCCATAAAATCAGTTAACAAATCACGAGACTTTTTGGAAAGATGCTTTCTGTGATCACCAGTTCACAGGTTTCTGGCCCAGAAGAATTCAACTCTTTTAGGTTTTTCTTTGTAACAGGGATGGCAAGATAAAATTCTCTTCCAGCAAAGCAAAGCTGGTTTCTTGCTGCCCATCATTACTTTTGGAAGGAAAACCACAGTGAAGCACAGCACTGGTGATGAAATCACAAGAACTGACAGCCATGAGTCACAAGCAGTGCTTGGTTCTCTGCAGGGATGCTCTGAATCACCCTCCTGAAGGGATGGCAGTGTTGCAGCTCTGTGTGGGCCAAAGCATGAGAAGCAGGGTGTCGTCAGACCAGGGCTGAGTCTTCGAGCAGGGATCTCATCTCTTTTCTGTTTTCCCGACATCACTTGACCAGGACTCGGCCCTGCAAATACTCGATTGCACAAAGCTTTTTACGTTCTTGATTAGTTCCCCTGAACTCCGAGGGAAGCTGACGTGCTGAAGTACGCCGAGGGTCGGGGATGACAAAGGCAAACAAAGAAGTGGAAAAGCTAATGAGTTGCCTTCTCCCTCCTGCTGGTCTGTGGAAAGCTTTTATCTGTTGGACTCTCCCCTCTCCTTCCTTCACAAACAAGCCTCAGGCCAGAGAGCATCTCTACATGGGGAAAAGCGCTTCACCAGCAGAGGTACGGCAGCAATGTGATGCTTTGACGCAGCCATACCTGTTAAACCCTGCTGGCAGAATCCCCACTTCGTGAGCAAAACTTGCCCAGTGCTAAAGCCTTCATCTGGCTCAGACATGCTGCACTCCTGCAGAAGAGGTGGTGTTTATCCACACGGGTTTCCAGAGCAGCGAGGAATCCTGTGGATGGGGGGAAGGAGTTTCTTTCTGCCTCCACAACAAACACAACAAGCAAAACTTCTGGAGTGCCAAGCGGCTTTTCCAGCTCCTGCTCCTCATCTGGGTTTCCCTGGCGCTCCAGAGGCGGTGTCACGGTGATGCCGAGGTGCATAGCTCACCACAATTTATATCTGGGCTCAGTCAGCACACAGCCTCGGCCCTCTCCAGCTCCCTCATTATTTACTGCATTCTGCTTGCTGACTTAATAGTGTTTTGTCCTGTCCTTGAATCCTGCATGGATGGATTCAGAAAAAAAATCAATGTGCCCTGACCAGCAAGCCTTCTTCCTGCAGCACAGGGGAATTTCCAAAGTGCCACCATTTCTACTATTTATTTGTTTCCTTTAAGTTATTAGCATGATGGGGCTAATTGTGGTGTTCCAGGTGCATTAAATCTTGCCTTTCACGTTCAGAAGTGTGGAAGCAGTCGGGTAGGAAAAAAGCAGGAGTTGTAAAAACAGAGCACATATAAAATAAATAAATCACTACCCTCCGAAATGAGAATAAACAGTGGCAGGAATAAAGTGCTACCCTTGTGATAACAAGGTACTAATGCAAAACGAAGGAGCAGGAGCAGAGTAGCTGATGAGTTCTCCACTGTGGCTTAATTAGGCAGGCAGCTACAACCTCCCCATCACCACTGACATAATTAGCGGGCACTGGTGAAGAGTGAGCATCAGTGTGACGAGACCTCAGGCCAGCCAGGGCTCAGCTGGTGCAAGGTTTGGTCTGTCAGAAGGGTGTGGACCTGTCTGAAGACCGTGCTAGCATCGTGCTAAGCCAGGAAAGTGTTTTCTTCACGTTCATGTGTGACATGGCTGTGCTGGCAAACTTTTAAAGCACCACCACCTCACCCCGTGGCCTCCTTGTCCTACCTGAGCAACACTGACAGTGAAATGGTTGTGGGGGGGCTGTGTGGTCTCACCTGCTGGTGCAGCACCTGGGACTCCAAGTGTTAAAACATTTAAATATGACATTTAACAATAGATGGACTCGTCTAGTATTCACAACTCCTTTATTCAAAGCACAATATTTATAGTCACTACATCGCCTTAAATCTAGAGAGTAAAGGCTGTCCCCTGACAAGGTTTACAGACTTGGGAGATATGGGGAAGCAGCAGCATATTTTCAGGGGATGGGATCTGGAGGCTTTGCAGCTCTGCTTTGGTGTGGATACTCTGCCAGTGGGGAAGATCTGGAGAGCAGTTTCCCAGAGTGCCCTCCTCGGTGGGTGGAGAAACCCTTGGACATCAGGGCTGGGTGTTGATATGGTTCAGAGATGCTTCAGGGCTCCTGGCAGCTGTGTGAGGGCTGATAGCTGCCCCCAATGTCTGAGCCCATCTCTGGGCCTCCTACCTGGCTTTTCAAACTCTCAGATCCGGTCTTCTGCTACAGAAAACTTGTGCCGCTGCATGCAGGCTGCTGTGTGTATATCACAAGTTGCTCCTGCTCCTTACTCTCCCACCAAAATAAGATCCTACTGCAGGCTGGTGTTCCACACCTTGTTATCCTGCTCTGTACCCCAAAGCTCATCCAGATTTGCCCAAGGAGGAGAAAGCGACAGCACTGCCACAGGGAAATACAGCAGAGTGGGTTTTAAAGAGGCAGCAGATGCAGAGCTGGGTCCCCTGACAAAGCAATTGTCCCTGTCAAAGTCCTGGTACTGCCTGGAAATAAGGAATGGGTGGCTTCCACCTCATTTAACAAAGAGGACGCATGCCTTTGGTTCTGGCAAGTGTAGGGTGTCTGAGATCAGGTCCCTCGTGTACCACTGGATTGGCAGGCTGCTGTAAAACTGGTGGGTCCCTTTGCCATCCCCCTCTGCTCTTCCTCCCACCCCCCAAAAAAAGGAAAAAAAAGAAAAAAAAAAAGAAAGGAAAACAACCCCAAAACCTTCAGGATACTTGTGCTTCTTTCAGCAAGCAGCCAGAAGGAGCCAAGGCATTCCTCCACAATCCTCTGTGTGCAAGGCTGAGGAGGAGGCAGCAGCAGCAAGGTGTGAAGTGTTCCCCAGAGCTGGTGGCAAGGCAGATTCCTCACTGGCCTCTCCTCTCAGGGATGCCAAGATGGACTCAGGAGCTGTGCTGCTTCCCATGGGGGTGCTTGCCACCCCCACAGCACAGGCTGCCAAGACCCTCTTGGGACACAGGACACCAGGCAGATTCACAGCAGAAGCAGGGGTGTGCTTCAGGTCGCAATAAATGGACTAAAATCTCCTCTCCTCTCCTTGCTCGTGTGCTGCTGAGCTGCTGCGTTGCAACACAGGCCTGGTGTGGTCTCGGGCTGGGATAGCTCAGACACGTGAGAGAAGCCTCGGGGAGAAGATTTTTCTGTTCCCTGCTTGAAGTGGAGCAGTGGCAAAAACAATCAACTGGAACAAAAATTAATTAATTAATTCCCTGTCCCGGAACTTTTACAAGAAAGGTGGGATTTTTTTGTACTTGGCTGAGTCTTGTTTCAGCAAAGAAGTTTTGGCCGCTGGAGCACTAAGCAGATGAAAGGAAAAGGCTGGGATCCACGCTGAAGCAGCCTCCATGCTGGCATTACAGTGCTGAGCCAATCCATCTCCATTAGAGTTCACAGCCTCTTTGATCAATCTCATCTTTAAAAATACCAATGCTCCGGAAGGCTCGGGAACTGCTTAATGTTCCTTCATTGTTTTTCAAGCCATTAAAAACAGAGGTATTAGCTGCTGCATACTTTTTGTCTTCTTTGGGAGTAAAAAAAGAGAAGAAGCAGAATGCTAAAAACGCAGATTAAAACGATTAAAAATAACGGGGCAATGAAAGTCAAACTGTTGGCTCTAAAAATGTTGATGCCTTGCATTGCTGTAGGCATTATATTCATATGAATGAGAGCGGAGGGCCCTGCTACCTGCCTCTGTGATGAACTGTGCGTGTCATCGCGCGTGGCTGTTGCATTAAATCTGGAAGGATTGCCTTCTGTTGGTGCGGCGGCAAGGGCTGCTTCCTTGGTGACACAGTACAAGGTGGCTCCTCTCAAAAGCAGACCCACCTGGGACCAGTTTTGGGGCACAGGAGGGATTTCTTTTTTGGCGCTTTTCTATTTTTTTTTCCAAAGAGTTCTGTGAATTGCCAATCTGGACTGGCTGCCAGGGCTCAGATCTCTCTGCAGGGGTGCCCTAAGCCCTCCTGCGTGTGCTCATGTGGCTCACAGGTGTTTTTTACTGAATTGGCCAGGGCTCTGTGAATCCACGCGTGTGCCCACCCAGTCCAATGCTGATGGAGGCTTGGCCAGAGCTCCAGGAACCTGCTGCTGGAGTCTCACTTTTCTTTCCCTGCTGAGGTCTTTACCCTAGCAGCAGATCATGTCTCAGCGACAGGGTTATGGGTAACCAGCCCAAAGCTTTGCTTCTATTTGAGCCACAAGAAGGAGTGCTCATCTATCTAGCAAGGATTAAAAGACCACCTGAAATCTGTAGCATTTCTCGTGAAATTACTGTGTGGGTTTAGGGTACTTCTTGACCAATAGTTTTTACTTGCAAGCCAACTACACATTTAGCACCATTGTGGAAGATCTGGGTAGGTTTAGAACAGGCATGCAGGCTTTCTGCTTGTCCTGCATGCCTGATGAATTCACTCCCAGTAGCTGCCAGAGGCTGCTTGCCCCTGGCCTTCACTCTGTTTTCTGGTGGCCACGGTGGTGCACTTCTGGATTTTATGGCATGTTTGACTCAATCCCATCCTTCTGCTGGGTTATTAAGCAACTATTTATTAACTCCTTCTCTTTCCACACCACTGATTCTAATTAAAGAAATGAATGTCATTGGGTCATGGGAAGATGAGTTGTCACAGGATCAGGCAATCACTGACCAGCCTGCACCCCAACTGGGAGGGTGAGCTCCTCCATTCCTGGGGGCTAACACTTGTAAGCAAAACAAAACCTGCTTCATTTTGAGAGAGCCCGGGTGGAAGTTTTTGCTGGCTAGACTCAAATTTGTCACCACTTACGTTCCAGGGAGCATTTGCAGACATGGACACTTGTCTCACAACGGGGTCCGAAGCTGGGGCAAAAATATCACATCACATGGAAAGGTGTAGGTTTTCTCTTCACCTGACACACTCTCACTGTTTTTTTCATCCCCTCTGCCGTGTCTCCTGAAAGGCTGGTGCTGAGCCAGAGGTGAGAAAAGGCTGAAATTAAAAGAGGATTTGGATGCTTTGTCAAAGCTTATCAGAACTCCGCTGGTTTGCAGCGCGAGGCCACGGCGCCAGCCCTTCTTACGAAACGCTGGCTATTTCTGGCTGCTCTTTTTCAGCCTTCCCAGATGTGAGCAGAGCTCCCTGCATGTTCCTGGCACCTCTCCAGCTGGATGCTGGCACTGCCGTGCTGCTGAAGCTGGAATGGCATCGTGAGGTGGGGCAGGGAACAAGGGGACCTGCCTTGCAGGTGGGATTGGATTTAAATGCCTGGGATGTCTTTACTCCCATGAGGAGTTGCAAAGATGGTTACACGCACAGACCAGGCCGTACCTCGGCATGACTGAGGAGTGTAAAGGGCAAAGACAAGTCATTGGAGCCTTAGATAAGGCAAAATCTGTTCACTTTCCTCTGAACCTGTTTGGAACTGACCTGTGGTTTCTTGCATGAGGGTGGGAAGGGGATGCCAGGCCACGCAGTAGTGCCTGTTGCTAGAAGCCCTGGTGGGTCTCAGTCTTGTGAGCGATCCCCCACTGTGGCTCACGCTCCAAGGGCAGTGCCACAGCCCTGTTCCCTATTCCCAGACCATTTCCCACAAGCACAACGTGCTCAGCTTGTTGTCCAGCTGCCCCTGAGGCTGTGTGACTGCAGCTCTCAGGATGCTCCCGGCACAGCGGGCGGGCTGCAGCACAGGGCTCACAAAGCATGTTACAGAGGCTTGGCTCAGACCAGCATGCAAGACTTGAAAAATGGAGACTCTGGAAGATCTTGGAATCAAACGCCTCTGAATTTTGGGGCAGCCTGAGGGGATGTGGAATCCAGCCCTGATCCAGGTCCATGGGTATATGGCAGCAGCTATAAACATTCTTAGGGTGTGTGGATTACAGTCTGAATGTTAATGTGGCCCTTTTCTTCCAAATGGAGAGGATCCTGGCTATTGCAGAGCAGGAGGTTATTAAAATGGATTGGATTATTATATATTGGACATAGCAGCAGCTGGGGTGTATGGCAGGGCAGGTAAATATTCCTATCTGAAAGCGTGGCTTCTGCCTATTCATCAGGAAAAGCGTATTCCTGACATTTCTTCTGGAACAGCTTCACAACGATACCCAGCCTTCTCTGTGGAAACCCAGATATACAGCAGCAGCTCCCAGAATGGCAAATCTGCCTTGTTCTTCCTTTAATTACCTCACTGCTAAGGTGAAAAAAAAAAAGAAGACACACTTTTCTTGCAAGGGGAGATTAAGCAGAAATTCAGCTCCAGCTCTAAACTGTGTGGCTCACAGTTCTGATTCTAAACAAACAGTGAAAGAAATTCCTAATGCCTAAAGCCGCCAACCTCAGACCATGTGGAAGTTCTCCACATCACTAACCTGATTTCCCAAGGTGATAAGCTGCAGAAGGTTGCCTAACCTGACATGAATTATCTGTAAAAAAAGAAGGAAAAAAGCCTTTCAGCGACAGATCCCAAAGTGTGCAAATTTTATTTAGTAACGGGTCCAGTGGATCTCAGCTGGTGGCCAGCACTTTGGGCCAGTGTCAGAGCTGTGAGGGGCTGCAGCCAGACCCAGGCTTGCTGGGTGGATGCTTGGAGCTGGCTCAGACACTGCCCAGTGTCCAGATCTCCCATGAGCCTGGAACTGGGCCCGAACTGACCTGTGGCTATCTGGCTTCCAGGCTGGAGGTGGCTTGCATCTAGCCAGCCCTGAGCATGGTCTGTCTGTGCCTGTCCTCCTGGCCGTGTGCTCGCATCAGCCAAAAGGATTTACTCCCCAGGAGTACATCTATGTTGCATCTCCCCCTGGATCAGATTGTGTTTATCAGATTTATATGGAGACCGAGAAAGAAGGGTCCCGCTCCTCAGATAAGGGATCCAGAGCTGGGTGCACAAGGAACTGAAGATACACCTCTGCTGCTGTCACCAGAACAGTGCAAACACACCCCAAAGAAGCTAAAAATGGTGGATTAAGTTTCGCAGCTAAAATATTACAGAGTGGAGCTCAATTAGGGGTTTGCTGCAGACAGAGGCTGAAACACAGTCTTCCATCCCGCTGGACAGTGTCCAGCCATTAGGGAGGGGCACATTCCACAGAGATGGAGGTTACTCTGCATCCTCACTGGCTCCTGTGTAAATAGCAGCATCCCCACAGAGTCAGGGACAGAGTATGATGGATATGACAGTTTTGGGAGGAGAACATCACTTGGGAAGGTGGAGTCCCCACATGAATGAATAGCTAATATGCTAATATTATTTAATCACTGATTTATGTTTAACCACTTTGAGGGCATTTGTGCTCCTCCCCTTGGAGAATGGTCCTTGAGTCCTCTAGCGAATGATACTTGAATTTCCCTTCCCCTTAGAGATGTTTCCTCTTGGAAGTGACTCTATGAAACAGATAGATATTAATGAATTTTTTAGAAACTATTTCTTCATACTTTTTTCTTGCCAAAGCTGTTTTCTAGTTCAAACTTCAACTGAATTGAATAATCTTGGCTTCCTACAAGCTGCATTTCTCCGTGAATAAATAATTTTCCAGTTCTCCCTCCTTCAGATCTTATGTCCCACGGTATGCTTGGAATATCTCTGCGTAGATGCACGGCATCATTTTCCATATGGATCTGCAATCAGTTCCTTTATCGTTTGGCATAAACGATTGCACGAAATTAGTGCCTGAGGAAAGGGAGCGCGAACATTCCTTAGCACCCTCCGTGGGACTCTGCAGCGCTGTGATCCGGGCCGCCAGTTCTCACCACGAAGAGCTGCCGGCTCTCGGTGTGTACGATTCTCCCTGCTATGGGCAGTGCTCTCAGCGAAGGCAAAGGCCACCTCCCTCATCCACCTTGTCACAGTTCCCTCCTCCTCCTCCTGATTAGAGGTGTTGTCTGTACCACCCTGCCAGTCTCCTGACGGTGCGGGAAGTCCGGACACAGATGTTCCTCTCGATCCCAGCCTCACGCTTGGCAGCACGGTGTGCTGGTTCCCTCTGAGACATGCCATTGGGCCAAAACACACACACCGAGTTTTATTTTTAATTCAGAGCTTTTCCTAGCAGCCTAAGCTGTGTAATTCTGCCCTTCCCTTTCCCCTTCCCTCTCTTTTTGACATCAGTGCATGCTCGGGTTACACCCAGCCCGAGCACACTGTGGTATGTACCAGTGGCTCTATTTTTGCACCTCCTCCTAGCTCAGCTGCTGGCTCTGTGGTTTCCGATGCCGTATGCAAACTGCAAAAAGAAGCACCCGTTGTAGCCCAGAGCCACCCACAGCCAACAGTCCCCAAACCCCTGCCTGAGGCTGCTTTGGCCTCTCTGCCTGCCCCAGAGGCTGCCCCTATGGCTCAGCCATGGTCATAAGGTTGTCCCACAGCACTGCTGCCCTCCAGCTGGGTCAGCCTGGTCAGGATTGTCCCCCGAGCCCAGCTCCCAGTGCCTGGGAGTCCCCAGCTCCCTTTGCTGACAAATCCCCCTCCTTGGAACACCTAGGACAGCTTTTCTTCCGTAGGTCTGTGCTCATCTCCTCTGTGGATGCCTTCTCAGGCATGGCACCCTCTCTGTCACCTCTGTAACTGTGCAGAAGGGAAAGCTGGGCTACCAGAGACATCAGATGCTTTTTAAACTTCTGCCCACTTTTTACATGCTTCTCGAATTATCCTTGCTCCCTAGCAGTCACAGTCACAGCACAGACACACAGGCACTCAGCCATCCCCCCTCCAAATCCCGGGGTACTCCAGTATTCACCACCCCTTGGGATGCCCGGGATCGACACCCTCTCACGACTTGTCCAATGATGTTTGTGCACGTCTGGCTGCCTCTCCAAACCTCATCTCCCGGTGCCAAGCTGCAGTTTAGGGTTGCACACACAAGAAGCAGCCTGCCCTCGGCAGCCAAGACCACCTGCCTGCCACTCCCGAAGGGAAGTGGCCTCGGCCTCCCTCCCCTGTGGCTGCAGGGCCAGAGACCCTTTCACGTGACATCAGCCACTGCTGTCGTTGAACTGATGGCTCGAAAGTGCTCGGCACAGGGTGGAAAGAAAAAAATGGCAACTGCAATGTAATTAATGCTGTAACAACTTGTTTCCCCCTTGGAGAATTATACCATTAGCTGCTTCAATTGTGCATGAAATATAAATTACATTACTCAGAGGCATCATGTCTAAGCAGATACAATCCTAAGTGACACGGCTTGCCACAGTGTATCATGCTCCCTGGTCAAAATTAACAGAAGCCCGGTTGCCTGAGGCTAGCAGATATTCATTCAGATATCAAAGTTATAACCACGGTAGTTCAGCCGCCTTCCTGCCTCAGGGGATTTCCCAGGGGAAAGCAATGAAACCAGGCTCTATCGTCTGATGAGAACAGCTTCTAGGTTTGAAAATTGCTGGTGTACCCGTGGCAACTTCGTGTTTCAGAGCCTGGCGCTTTAACAAACCAGGGATGTTGTAGCATCACCGTCCTCGTGCCCGCCTCTGATTTGTACCTGATTTCTGTTTGCTGCAGTCGAAATCTGACCAGGGTGGTGGTGCTAAACATTACAGGCATGGATAGCAAGGACTTGGCAGGAGGGGTGCTGAGCTGCAGAAGGAACCCAGAGGCAGGAATCTCCCCCTCCCACTGAACCAGCACCCTTTTACTGGAGACAGGAAGCTTCAGTTTTTGCACTCGGCTGGTCTAATTTTGGGGTTAGCAGCTGGCTAGAAGACACATTTTATTCTCCTCCGACGCCCATCTATAATGAATGATTGCAACCCCGCAGCCTCGATTAGCTGTGTTTGTGAAGAATAATTTGCTCCACTGTTGGAATAGCATCACAGTTTTTTTTTCCTAGTCACTTAAAATGGACCCGTATAGCTGCAAATGTGAAAACAGAAATGGAACTGCAGTTACTCTTCTCTGCCTCCGGAATAGCTTTTGCCTTAGTTTGCCTTTGCAAAGTGGAAATCCTAGATAAATCTCTTTCTTGGGGAAAAAATATGGGGGAAAAAGGACAGTCTTGACAGTCACGGAATCAGAGAATATTTCTGTTTCACTGTTTTCCGGCGTCTCATTCCCTAGCTTGTCTGTACATCCAGGATTGCCCCACCTCAGGTGCAGAATCTGGCACCAGCCCTTGTTGAACCCCATATGGTTGGTGACTGCCCAGTCCTCTGATTTGTCGAGGTCTCTCTGCAGGGCCTCCCTGCCCTTCAGGGAATCAACAGCTCCTCCCACTTTTGTATTATCTGCAAACTTGCTTAGTACCCCTCCCAGTCCTGCATCCAAGTGGTTTATGAAGATGTTGAAGATCACAGGGCTGAGGATGGAGCCCTGCAGAGCCCCACTAGTGACAGGTCCCCAGTCTGATGTCACCCCATTCACTGTAACCCTTTGTGCCTGACCCGTGCGCTGGTTGCTCACCCATCCCATGTTGTGTTTATCCTGCTGTGGGCTGGACATTTTGTCCAGAAGGATCCTGTGAGAGACAGTATTGAAAGAATTACTGAAATCCAAAAAGATTACTTCAACTGGCTTCTCTTGATCGGTTAGGTGGGCTACCTTGTCATAAAAGGAAATCAGATTTGATGAGCAGGTTTGATAAGACCTTCCCCTCATGAAGCTGTGCTGGCTGTGACCAGTGACTGCGGTGTCTTTCGGGTGTTTTTTAACACCTCCCAGAATAATCTCTGTAGCTTTTCCAGGCACTGAAGTGAGATTGACAGGCCTGTAGTTCCCAAGGTCCTCCTTCTTGCCCTTCTCAGCCAGCATCTGCTGACACAGGGCCAAATCCTGCAAGGTGCCGTGTGCCTCCAGCTCCCATTTAAATCAAAGGGAAATGAGGATGCTCGGCACTTTCAAGGCTTTTTTGGCATTTCAGCACTTCGCCAGTGGCATTGCCTGAGAACTGCCAACAGAGTCATCAGAATATGGACTGTGGTCTCCCAGGGTGGGGAGCTGATGCTGTGGAGAGGAAGGCTCCAGCTGGGTACCACCCACAACACACACTTTCCGAGTCGCAGAAACCGCAGCACCATTTTCTTTGCAGGGCCATATACGTGTGGGTTTTGCCAGCAGCATTACGTGCAGGGCAGAGGCTCAGCATCAGATTAAACAGTAGGTGTTGACAGGTCTTATCCAATGCAGCTTTGGTCTTTTAGTTCCCTTGACCTCTGCTCCTCAGTAAAGCACGAAGAGTGCATGAGAAGTACCTTGCTCTAAGCCAGAAAACCTGTCTGTCAGAGGAAAGAAAATGATCTTGGTCCAAATTGACTTTGGAAGGAAAGGTTGTTTTCTCGGTCTCTTGTCTGGCTCAAAATCCAGACAGCCAAAATTTCTTTACTCCAGAGAAACTGTTACTAAATTCAGTCAAAAAGTAAAACTGGGATAATTTCAGAAGGAAGATTCTCATCCCCTTTTTTATTTTTGGTTTTGAGTCAAAGTGCAAGACACCTGATTTTAAAAGGAGGAAGTATCTAATACAGAAGCAAAATCACTGCCGAGAACTTTGCCTCCTGAAACACAAATTGCCATCAGGGTTCAGTTCAGGGGACATGCACCCCACTGCTGCTGTACTCCGTGTAACCACAGCACGAGGGTTTCCTGCTTTCCTGCTCGTGGCTGAAAGTCATACCTGCAAATATGCAGTCACAGGGAGCTGAAGGCTTTGGTTTAATGACGGGGCAATCCCAGGGGACAAATGTAATGCAGGCTGCAACAGGGGCACCCTGTGCAGGGGAAGACCTGGGCTATGGATCTGTCTCTGACAAACAGGAGACACTGCCAAATGCTGACGTGCCATGACACCTCTTCCTTCAAGCCCTCGCTGACTTCTCTGCAGCAGCCAGAATGGCAGCAAAGGTTTCTGATGAAAGGGAAAGAAAGATAGAGAGAAAAGGGGCTTTTCATCAGCATTATTCTAGAAGAAGCAGGCACCTGACTTGCCACATGCATCTGGAGAAGTCTCCCCTGCCCCCACAGCAACAGCCAATGCAAATACACCTAAACATGTCAATATTCACAACACAGCCCTTAAAAAAATAGCTGAAGGAAATCAAACACGCTGCTTCCTGAGAAGACCGGGGAATATACATTCCCAAGTGCTGAGCAAGATCATCCATTATACATTTCTATCTATTCCACTGGCTGCCTGCGCATCCCCTGTGTGCCTAGACAGGACAGACGCCCTGGTTCTGTATCCAGCACGGGAGAATTGCATCCACTGAAGAGGCACCCCTAGATCTGTGGGTTTGTTCTCCTGAAACGTTAAAATGCCAGCACTCTTTCAGGAACAATTTTCTTGGCAAGGGAGGATCTTGACTGTCGATTGCACTTCGGCAGCAGCCAATATAGGAAGTAGCGATATAAATTCTCATTCTCATTAAACGTGTCTGTCTGACTGATGGACGCCAGTAGAATTACACAGCGGATCCAGATTTGTGGGTCTGACAGTAATAAACCAAATTTTCATATAGAATACATGTCTCAGAGGGGTGTCGGACATGCTTTATTTCCGTGAGTTATAGGCACTGCGTGACACAGGAATGGTGCTGGGCACCACGGAGGGGAGCAGCCACCGAAACCAGCCCAGCCCTGATGAGCAGAGCGGTGACCTCTCATTCGCACACTGCTTTCACTGCCCAAGAGACAGGCTCATCCGCTGGTCCTGCTCATCTGATAAACCTTGCACTCCAAAAAACCTGCCCTGTGTGCTGCAAGTCACTCCTACGCGCTGCGGCAGCAGCCTTGGTAGGAACAGGCAGAGAAAGGAAAACCAGGCACAGGAGTGCCTGAGCTTCTCTCCCAAAACCACTCTCCAGCCCCTGGTAACCTTTCCACAGAGCCACTACGACCAGGCAGGCAGCCAGGAAAGTGCTGCAAAGGTCAGGGCGCTGGCCTTTTTTCCTTATAAAGCAAGAGCGAGCCAAAGGTGTAGGTGTCGGGTCTGGGATGTGGTGGGTCATTGCACAACTGTGAGGCAGCCAGGACACCCAGAGCTTTGTTTTCCAAATTGCTACAGCAACGGCCAGGGTTAGATACCGGAGCCGTTAATTCATCTGCATGGCTGCCAGTGGTGGAGTGGTGCCAGAAGGAAAGGTCTGCAAATTCTCCCAGTACGACTATTTATCAATACTGCTCTCTGTCCTGCTGTTTCAAGTGGGTTAATAAAAGACGTAAAATATTTCCTTGTCTTACTTTTGCACTTTGAGCTTCTGTTTTGCACACAAGGCTCTTTTCTCCTCTCCCGTCTCAACTTTTTCCCAGCAACCTGTCTCAACTTTTTCACAGCAATCTGTTTCGTCCTGGTCCCACACAGCCACCCTGCTGACCCTTCATTCTGGCATGTGAGGGGCTGTCCCTGCTGCTGCAAGCCCGGGGAGGGGGTGTTTTGGGCTGTTCTCTGTTCAGTCTCCCAGGCAATAGATGACACTCAGGAAACCCTGTGCCAGCTCCTGCTCGCTGGCTTTCCTTGCTGTGGCCTAATTTCTGTCCCTGAACCGCCAGGCTGCTCAGCCCCATCCTAAAAGTGCCTCCCATGCCCCCTGTCTACCCCATGTGAGCATCCCTGGTCCAGCAGCCCATTTGCTGCCATGGCTGTGAGCTCCTCTGCTGCCTTGGATTACTGCAAGTGAATCAGCCAGCAGCAGCTTTGCTTTTAAAGCCCTCTTGAAAGCACTTTCTTCCCCACTGGAAGCGTCAAAGGAAATTCCCCTTGATGAGGTTGCTGGCCCTGGAAAATCAGCTAGGAGCATGCCAAGCAGAGGGCTCTGGCAGGTCTCATGTTTCAGGACTAATCCTGGGGTCCAGAGTGGAGGAAGGTCCTTGGGAAGGTGGCTGAGTGGTTGGGCTGCTGTACCCCAGGAGCCCTTGAAAGAGGATTAGGTCAGCACACTGAACAAATGGAGGGCGAGCGGAAAGCTCAGTCATTTTGGGATTTCTCACCACAGCTGCAGACAAAAAGATGAGAAGAGGGATTTAAAAGATTATTCTGAATGCAGGCCAGACTTCAGGAGAGCAGCTAGCTGGCGGATGGGATTGTAGCTCCCTCCCACCATGCCCGATCCAGCCAGACTGTGCTCACGGATGAGGCTGGGCATGTGTGATTCTATGGAGATAAGGGCTCCTGTTTGCTTTTTGGATCTGTTTCTTGGGCAGTTTCTGGGTTGATTTTGGTCCCATTATTACGTTTCTTTAGGCTAATATTTACCACGAAGTCCTCCCCCAGTCCCAGCCTTTCTTCCCAGAAGTGTCTTTGGGGTTTCCACACTGACAAGGCTCTCGCAGGAGCTGCAGTAAGTGTTTACCCACATGCTGGGGCTCCATCTTGCCTCAATTACTTGGAAGATTTTGCTGTTCCCAAAACGGTGACCTTTCTCAGCCTTGGGGCTGTATGGAGTTTTATATTGTGTTTTAGGATTTGCATTTTTATTTACTGTGTGTTTCATTGGACAGCTGTTCTCTAGCACAGATTTTTAATGCTTTGGAGGAGATTTCCTCCGTATCCCCTCTTGTCCATGTCCTTTAAAAGTAATATTTGATAAAACTAAGCTGTTTTTTGTGCATTCCCCTGCTGATTTCCCAGACCGATCGCATGACTTCTAATGCCTTATTCCCTTCCCCACATCCTACATGATTCCTACAGGCCATACAGACTGCTGCTCTACCTGTAGTGTGATAACAGACATCTGGAAAGAGAGGAACCAAGACAAAAAAAAAAGAGAATACTGTATATATCAAAATTACAAGCCCTTCCCCTTAATTTCTTGTTCAGAGACCCAGCAGTGGTCATTTGCCAGATAAAAGCCATATATTCTGGCACTTCCCAGAGATGCCTGTGCTGCTGATCTGGAAAACCACACTGAGCTAAGACTCATTAAAAATCTCTCTTGGCAATTTCAGATTTTGCATTGAATAAAAGGTTATGATTCCTTCATGTCAACAGAAAACATTTCTGAGTATTTCAATGCTCAAGGAGGTTGAGATCCAGGCTGAACCAGCCCCAAGCCCTCGCAGAGGGTGACTGTGCCCCATCCTCGAGCCAAGCAGCAGTGCCAGGCAAGTTACCTCTGTGAAATTCAGTCAGGATTGTGCTCCCCGTGCGCACCAGGGATGAATTTCTCCTTTCACACTTCCTGGAAAGCAAGGAAAAATCCACATACACCTTACCCCCATTTCAACCGGTGGTCCCTCTAGCACCGGGGATTGTCTCCCCGAGGTCTTGTCTGTGTGGGCTCTGCTCCTTCCTTCCTGCAACCTTCCCTCTCCACTTCCCCACTGAGAGGCGGTCACCTCCTTGTCCCATGGGAATCAATGATCCTTGGGTGTTTTCCTTTGGCCTTCAATCTGAAGAATCTGAAGCTGAATCTGAAGAAAGGAGGTGCTAGACTGTTGTTTTGGAGCCCAGGTGTTCGAGGTGCAATGCAGATCCAGAGAAGTCACAGAAGGTCACACCAGTGAAGCTGAGAGGACGCAAGCTTTATCACCGGTGGACACGGGAACCTTGCCACCTAGCATGGGGGAGTCCTAAATCTTTTCCAAAAATCCCACAGGAAAGGCCTGTTTATTGAATAAAACCTTCCTGTAAGAACAAGGGGGGGAAGGAGATGGCATGGATTTGCCCTTGAGACAGCTGATGTGATGTTGGTCTGAAAGAGACAAAGCGATTTTACTGACATTTGCTCTTCCTTCCCACATCTTGCAGGAGTCAGACAGCTGCGACTGGAGCTGTAGGATATTAAAGGACTTGGCAAAGTTATCACAGATTGTGACATATTTATCAGGAGCTTGAGCTTCTCTGAAAATCCTGACTGCACCAACCTGTATCTGTTACTTGATTAAAAATACTCACAATAATTCTCCTGCAGCTTTTTCAAGGAGCTGAGTGCTGAGCTGTTCTGTGGGAGCTCTCCTTGACCGACATATTTCACAATGCCGTGTGCGATAGTTATAAATGCTATTGTTACATCAAACACCACTTTTATTTTTGATAAGCTGGGCAGAATGCTGCCATGCTGCCATGAAGATGTTACAAAGTCCGAACTGGCTGGTTTACTATCTCTGGTAGCAACAGACTCCACGTCAGCCCTCAAACTGTGCCTTGTTTGGAACAGTCCCAATCTGTGCCAGATGGTATTGCCCCACAGCCACTGGCCAGCGGTGCTGAAAGGGCTGCAAGATCATCACCTAAACAGGGATGTGTGTATCATTTCTTGCTCATTCCAGCCCCCAGGGGATGAGTGAATTGGGTTTCTTACTGCACTTACCATACTTGGTGGGAAAATGGTGGCTGCCATCACAGAGCAGAGTCAGATCACCATCCTAAAGAGAAGGAGGTGCCAGCCTGCACCAGCCGAGGCAAGCAGAGGTCATTGCCACCTGACCCTGGCCATGAATATTTCAGGTATTTCTCATGTGACACCACACTTCCCTGCTGATGTTCCTCCTCCAGCAAAGACCTCACAGAAGGTGGAGAGGGAGGGCCTGGACAACCCTCCGAGGGGAGAAAACAAATACACCGACGCCCTCAATGCCTTTGTTGCCCATATGTGGGGCGGGAAGGGGTTGATAGTGCAGTGTGCGAGAGGGATGTAGGATCAAGGCAGGAACAAGCACAAGGAGGGCAGGGAGGAAAAGGTGACACTGAGAAGCTAAAGGAGATGGGAGGGACCAGGACTTCAGCTTTAGGAGACAAAGTGTGAGGAAAAGGGTTTGCTGGATGCTACACAGCACCTGGTGGAAGGGAAAGAGCCACAGCGGTAGCCCAGGAGCGAAAGACACTTTCCTCTTCTCGGCTTAGTGTCTTTTCTGGACTGACTCCAAACCTGAGCACTTTGCAGCTCAAACCCACCCACACAGCGTTATCTCAGCTTGTGTAAAGCTAGATCCAAACTCCCCGGTGCTGAAGATCAGACGGCTTGTGCAGATGGCTAAATATAGTGGTGACGAGTGTCCAACTTCAGGGCACCTCGTTGCGGAGCTCACGCCGTGCGTGCCAACAGCAGCATTTTCTCTGCTCCCACTCTCCCTCAAAGGGCATCTTGGCCTGGCTCGCACGGCATCCCTCAGATGTTTTGGAAGCGTGAGAGGCCATGGTGAAAATGGGAAGGGGTAAGAACAGGAGGAGATATATATAGGGTGAAGGAGAATTGTGCTGATGTCCCAGACTGACAACCTGCTCCCACCTGACCCAGCCAGTTCTGGAAAGTGTGTGGTCACCCTTTCCGAGTGTTCTCAGGCAAGCTGAGCTCCTGAGAGAGTGGTGGCAGGCACCCAATGCTCCCAGGAGGCTGGACAGCTGGAGGCAGGAGCCCTGGCCCCTGCTCCTGGCTTGGCTGCTCACCTGGGGGAGGCACTTCCCACCTCCTCTCCTGGCATGCAGGAAGGGGGAATTTATGATCCTGACCTTCTTCCTGCTGTCAGATCAGCTGATGAAAAAGTACTATCTAGGAATTGATTAGGGACTGGTCCAAATCACTGCTATAAATCTAAATGCCTCCAATCAGAAATTCCAATATAAAGCTGAATTTTAACATTGACCCTATCTATAACAGGTCAAATCTGGATTCTCAGTTTCCTCTAGAAGAGCTTAGTTAAACTTTTCTGAGTCTAGTTCCTAAATACATTAAAAGCAGTAAGTGAGTTAGTGATCTCCAGCACTTTTAGAGTTAATCGAGAATAAATGGACATTTTCAAATAGATTCAGGAGGTCTGGCCATAAATCGTCTGTATGATAAAAAGCAAATATAAATTTTCAAAAAAATTTAACCTTGCATGGTGTATAAAGAGAATACATAATATTCTTGAGCATAAATACATCTCAAATCAAGCCCATTGTGTATACACAGAATACATAATGGGTTTGCTTGAGACATTTACCTCAAGCTGAGGCTAAACTGGCGATCTTTTTATGACCAGTATCGTTCTTTGCAGCTTCCTCCATGCCTGTGTGTGTATATCATTTTGCAGGCCCAGCACAGACAGTCCTCGAGCACACGTAGATGTGCAAACGGTACCTGACACCTCTCTTACACGCCAGGCTCTGGAGTCAGCTGCCAAAGTGGCTCATGCAGCCCAAGAGGACAGAGCCTGTGGGCAGAAGGCTGAAATGAAGAGGTACACAAGCCAGCTGGAAGAGATGGAAAGGAAAGGCAGGGCATAGGCTGGAGTTCCAGTCACCTTTATCTGACAGCTTAGGATAGGGATGAGAGACAGCAGCAGGAACCACACCGACCCGATGAATCTCAAGCACTCCAGGTCTGGTCGCAAGAAGGAGAAAGATGCTGTGACTGCAGGACACACAGATAAAGTCACTGCCCTGTCTTTGCACCTGACACCACGCCCCTGGCACAGAGCACTGCTGAACCACGCACTTCCAGCCAGCACCTCCACTGGCCGGGCAGCAGGCTCCAGGGCTTATTGCCCTGACATGCTGATCAGAAGTGCTGATCCAGTCCGAGGGAAAGAAGCTGTCCTGGAACTGACAGCACTAATCACCTGGGTCATCATTCACCTGCACAGTGAGATGGTTCATTATGAGATGGAGAGGGCTCTGCCTGGGCCAGGGGCTGCGGGGAGCAGCAGTGGAGCTGGCCTGAGGAGGCAGAGATCACGCTCCTGGGTGTGCACATGCACATGCACAGGGACACCATCTGCGCATGCCGTCTCCTGGCCTGGTGTGTGTCACGCCTGCAGGCCAAGAGTTCAAGTCAGATAATCAGACTGTTATTATTCTGTTTGAGTTAGTGTAGGGTTCACTGGCTGTGCCCACGTGGCAGGGCTCTGATATCAGGATGAACGAGTGGCTAATTGTACATCTGGATGAGAAGAGGTGGCACACCATCCCCTGTATGTCTTGCTCGCAGCAAAACATGAGCAGCTGAGAGGGAAGGGGCAGAAATTGGTTCCAGCATCCCCTCCTGCCAGGACCCTCGGAGGTCTGGAGCTGTTGGTTACACCCCAGGACCCACCTGCCTCTGTGGGGACAGGGCCATACAGGGTGTGTGAGTTTTCTACGGGCATCCTCACTCACCAGGAATGTCCATGACAAATCCTCCCTAAAAGACGAGAGAGGCTGGTTCCTCAGTGCCGGCCTTTTGCTTGAATTCTGCTGCCTCTTTAATGTTAGCAAAATCCATCTCACCTCTATACCAGCACCCTGTAAATACAACTGCAATTCACAGGAAGCCAGTGCGTGCTGGAACAGCCGTGCTGCACACAGAACACCTACTTCAAGAATTATATTTATTCCCTGGTTCCAGTCACAGGCCAGAGAGCAGGTTTATGAAAGGTTAATGCCCCCTTATATGGCTGCTGTCAGTTCTTACTTCCTCCAGAAGCTACATTTTGGTCTTTCTCCCTCCACTCCCTCCTTTCCTTCAATCCCAGAAATGCAGCTCCAGAAACGTGAGGGGGAAGGAGTGAGGAAATGGTGCCAATGTCCCCAGCGGATCCAGGCAATGCAAGTGTAGGAACACCAGCGGCATTAGAAGTGCCTGGGACTGCTCTCACCGAGCTGTGGTTCCTGGCTCATGGTTTGGCCAGGTTCACTCCTCCAACCAGTCCCAGCAGTGGCAGCCCTCATCTGAAGTCCAAGTGTAGATTCCAGGTGCAGTTTTGTCCTCTGATAGAGCAGCCCTGGGCTCCTTCGGTGACATAGGTTGTTCTCCCCAGGATTTGAGGGATGCCCACATGGAGCCCCTCCAGCCACCGACATGCTCAGGTGGATATGGAGCCATCCTGGTGATTCCAGACCTTGTTCCTCGGGACCACACTTGTGTACATGTAGGGGTACATGGCGAGGCAATAAACACTTCTACAAACTTCCCCCCTTAACCCTTACTTTCCTCACTTGTCTCTCCCAGGTGACATTAATAGAATTTGACATTGTGGCATGACCCGTTAGTCATCCTGCCAGCCTGGTAATTTGGTCAAATGACAAACTTTCAATCATTTGAACAAATGGCTGTTTCACTAGGGCATTTGATCAAATGATTAAAACTAAAAGGCATTTGGCCACATGACTGAAGATGTGATCACGGCTCTGGACAGGTGCCGGAGCAGATTTTTATAAAACAATCAGACTGGAGTATAATTCTTCATGCACCGGAGCTTCAATATGAACAGGTCCTGCCTGCTGCTGACGTTGTGAGGGAATGTGGGTTTCCCTGCCTTCTCCCTCCTTGTGACCTCTCTCATGTTCCATTTGCCTGGCTCTGACCCCAAAGGCACAGGAGCCTTCCAAGCCCTCTGACCATGGGGGATGGGCTGGGGAAAGGGTGGTCAGTGGTAAGGAGGGACGATGCAGGTGGGAGGATGGAGGGGGGAGTGGCAGCGTGGCTGGCCATGGCATGGTGCCCCTGGGAGTGATCACCTGGCCACCCTACACGGCCTCGGGGTATTCTGTGATTCTGTGACTGCATTAGGGGTCCTTGGAGGGGGGGGCCTCACAAGAACCCAAAGGAAGCGCTGGGGTCCTGCTGCCCTGCGTGGGGAGCAAGCATGGAAGGAGCTGAAACGTGGTTCTCCCTCTCATGTGCAGGGAAGAGTCTCTGGGAAATAGACATTCAGAGGTGTGTCTAGGGTTTGATCTCTCCCCTAGAAATCCTCCCTGGCACCTTGTCCATTCCCAGCCTGTCCCAGTTATTTAGGACAGCAAGATAAACACTTTCCAGGCAGGGAGGGGACTGCAGTCTCTCTTCTGTGGAGCTGACAAGTCGTGACTGGAGAGAGACAAGGTTTGTGGTGAAGAGCTTCCTGTAGCTACAGAGAGGTCAACAGGATGCTTACCAAAAATGAGATTCAGTTCATTGAATTAATGTAGTTGAAGCAGGGAGCACAGAATATACAGGTGAAGAGAGGACTAAAGCTTTTAAGCAACAACCACTGTGATGCATTCAGACAGTACTCCCAAATCACTGTACTTGACATTTTTGCCAAAAGATACCCCCACCCCCCAAAAAAAACCCAACTAGAAAACAAGAAAACAAAATAAAAGGGACTATTTCCTGACCAGACTCACTGCCCAACCACTGTTCAGATTTTCCTGCACATTCACAAGAAATGTGACCTTTGTATGCTGTTGCTGGGGGTAGGCCTGGTCCTCAGAGGGATGGGAAAGTGTGTGATTGCTGGATGAAAGGAAAAGAAGAAGCAGCTCAGCCAGCAGAAACGCTGGAGGTGTTTCCAGTGCTTACTGCATTTGGAAGACCCAGCAAAACCACGCCTCTCCTCCTATGGCTTCTGAAGGCAGTTTTTAGCCTTCTCTTTTAGCATAAGAGCACAAAAAATGCCTCACTGGGTGAGACGAGCAGCCTGTCATGCCCAGTGCTCTGTCTAAAGCAATTTAAGGAGAGAATGTGAGCCTAAACATCCTCTGGGACTCCACTCCCTCCACCCATCCCGCAACACCTGCACTTGCAGATGTGTTAAGGGTGATGAAGGGCACATCCCTGTCTTTTCCCTTCCTTTAATATCTGTTTACAGACCTGTCACCCATGACCATGTTTAATTCTTTGCAAGAGAAGGAAAGGAGAGACCTCAGCCTCAACCCCCCTTATTTTATATTATGTCCAGGAAACTGTATTCCAAAACAGCCATTCCAAACATTCAGACAGGGGGGACAAGGTCAGGGAGTGCTCCAGGCTGAGGGCTGCATTCACCCCATGCCTACAGTGCACAACCTAACAGGATCCCTGTCATGATCAGGAGCTCTCAGGAGAGTGCAGACACAAAGACAACTACATTGCTCTCCACCTCTGTGTGTACTTTCATCTGCCCCTTTTGGGGAAAGCCTTTTCTTCTTTTTTTTTTGTTGTTGTTTTAGTCCTTTCTCTGCAGACTTATATGACAAGAGGCTTTTAACTAAATGGTTGGAAGTTTCTATTTGTCCGGGGGACTGTGAGATTTTCATTCGGGTAAATGAGTGAGATTTTCAGCCACTTGACTGACAAGAGTGTCTGGGGAGAAGGAAAGCCTTATCTGCTGGAACAATTTGATGAATTTACCATCAGAATGACTAAGATGTAGATCCACATGTATGGGAACTCCTTTCTGCCTAATAAATAATGCTGTCTCACTTGCCCTGCCAGGGCAATGGGAGAACTCATTAATTACCAACTTTGCATAGCCTGGAAATCAGAAGATGTTACTCAAATACTAACTGTTCTTATCTTGTAAAGCAAAAGGCCGTGTTTGGTTTGAGGTTGGTGTGTTTTTTTGGTGAAGGCACAACCAGGAGTTTGTTCTGCGGTGAGGCTATTCACACAGCTACTTGAGGCAAGTATAAATCACATGGACTGTGCATGGAACGGGAGAAATCTACTCTATGCAAAATTAATGTTGGGCTGGCCCAGCAGAAGCAGCGCACGTAGCAAAGGTGAAGTGCACAGTCTTAGGGGGAAGCTGTGTGCCTGCCCACCTGGTAAATTTATGTCTTTCACCTCTAGAACTTCAATTCGTGCACAGTGTGAGGTTGTAAGTGAAATGAATTTATTGATGCCAGTTCATTCCCTAATGGGTAACAGTTCATGTCACAAAATCAGCGCAGATAATTTGTCATGATTGGAACTCTCTTATAAAGAGAGGCTCCAGCGTGCAGGGGTATGGAGGAATTAGTTGCTGGCCCCTGGGAGAGATGGCAGAGCTCGATAGAGAAGCCCACGCTCCAGCAGAGGAAACAGAGGTAATAACTAACCCTCCCTCCCAACCCCTCACCCCCCTGTGAACTGCGTCAGAGAAAGTTCCTGTGCTCCAAGTTCAACAGTAATGAAAAACAGGCCTCCCTCACACTATACCTCATCTTAGGATGGGAATGAGATGCAGTGGTTATGTTAGATCAACACTAAAGTCAGTGGGAAAACAACACCAGCAGAGCAAAACAGAGGCAACAGACTGTGTTTGCAGCTGTGCCAAGAGGGAAACGTCACCTAATGACCCCTGAGGGTTAACTGAAGGGGAGATCCTGCTGACGTCTCTGATGGGTCTTGACACTGTTCCAGGCAGGACTCTCTGTCTCCCAGCTTAGCCTCGGGAAACTGGTCTCTCACTCCCCTCTCTGGCCTCCCTTTCCATCCCTCGGGACAAAGCAGCCAGGAGATGCTGACGCATACTGCAGACTCTTGAACAGGGGAATGCCTCAGAGCTGCCTTCAAGTATTTCCCCTCAACTGAAATCCTCAAAATCCACCAACTGATCTGTATCAAATAGCCTGGGAAGTGCCTGCAAGCAGCATTTTGCATCAGTGCCTGCAAAAAGCTCCTCATTCTGTCTAGGACACAATGGTCACAGGAGTGTCACCTTGCCAACACAACCTCCTGTCAGGCTGGAGGTGGGGCTGCCAAGATAAGTGGGGCAGCAGGAGGACAATCACATCACTCAAGGTCCTTGGAGACCTTGGGCTGGGACAGCTCAGATCTCACCACGGGCTCTCTTGTGCCTCTTCGCAACCTGTGCAGAGCCACGTGGTTGTGACCATGTGTACCCTAGAGCCAGGGTGGCCAGGGTGATTCTTCATGACACTGCCTGGCAGAGGCAGGGCAGGGATCTGTGACATCAGGATGCTGTTTGTTGTCCCACTGACTGTTCAATTCCTATCAAGTGAGTGACCTTTTGAAGCAAAGTCATTTTGGTAAAGCTGCAGTAAAAAAAAAAAAAGAAAAAAGAAAGAAAGGATCATTAGGTACCTGATCAGCTGATTTTCGGAAAGGTTAGAAGCTGCTGGGAAAGAAACAGTGAAATGCACATCCCACACACTGCCACGTTACATCTTTGACTCCAGTTCTCTGCTTGACCCCAGGAGGAGAAGCATTACAGGGGGAAAAAAATCCCCGTCAGATGCCCAGTCTTCTCTTACCAAAACTTATTCATAGAAGAGATGAGTAGAAACTGCTCTTCCTGTGCCCTGGGAAATTCTGAATTCAAAAACGAAGGAAACAAAAAAATAAAAAACCCAGCCAAGGAAACAAGCCTCAACCAAATTTGATTCCAAAAGAGAAGGAAAACATATAAAGGTAGAAATCTGTGTCTCTAGCGCAGGGCTGAAGTAGGAATTCCCTGAGACTTCACAGAGTAGGCTGGCTGTCCACTGCTCTCTCCAGGGCTCAAAGGCTGGCCAGGAAGCCCAGCAGCCAGGAAGCCCTGGGAAGTCCCTCTGCCAAGGAGCCAGGAGACGGGGGCTTGGCAGACTTCATCCCCTGCCTGCCATCTCCCCACCAGCCTGCCAGGTGGGCTCCTGGTGGGGGAGGTAGGGAAGCTTTCAAAAATTGCTTGGCAAGGAGGATGTCATTCCGCATCTGCCTGGTTTCTGGGAGGATCTCATCGTAATTGACACATTTCCAGTGTGTTTCCATGCCAGTGTTTTAGATTTTGCAATGCCAGAGAAGCATGCCAGAAAATTGCTGACCGACTGTACTGTGCACACTGAGAGCCAGCAGCTCTCAGCTGTAGCCCCATCCATCCACCCAAGGAGTAGCCAGAGAAACCTGGGGGGAAAACTCACCCACCCCGACAGCAAAGTTCCCACAGCATTTAGCACTGACTCCTTCAAGTGTGGGCAGCGCAGTGCTGGGGATTTGGGGAAGCCTTTAGCACTGACTCCTTCAGGTGTGGGCAGCGCAGTGCTGGCGATTTTGGGAAGCCTTTAGCACTGACTCCTTCAGGTGTGGGCAGCGCAGTGCTGGGGATTTTGGGAGGCCTTTAGCACTGACTCCTTCAGGTGTGGGCAGCGCAGTGCTGGCAATTTTGGGAAGCCTTTAGCACTGACTCCTTCAGGTGTGGGCAGCGCAGTGCTGGCGATTTTGGGAGGCCTTTAGCACTGACTCCTTCAGGTGTGGGCAGTGCAGTGCTGGGGACTTTGGGAAGCCAGTCACGGCCTCAGAAGGCTGCACTCCGAGCCGCTGTGTGCAGGGGTGGCCCATTAGGCTTTACTTTATGCCTGCTCCTCTAGATAGGCCCTGGGCCTGACTGTTGACCCAGGTTCATTTCCAAGCCCTCCCCTATCAATCAGACATGCACATATACTGTTCCAGTAATGAATCAAGCTGCCTTGTTCTTGGCCTCAATCAATCAAGCCTGTGTGCCACACAAACATTCATCTAGGTTGGAAATAACAGGTAAAAACAGCCCCAAGCACAGCCTGCAGGGAGCAACTCCCCGTTGCAGCAGTTTGTCAGAGGGCAGAAATTTTTTGGTGTGCACGGGTATGTCAGAGGCATGAGGCAGCAATTAAAGATGGTGAGAAAAATTATCCAAACTCGAGTATTTTCTAATAAAAATGTGTGAAGAGAACTGTAACGCTGTTGGCATGGAAAATTCAGAAGGCATTAAAAGCTCAAACGCTGTGGAATTCCACCCAGTTACAGAAAAGCAGGAACTCATGTTCTGCTTTTAAACCTGTTTGAAAAAACCAAACTGTCAGATTTAACCAGGGCATCCTCAAGCCAATAGCTGGAAATGGGCTGCCCAGATAATCTGTGTGACCACAGATTTCTGCTAAGGTTTCTGAAAGATATTGGGGAAAAGAGCCATGCAGCCAGAGCAGAGGCGTTCCCTGGTCCTGGAACGTGGCAGGGTGATGAGCCACCTTGTAACCTGACAAAGACTGATCTACAAGATACGGCAGAAAATCCTTATTAGGCACCAGCCTGCTTATCAAGCAACTCAACAAGCTCTCCTGAATCAGTGCATGAAAACTTACCAGAAAATGTATCTTTGTGAGCGTTGCTTTTCTCTCACAGCTGTGCTGAGCTGACCATTCAGGATGCAAAAAAAAAAAGCAAGCTGCTTGCTTCAGACCCAACCCAGCCCATCTTTATCAGCCCCTTCCAGATGTTCTTGCAGCTGTATCGCCTCACCATCACCTCAATTCGATGTGGCACCAAGGCAAATTAAGGGCGACATTTTCGTAGGCCTTGCTGATGCTCTGTGCTCTGTGTACTCCAGCTCGCTTCTCGGCCTGTTTTTTACACACTAGTGTCTTCAATTATTTTTCCAAATGAAAGGGAGTCATGGTACTTTAATTAAACATTTAATTGAAGGGAGAGAAAGGAAAAAAAACAAGAAGAAGGAGGGAGCTGATGTTTGCCAACGAGGAAAGGATAACGGTGAGAGATTGCTGCTTCTGAATGAAACCTCACAATGCTGCTCTCTGCAGCAAGAGGCACCCTGGGCTGGGGCTCATGTATCAAAGTACAGCTCAGCTCCTATTCAATTAATGTGTCTGTTTCAACGGGAAGCTTTTGTAAAGCATTGCTGGAAATGGTTTCTAATTTTCCCTTCAGTTTTTGGCTGGCTTAATTAAACTTACGCCCCCTGAACCCTTGTGTCTCTCCAAAAGCAGACTGGTTATTGACCTAAGGGATTTTTTTTAATCATTTCTATGTTTCCCTGGCCACCTTCAGTGAATTAGTGAATCCACCTTTTGTTTTTTTCAAGGTTCATCCAATACCGAGGTGATTCTTCTCCCTGCCCCTCCAAGAGCTGGCAGAAATGTGAATCATCTTTCCTTTTCTGCAGCAGCCTGAGAACTGCAACTCTCCAGGCTGGAGCTTCCCCAGATAAAGAAGTCATGCAAGCCAGTGCCTCCACAGCAGAAGCAGGATGTCTTGGCACTCCTTGCCCCTTGCCCAGGGGTAGGATTGACTGTGAGAACAAACTCGCTCATTTGTGTCGAAGTTCATGGGGAGTGGATCCTCATCAACTTAGGGCACAAGTTTGTTTCGTGAGTGAGTGACCTAAAGAGGTCTGGTTTGCCATCAGTTTGGGTCTCAGGAGTGAGCAACGCTCTGTGGATTTGTTAGTGTCTGTGACAGACAGAATCATACAGCGGCCTCTCCCTCACTGGAGAATTTGTAAAGTCTCTCTTCAGTTGCTTGGTCTAAAAAGGCTCAGAGACCTAATTATATTTGGGACATCTCTCTCTCAGATTCAGCGGAAATCTGCTAATAGGCTCTGAAATTATGGGAAGGTTGAATGAACTAACATAGAATTGCAGAAAGCTCCTCTCCTTTGGAAAGCAGGCTAAAAATGAGGTTGAAGCCTGGGTCATGTGTCCGTCATTCATGCCACCCCCAAGTTATTTACCCGTGGGCCTGAATGGATGAAACACAGGACCCATATTCGTCTGACGTTGTCACTGCAGGCAGTGATTACCTTTGAAATTTAGGCTCTGCCTGCATGCTGAAGGATGAGAACATTCACAAATGTCAAAATACAAAAGAAGGCTTACACAAAGGAAGCATCCCGCGGCAGAGCATTGCCGCCGCACAGTCATCCTCGTTGTCACTGATAAAGCAGGGGGTGAGGGTAGGCAAAACTGGGCCACTCCAGCAGCAGTGACTCAGGGAGGAGAGAATACAAGCCTGAGATCAGAAAACGGAGAGTAACTCTGATGAGCAGGGTTGCCTACCTTGTCTTCCTCTCCAAATGTTCTGGAAAAACAGCAGGACAAAAAGTGTTTCTTGGGGCACAGCTGACTAAAAATTCAAGAAGAAAACATTCCTGTCTGCCCACAAAAGACTAGGAAGGCTTGCTCCTGTCTAGGGCACAGAAAGGGTTCCATTCAGAGCTGAAACCTCGTTGTCACAGGCCGTGCAGTGGAAAAGCAGTGGAAGTGCCTCAACCTTCCGGATTTCCCACCCCCAGCAGGCAGGAGAGCTACTCACAGCAGGGAGCTAAACACGGTTTCTGCTCCTCATTGTGGCTGCGCCGTGGATTAGATGCAGATTAACCCAGCGACCTGCCATCCGCTCTCATCCATACTTAAGAATATAAGCAAAGGGAAGCTGATGATTAGGGAAAAGAACAGGTGAAGTTCAGCTCAAAGTTCAGTGTCATTGAAAAAAACGTGAATACCAAAACCAGAGCGGGACTGGTGTTAGTGTCCATAAGCCTACACAGAGCCCACAGCAGCTGGGTCATTCTCCTGAGGGTTCAGATGACAGCAATAAAGGAGGGGTCCAGCCTAGACGGAGGTTCCTAGCATGGGAATTCCTGTGCTCTGTTTTTGGTTCCATCACCAGCTGGCTCAGGGACAAGCCACGCCCTTCCTTCCTGCCATACTTCATTTTAGCCACTTCTGAAGTGGAGATGCTGAAACATCCTCACCACACGGGGATGTTCCCTGCATTGAGTTTGTTTGCGCTGAGTGATCGGGGATTTACATATGCAAAGTGCAGCAGGGAATTAGGAGCAGGCATCAACCAAACTCTCTCGAGCAACCACGCCTGAGTGTTATGTAGGAGGAGGAGAAGGATGGGAGATAGACTTGATTTTATCAAGATAGGAATAAACTTCATTTCTAGGACTGTTTCTAGTAAAATAAAGACAATTCTCTCTAGCTCGTAACACCTTAACAATCACTGTAGTTGTGACACAGAATTTTTCATGCTTTTATTCTGCACTCCTTTTTTAGCTTAGGAAAAGCAAGTCTATTCAAGCAACCCTTAGAATGAAATCCCTTGATATTTGTTGTGTTTTCAGGTAACAGAATTCATATTGGCTTAAGAATTTACACTTTGCATGCACCTCGCCCATACCTGAGGAACACCCAGAGCAGGTGGGGAAAGCATGATGAAGCAAGAGTCCCTGCATGATGCAAGGCAAAGGGGTTGTCTAGCCTGCTGCTGCTTTCCATATGAATGGATTTTAAGCAGGCATTGCTGCTGCTGTTATTATTATTACTATACAGACAAGGGCATGAGTGTAGGAACCTGGGTGCACCAGAGCGCCGTGTCACTGTGATGGTGTTTCTGTTTGGGAGGGCAGCACTCAGGTTGTACACCAGAGCAACCTGGATGTTTATTTTATCTTTCTTTTAGCGTAGTTGCAGAATGTGGCACCCTGAAATACATTCTGTGGACATTGGCACTGAGAGGAGCAAAATGCTTGGAGAGCTGAGAGATGAGGAGTTCCTCCCTTGGTTTAGGAAGGTGCTCTCTCTGCTGGGAGGTCTGCAGTGTCCGGCAGTGGCTGAGCTCAGCCAGCAGCACAGCATCCTGTGCAGTGGCACCTCTCTTCTCTTCACAACTCCCTATTTTCACAGACCTGTAGGACCTGAATCACCCAAGCAGCGTTACCGTGCTTTTGCATTTTGTTGGCTTTGGCCAGAGGGTTTCAAAAGTTATTACGGGGAGAATCACACACACGGTGTGCTCACATAAGCCTTTAAAAATCCTGCTGCTGCTATGCTTATTATCATGGATAGTCCCCTTAGCTGAAAAATGAGTCATAATTGTAGAAAACAGTGCAGAATTTGAACCTAAGCCATTAATGCTAATGTAATATATGGTGAGAAAATACTATTAACATTTGGATGGATGAGTTACAATACTCTGATTACCACACATTTGCATTCCTTAGCTTCTGTGTGATTACAACCTCAGCTTTGAAGCTGTGCTACCACAAAGACCTCTTCTGCCGTTTCGATTTGTTTGCTCGGTGTGTGAATATTTAGAGCCGGTGCTGGTTTGCTGTATTAATAATATTGATTGCACAATGGTTCCTGCCGTGCCCAACCAAGGCGACAGAGAGGGAGGACAGATGATCCTAAAGGGGTGGATTCCCTCTTAGGGAAGGGGAGTTTTGGGGATTTATGGAGCAGTAACCTCGCTGAACTGCGGCTGTTTAGTGGCTCTAAAAAAGGCTCAAGTCCAAGGTAGTTGTCCTGGCTTCCAGGAAGTTCAGCGGAGAGAGAGCAAAGTACCTCTAGAGGGCAATTCATTCCATGGATTGCCGCAGCTTCTGGAGCAGGAGGCTCGGGCGCCGGCCCCCTCCAAGTGCCGGAGCCGGCTGGAGCCAAAGAGCCAAACTTTCCCAAGGTGACTGGCCTGGCTGCGGGGGCTCAGACTGCACGGGGGAGGCTGGGAGACTGACTGTCTCTCCAGTCAGTCAGCAAAAATGTTTCTGTCCACTCACCAGTGTTTTCCTCCAGGTTTTTCCGTATGAAGAATTTTCTTGTGCGTTTTCTGGTCAGTGTGAGGAGCGGAAGGAATCCCTTGGTGCTGCCGTGCTGCTTTCTCCAAGACATGGGCTGAGAAAGCCTTTTTCCCCGGCTCTCTAACTACGAGCAGCAGCAGTGTCAAAAGGCAGCGAGAGAGATCTAAGTACCAAAATAATTGTGGTGTCTCTGGTGCTCTTTGCATGACAAAAAGAGATTAGGTGGGCAAGTGGTGAGGCCAGAGGTTATGCCCGAATGTGAAAGATCTGGCAACCTCTGTACTGTTGGTAGGACTGCATCCTAGGACCTAGAAAACAGCGAGCTAAGTTACAAACCCTCTGAACAACTTGAGGACTCCCGACCGCACAACTTTGATGGAAAACACCATTTCCTACACTCTGTATGTGGCTTACAAATTTCCCCTATGTTTTTGCAATAACAGCCGGCCTGGAGGGTCAAGTTCTGCTCCCTCTTAAATTGAGAAAAACTTCTCTGAGAGGTAGAGAGGGTGCAAGTGGCAAAGAGTGGCTGACTGAGAACCCCTTGGGCTGTACCCATGCCTGGAGGACATGGGCAGGGTTAACCCTAATTGCCATAGTGGGGCTGCAAGGCAGCGCCCTGCCCACCCTTAGTTTTGGAAAGAAATAGAAACTGTGTTGACAGGCTGAAAACAAAGTCAGAGCACACCGTGGCTTTGCAGAGAAGGGAGCTTTCCATCCATGCAGAACAAAGCACATGGGTACCAAACTCACCCAGGGAAAGCTGAGGGCAATATCATGATGCTGGTCTGCCCCAGCATTGGACCCGGCCAGGGGAAAATGCTGGCTTTTGTGCAGTGTATGGAAGTGTGTGTGTGAGGCGAGGAGGGAGGAGACAATTCTGTAACCAGCATCTATATTGCAGTTTTAAATTAATGGCAAGTTGTCTTAATCGTGGGACAGGTGCTCCTTTTTATTCTCATTCCTGTAGCAGAATAAATGAATGAAATAAAAAATGAGTAAGAACTTGAGCCTTCACGTAATGAATATCGTGGATACAACCTCCTGTAAATTACATTCCAGATGCCCAACAGGTAGAGTCTCATATCTTAGTGGGATACTCGTGTTTTTTCAAAGCTCTCCTGCAGGAAAACCCTGAAAAGTTAGCACACCTTCTGCAGGTTGGAGAGAGTCTGATGGAGGAGGAAGAACAGCAGAGTCATTAGGGAACATCATTAGAGGCTTAAGAGCTAATGATCCAAAGCACATTGACATTAATGTGACTCTTTTTTTTGGACTCGAGGCACCAGGGCATGTGAATCTTTGCTTGTGATATTTAACATGTCTGCTTGTCATGCACGATTATCTATTTTGGAACGGGAAAGGGTTTTTCTCCTCTGTAGAGTAAAAAGCAAACAAATAATCCCCTTGTGCTGAACAAATCAAGTCCCAGCACTGGAGACAACATTTCTTAGAATTGGTCCCATCATAAAATCTACTGCTTCAATTTTTTCCCTATGTTTATAAAGGCAGTAACCAATTCTATTAAAATTAATAGAAATACTCAAAGCCATATAATTAAGCCTTACTGCCTGGCCAGTGGAAGGAAAAGCCAAGGCCAAGGGCACTTTAACTTTTTAATTATGCTTTTCCTTCTGTCACAATCAAGCCACAAAACTCTATTGTTGAGGCCTAGCTGGAAAATCAAAATATTCTCCTTGGGGGACACTGTTTCACCCCTCAGAGGGGAGAGGGTTGAGGAAATAGCTGGACTCTCACTGAACAGGGTCATGCAGGGATTCCTGTGAGGGACTCGGTGCCTTGTAACTCCATGTTAAGATTTACTCTTTGCTTGAAGGAACAGTCCCTCTGCATTCATTTTGACCTGGTAATGGCTGTGTAACAATCCGGGATACTACTTATTTACGTTGCTCCCTGACAGCTTAAAAATTCATTAATGTCTCAGCAATAAATTCTGAGTAGACTTCCCCGAAGAGATGAAAAATGGGGGACACCAGCTAATGAATTATCAGATAAACGCTCTGAAAGGAGGGCCTGTGCTCCTTTTCCGGCCCGTTCCTATGGCTGAATGGGAAGGGGCTCGGGTTTTATGTTTCATTTTTTATTTCTGTTTTTCTGCAGAATGTGGGAGTAACGTAGGCAACCTTCCCATCTGGCACAGGCAGTCCATATGGCAGCCATACGATCTCCTCCCTTGCATTTCAGAGACTTCTGAACTGGAAGGGCAGCCCTGTCTGAAACCCAGCATGGGCTACGAGTGACTTCCAATTCCCATCCTGTTCTCCCTCCCTCCTGAGCAACTTATTTAACAGTGACAATTTACATACGGCGGTTTTACAGTGCGGACTAGGATGCCCCAGGGACTGATTTAAGACTCACAAATCCATTTCAGAGCCTTTGTGCTGAGAAGACGGTGTGGCAGATTCAATATTCAGCTGTGCTCATCTAAATCCAGAGGTGATTTGGGGGAACAAAACCCTACAGATTTACCTTGGTGCAAGACAGAAAAATAAAGGCAGCTGCCTGGACTCAGAGCCACTGCACATCAGTGAAAAATACCTTGCACACAAAATTCACGGCACTTTTTAGCTAAGGATAGATGACAACCCTGCCACTATATATGCAAATATTGTAGAATGCAGGAGGAGATCAAACAAAACCAGATTTTTTTACTGCTAAGTTACCTTTCCCGTCTCAAAAAGTGACAAATTTAGGAAAAAATGAAAGCTGGACCAAATTTTGTGCTTGTAATTTCTATGATGAAGTTATGCCAGATCCTTTCTCAAATAGTTCTTTGCTGTGGGTTGCATGCATGGATGAATGACCCTCACATAAGCCACATTCATTTTTAAATTTACTGAGAGTGAAAGGGAAACCCAGCTCGGAAAACACTGACAATGCAAAACTAAGAATCTGACTGAAGAAAAAGAGTTTTATTCAAGTTATGGAACACTTTTTAGTCTTAGTTACATGGAAATAGTGAAAATGTGTACTGGGAAAGACCTTTCTCAGGACCTAAAGCATTATCCTGTTTGAGGCTGAGAGAGCTGAGAGAGGGGAAGAACGAGGAACAGAATTCCTTGCCTCTATCGCTTTCTAACAGGCAATTAAATTTATTTAAACCTTGACAATTAATTTTATTTAAACTCTGATTTCTTTTTACTATATGGGAATATGAAACTGTGCCCTGATATTAATAATAAATGAGGAAAAAAAAAAGTTGAAATAATAATGATGAGCACATTCATTTTCATGAATACAATTGTTTCAATTTCAGTCTCAAAATGAAAATGAAAATGAGAGGAAACCCAGATTTCCTCCAGCCATACTCTCCTATACATCCCAGTGCTGCTGGGAATGCTGTGGATCTTTCATGAGCCATCCATGCAAAGGAAGGTGCTCACATTTTTAAGGAGAAGCAGCTTGAGAATTTTCTAAGGTACTGATCATGGGAAAAAATAATGAACATTGAAACTGTGGGGCTTCCAACTTCCACTGTGTATAACAGAACCTCTTCACGGTGCTAAATGGCCCAATAAATATTTGGGGGCTGCCACTGCTGTTGGCAGCAGCTGCAGCACCTCCCCCTGCTGCTGGCAGTACTGGGGGCAGAAAATGTCACTGACACCCTTTAGGATAAGTTCCACAGTTCTGCCAGGAATTCTACATGCAGGTGAACAAAACCCGTGCTTCTGACTCCTCTCCCCCGCTCATTTGAATGCTGGTCTTGTCACACAGTGTTCAAGAAGTAAATGTGGGCAAGGAGGAGACCCCAGCTGCAATGGAGCAGGCAGTGGGTGGGCGGTAGGGAAAGGATGGTCCGCAGGTGTGGGACTGATGGATCACCTCCCTCTTTACCAAGCAGTTACTTACAGCCAGGTGGAGGACAGTGGGCTTTCCAAGGAGGCTATTTAGTCTTTAATCAGTTAATAAGATATTAATTTCTTCTTCTGGATGCATGGCAAGAACATTTTTTATGTATCTATGTTTGTTTGTGTGCGTGTCTCTGTGTGTGCCTGTTTTAAAGACAATACTCAGAAGCTCGCAATGCAAAGGTAAATGTGTACCTCTGTCCATGAGACTCTGCTCTGGAGCAGGAAGGCCTGAGGCAGTTTCACCTGCAGAAGATCACATCAGTTTTTCTCCGGCATCCTTTGTGCTCAGACACCCAAAATGCTGACAGTGGACTTCCAGTGTTGGTCCTTTCTGCAAAGTTGCAACCAGGAATAATCCTGAAACATCAAACCTTCCAGCAAACCCTTCTACAGTCCTAAGCCAAATATCCAGACTTCAGTGGGGCCAGTTGAGTACTCTGAGCTCTCTGGGCTTTATGGAAAAGTTTTGTTCCGTTCATGTGACTCACTCTTCCTCCTGCTGGGATAGTGGAAAAGATAAACCTACATTTGCATGTCGAGAAACCACAATCACCAAACACACAGAGAACAGAAACGATTAAATAGGGGAATATTTAAAATTTTTTTCTAGTTCAGATTTAAAAAAAAACAACCAACAAATACTTTCAGCAGATGTTTTCTAACAAAATTGCATCTGGAGAATTCTGCCCTTTTCATTTTGCAGACCCATCAGATGCTGTACACATGTTGGATTTCTTCACATGGCTTCAAGCCTCCCTCTGAGATTAGCCTAGCACTCGCAAAACCACGATCCTACTCCCCCTAGAAAGGGGCAGCACAACGTGCTCGGTGTGACCAGCCTGCAGCAGGGAAAGAGGAAGACCAGCTGCTCCAGCAGTTCAAAATTAGTTTGCATTAGTTCTTCCACTGCTGCTGTGTAATAGCCTGATTTGACAAACACGAAATCTCTGAGTCAGTGGAAAGCCAAAATGAAAAGCCATTTTCCGTGGCTCTGCCATATGCTTAACAAGGTTATATAACCAGCCATTACTTAGCTCTTAAACTAGCCATTAAGGGGTGTTTTGCCTAAAAAGGGGTGAAGAGGTGTGATGACTCATCCAGTCTTCCTCCAAATCTTGGTGACAGTTAAAATTACACAGAAGCCAAGCTGACACCAAAAAAGTATTTCTACTGATGATTGGCCACAGCCAGTTGTGATTCCCCCTCTCTGTTGCAGAAGTTTTTGAATTACTCGGGTCAGTACTGCTCCTGATGAGAAGGAGGTGTATGGCTTTGGAAACAAAACTATTTTTTCCGCTCTGAAAGTGCTTTTGCTCTGTCTCCTGTGAGTGGACACGCATTACTTGTTACTCTTCAAGAGCTTCAGAACACGTTCAAAAAACCTCAAAACCATAAAAAAGAAACACCCCCGCCTCATATGAATCTCAGTTATCTTGTAAGCTTTTCAGGACAACTCTTGAGGGTCCCTGTACTGTGCCTAGCAGAACTGTGCCGGACTTCTTTCAACTCTTCAGAAATAAAATGTGTTTAGTAACAGTTTAACTGAAGCCATCCAAACAAAAATCTCCACCTTATCCACGAATAAAGCCCCAGAACAGGATCCAGAAGGCCTTCTCTCCGTCCCACTCTGCTGTTGATCCAGAAGGAGCACAAACCCTTGGTGTACAACAGCAATGTGTCTCTCAGGCATCCACCACCAAGGTGCCTGCTGCAACCCAAGGGGCTTCTCCTCTCTCACCCCTGTCTTCAGGTGGTCATCTGAGAGAGGCAGGGACAGAAAAAATGCTGAATGCTGTCCATCACCTTATTACAGTAAAATATTGCTGCCCAGCCTACACAGCTGGAGGCTTGTCCTTCTGCACAGACTCCAGCATGAGTGACTTATGTCAGTCACAACCCAGCCTGTCATTCACACAAGCTGCCAGGAAGCTCAGACCTCTGTGAGAAGGTTGGGGCTGACTTACACGCCGCTCTTGAAAGGGTCTACCTAAATGTCTTGAATTCAAGGCAGTCCACACAGGGAATTTGTCTCACTGTGAATTAAGAGTTTTCTGACCTATTTCCCCCCAGGTTTCCAGGGAATGGGAGAGTCCTGTGCAATTCTCTGGGATTTGACAGAGCCCTTCACCTACACTTGCAGTCTTGAGGACAAGGAGGTTGAAAGCTGAGGTCTCTTAAGCCCCATTCCCTTTCCTCGAAAAGATTTCAAACTATCTTTGGAGGCTTTCTGCTAGCTACATCCCTTCTGTGGCAAAACTGGGAGGGGAGGATCTGGCTTCGTGCACTTTTTTTTTAAAAAGCTTGAGAAGTAAGAGCATTAGCTTCTCCACGCTGGCTAAAAAAAGGCTTGCTAAACCCGTTGAAACCAATTGAGGAGCAGAGCAGAGTTAATCCCGGAAAATGCTCACGGTAGCTCAGTGACGCACGGCCATGCAAAGGCAGAATGGTGTTGCAAGTGATCTGTTCAAAGAGGAGAAGTTGCAGTTGGATTTTGGGGTGGGGATCAGCCCTCAGTGTCCTCTGAAGAGTGGAAGTGGAGGCTGCTACTACGAAGCTTCTCCCACTGCCTCTTTAACATTTTGCTCTTCTTCATGTAAGATTCTCTCTGTTGGGAATTTCTGACATGTTTCCGTCTGCCTTCTGAGTTCAGGCTCATGGAGAATAGGCATGAAGTGCAGTCGTAAAAGCTTTCTCCCTTGAAAGGACTGTGTGTTCCAGCCTCTACTTGGACAAACATTTCAGAATGCATTATCACCCTTCACATTGTGCAGTGGAACAAATAGCACCCGCGTACTCGAAACAGGACCAAGGTCCCCTTGTCCCAGACACTGCATTTCCAAGGAATGAGAGGCAATCTCCATTTTCAGTGTTACAGTTGAAGCACCAGAAAATGCATTTAAACCTGCAATGGCATTCTGTTGGATTAAACATATTTGGGCGAAGCATCTCCTCTTCATTTAAGGTGTGAGAAGCCATCAGGTCTTTTATTAAATTAGCTTGCTGAAGCAATAGCACCCTCCACCCAAAACATAGGCTCATGTCAAGGCCCAAATGCAAATGTATGGAGCTTATAAGGAGCCCCAGTTGCATGGAAGGATGGAGTGTGCTGGGTGTAGTTTTAAGAGAGGGCTCTGTGGCTGTACGCACACACAAATGCATGAGAGAAAGAAAAAGGTACAAATACAGACAGAAAACAAGAAGGAAACAGAAAGAAAACCTCAGAGATGGACACAGAACTGCTGATGGTAGGACCCTGAGAAATATCTGAGAGAATTGATGCTTAGAGTCTGAAAAGGGCTTGGAAGTTTGGCAAAGAACAGACTGTTGTGTGACTCCCTTGGAAACATGGTTTTGGTGTGGTCCCACTAAGTTAAAGGAACTGCCTCCAGGAGAAAACTGTCTTTAATTCTTTTAACTGAATCACCCCAAAGCTTTGCTAGTAGCTTAACTTAAAAAGAAATTAGAAATCTTAGAATAGAAATCTACCGTTTTTGCTCATTTTTAACATACTTCTCTTCCAACAATGAGTTCTCAGCAGGCAAACTAAAGTGTCTGCAATGGAAATTATCTTCTAAAAATTACACTGCTCCAATAACAAACAGAAATCTTCTATGTGACATGATGTAGCCTAACAAAACTGTGCCATATAACTCAAATTTCAAATTTCAAATAACTTATCACACCTCTATTTGGTTTTGGTTTCTTTCAATTAGTTTCTGTTGCTTTTCTGTGGAAGGATGACAGACAGTTAAAGCCCGCAAGAATCAAGCAAACATTATCCTCCTTATACAAACATCACTGAAATCCTCTGATGCTGTTTGTTCGTTGACATGGTTTCCATGGGGGCCACTCCCTCAAGTCCTTGTTTAATTTTCAAATTTGCCCTGGAACCAAATTTTTCAATTATGCTCTGGCCACATGAGATTCTGCCAAGGCAGCTTCAAGGCAGAATTTCCAGGCTCCAACGTGGTAAGACATGAGGTGTCCTCTTTAGGGCATCAGATACCCACCCCAGCTCTCCGCAGGTAATCGGGAGGATGATCAGGAGAACTCCACAGTTCAGCCAACAGAGCTCTTAAGGATCTCAGTTATCTTACTGGCAAACTCAGAGGTGTCAAGTATTGCTTCATTTGTCACTTTGCCATAAATACAATACCCTCAGTAGTCACAAGCTGGCATTAACTCCCCACCAGGCTGATGGCTAAAAAAATCTGGAGCTCTGGTGAGTTTTTTTTAAAGTGACCCCCCATTTGCTGCTGTTTTCCCTCCGTAGTTCGGACACAAGAGCTGGGAAGGTAGGATAGTCCCGACTCTTTCTACCTGCAGCATCACAAATAGCACAGACCCTGTAACGTGGGCCCAGGGAAAGTCACCTGGGTGTGGATGACACTGTGTTCTCAGCTGGTCAGGCAGTTTCTTTTGGCTTATTTCCAGGGAAAATCACACATAGAGAAGGAAAAGGCAAAATCTAGTGATAAAATGAGTGTCTGAGCAATAGCTGTATTTGCTAGTCAGATGATGTTTAAACACAATGGCCTCCACTCTTCTCCTCCTTTCTCTGCTGTAAATCCAAAGAAACTTCCCTGCAACCATGGAGTGTTTGCTGAAAAAACCCCAAAAACCAAACATTCTGTCAGAGTGGGAAATCACTTCTATTTTTCCCCCAAATTAATAGCCATGTGTCTCCCTTCCCCCTCTGCGACAACGAGCTGATTTGATAGACATCTTCTAGCCTGTGTCACTCTCCCGTCGTGTTCTTCATGTAGTGAGATTTCTTCTACTTCTTCTCCATGCTGTGCCACTCTCTAATATGATGACAAGGCAAAGTGTGGAACTGGGTGAGAAAAAATCCCGAGGCTGTATTCATTAACATGGAGAAAAGATTCAAAATAGCCTTGTTTCTTGGAAGGTTTGAGAGAAAAAAAAAATAGAGCTGAGAAACATCAATAGCGACTTATTCTCTTATTTTAAATCAGAGCTGATCCATCCATCAAGACCAGCTAAGACGAAAACTTCGGCTGGCCACAGGACTACAGTTCACAGACTCTTTTTGCTGCCATCCTTGTCCCTGAGTTAAAGGGCTCGTTTTCCTGAGGGAGACAAAGTGGAAATTCCCCTAGGAGGCACAGAGGGTTTCCTCTACTTCCCAAAGGAAGAAATATTCATGAGCAGCATTTGCAGGGCCAATACTGCGAAACTGGCACACGGCAGTGTTTTTTTCCCCCACCAGTGTTGTGTGATGCCACTTGGGACTTGAGAGCTCAGATACAGCCCCGACCCTTCCCAAGGAGCTCCCCAGCCATGGCTGGCCTGTACTTTAAGGTGTAGGCAGGGTCGGGCTGTCCCCTCCTGCCCGGAAAGGCATCCCCCAGACCCCAGCCCTACCCACGCTCTTTGCCAAGGCTCCTGGTCTCTGTGGTGAGTGACTTTTCATCGACCACGAGAGGCTTGGAAGGGCACAGATCCTGCTGGTGCAGGCAGTCAGAGGCTTTTGTTAATTACTCCTACATATTCCCTTGGAAAAGCTGCAGCATGCTGGCAAGGTACCTCTTGGATTCCCAGGCTAGCCAGAGGCTAGGCAGAACACACAAGCCCAGGAACATGACCAGCATGCCTAACATGAATGAATTCGCTCCAGACTCTGCATACTAATTAGAAGCTACTTGCTAGTAAAGTAATAACTTTACTAGAAATAGGGCTGGTAGCAGCCCTCTCATTGGATCAATCAGCTGTCACCCAGGCACCAAAATAAGCAAGCAGATCTTCATAAGCACATTTTGCAAATTGGCAATGAGTTCTTTTGCAAATATGACCCCAATTTAATCATCTAAACGGGAGGAAACTCCTTTGGGGATTCTGGTTTTAGAAAGACAATAATCAATGGCCATCACCAACTTGAACTGGCTTGAGCAGTTTACTAAAAATTAAGATACACGTGCACCTGATCCACTCCATGTCTGTCTGTCTCTCCTTATCACTGTCATTTCACAAATAGCACAGAATATGCACCAGGACAAGATCTTAATGCACTTGTTAGAACATAACACTTCATCATTGTCAGGCAGATAACCGAAAGCCCAATGCTGAGGATACAGTGCACTTTTAAAAGGGCATAAACAATTTAGCACAAATGAAAAATAAATTTGTCCTGTCTAATAAAGACCTCATAAATACACTGATGTATTACAGTAAGATGTATGGGGGGTGGGGGGATGATGTCATTCTAACACAGGCTTTTTCATCAGTTTTGTTTTCCCACTTCAAGCAAATAAGGGGAGGGGAAATATGTCAGGTTACAAATGAGAACGAGAATCGAAGTTCTTAGCAGTAAATCCTCTCTTTCAAAATCAAGAAATCTCTTAAACGCTAAAGAACAATTTTGATGCTCGGAGATGTACATAAAAACATACCAAGGAGTAGAATCTACTCACTGTGCCTCCAAATTTGTGCATTTTAAAGACAGACATACCTGCACACAGATAATCCTCTGTGTCTGTGCGTGTAATGCCTGGGGTCTGGGAGTGCTTCCCACAGGGAAGAGCAGTACAGTCTATCAGCCTATCAATAGTTTCTTGTCCCCATATGAGTTTTGCAAGGTAGGGAATCACTGTCCTCCACAAACAAGTTGCCAAGGCAAAGACTGCTGGGGTAATTTCTTGTTCCTCTTGTGCCAGGAGGACAATGGGGAAAAGTGGAAGACTGTCCACTTTGGTAACAGGTATCAACAACAACGAGCAACGGAATCACTGCAAGGGGTTGTAACTAGATTTTTTTGAAAGCTAAAAAGGGGTCTGTATGAAAGAAACCAGGAGAGACTTGTCCTAGATAATATCAGCTCCATTTCTTGAGTGGTTCTCAGCCCAGCACGTCACTGATCCCTCGCCTCCACACAGAGTTTTGTCTCTCTATCCAACGAAGCACTATAGTTTACAAGGAACAGTTTTTGCTAGGCTCTGCCCTCCAAATCCAAGTTCTTCCGTGTCCTGGGGTGACTGTATGATACTGTGTTCCCTACCGTCTGCCCTATGCCAGGCATGAATCCTGTGCCTTTCTGTGTCTTTAAGCTGGGTCCGAGAGGAAGGGAAAAAACAAAAAGCCGAGCGGTTTTGTGTTCAAGGACACACACACTCCCCTGTGTTCCTGCTGCTGGAGAGCCCAGGAAAGCACTTTGCTGCTTTACCCCGTTTTCGGCTCTGTTTCTCAGGAGAGAGACAGAGAGTTAATATTCTTTGCTTTTTAGCTAGCCTGCTGTCCTGGTCTGAGATAAATTAAGGGAAATGCTCTGGATGGAACGTCTCCTCCAAAGAAGGCAGATTTCAGCAGCCCCTCCCCCACCAGGTCCGGAAAGAATTTTCCTCAGAGGAAAGTGAAAAAAAGTTATTTATTTAACAAGCAGAGTGCATGCAGGCACGGGAAAAAAAGAGTGACGCTAAATAATAAAACCTCTCGCTGTAGAGAGAATCTGGGTAGATTTCTGAGTCTTTTGTGAGTGTGGCTTTCTCCTCTCCGTGGGCCCCTCCGGGCCTCTCGGATGATGTTCTGGTGTTCTGAACAGTCCAGAAGAGAAGAAGAAGAAACCAAAGTCCCAGGGAAGCAAAGGAGTTTAACTCTCCATTTCTCTCCTGAGAAAAGGAGCCAAGAGCTGGGAAAAGCAGGAAGGTTCTTTTCCTGGGCTCTGCAGGAGCAGAGCGCAGGGGAGTATATGTGTCCTTGAAGCACAAAACTTCTCGGCTCTCTTTTTTCTTCCTCTCAGACCCAGCTCAAAGACACAGGAGTCATGTCTGGCATAGGGCAGACAATAGGGAATACAGTATCATACAGTCACCCCAGGACACCTGCTAGCTGAGGCAAGAAAGTTTGTCCCTGGGACTTTGGCTTATTTTTCTTTTCTTCTGGACTGTTCAGCAACACCAGAACATCACCAGGAGGCCCTACACCGCGGCCCTAGGGAGGGCCCACCCCCAACCCCAGCTCCAGAGAGGAGAGAGCCACACCCACAGAAAGGACTCTGAATCTTCCTAGGTCTTCTCCACAGCAAGAAGTTTTAGTATTAGAATTCTTTTTTCCCGTGCCTGCATGCACTTTGCTTGTTAAATAAATGGGGTTTTTTTCACTTTCCTCCGAGGAATTTCTTTCTGAACCTGGTGGGGGAGGGGCTGCTGAAATCTGCCTTCTAACAGAGGGACGTTCATTTCGGATGTTTCCCTCTTAATTTGTCTCAAACCAAGACATTTCTTCAGACAAAACAGGTGACGATGATTTTGCATTTTGGTCTGCATTTGCTCACACCACCAAGCCCCTCCTGCCAGAAGCTCTGCCCTCAGCCCTCCTTCACAGCAGAAACAAAACCTCCCTCAACAGACGTGAAACCCTCAGGTTTTAATGATCACATCATCTACTCCTGTTTCCAGCAGCTCTAAAGGGTGTTTTCAAATAGGGATAAACATTTTTGTATGGCAAAGCTTTGCAGAGAGCTATTGTATGCAGAGGTAGGTACCTCCCAGTGCCAGAGCAAAAATTAGGTAGTTTACATGCAAGGTCTCCCTGGAGCAATGAAAGTGCAGATAAAAGGTGAGAAAGGATAATGTAAAAATTTAAGTTCATTGCATAACATTAAGTATGCATTTCTAGATTTTTGACCAAGGTCAGTGTTAGGAGGAGCAGGTCTTTCCTAAAACATTTACCAAATATTCCCTTTTCTTTCAATTTAACTTGACAGTTGATTCAAAGCTTGTTCCAAAGACAATATCACTATGCTTGCTAAAGAAGCTTTATTTAGGGGTTTTTGTTTATGTACACCTATTGACCTATGCCTTGCCTTCCCACACGTGACTTTAGCTGCATCTTGACCTATGTGCAGCCGCAAACATTGTGTGTCAAAGGGACCATGTGCCCTTTTACGGTGGCGATGAGTAAGGAAGAGCTCAAACCATGCAATAATTTTGCTCTTTCATTGCACCTCTCTCCCGTTTGGCGTGACAGATTTTTGTCTCTTTACCTTGCATTTGTTCCACTTACTTGGCCGTAGAAAACAAAAATAAAGTACCATAACACTTGGTAAGAACATGTGAAAGGAGACTTTACCAGAATTAGCACATTATCCATAGAAACACACAATCCTCGTGTATGATTTCTTAACGGAGCAGACCCAGTGGTGTAGTGGTTCTGAGGAAATTAACCAATTTTGTAGCTATTGATGAGAAGAGAGAGAAAAAGAGAGAGTGAGAAAGAGAGAGAGAGAGCTCTTTTCCAGTGGGAAATATGAAACAAATTATTTTTTCCCTTAAGACCACACAGAGACAATAACACTGTTTCATGAGGAGTAGTTTGGAATAAAAATATGTTGTGAATCAAAAGCCTTCCACCTCAAACCAACTCAGAAGTCTGAATCTCACAAGCAATACGGTCCAGAAAAAATTCCAGGATTTAAAATGGTCAGAAAGCAGTGCTAATCCTGTAATTCCTGAGCAAAATTCCTTTTGCTTGTACCAACATCATTGGATTTGCTTGTTCAGGATGCCTCCTAGGCAGCAAATGGTGTGCTTTAATTTCCCTCTTTTTCTACCAGGTCTACAAGTTAGCCCACTTTAAGCCCTGGAATTAGCTACAGTCAGCAGGAGTCACCTGCATATCAAAGGGAATAATACGGTCCTTAGCACCTGAGGAAAGGAAAGGGGAACCTTTCTAAGGAAAGGGAAAGAGCCCAAAACCTCATTCCTCATTTTTGAGCAAAATGAACAAACTTCTTTTAGAAAGGATTGGTTTTCATAAAATGAGTGAACCAGGAGAAAAGAGGATGTCTAGGAGGTTATATGGGCTGTATTTTAAGATGAGAAATACAGTGACAAATGACCACCACCACCTAATTAATTTCTTCCTTGAATATTGTTTAATATACTTGTTTTTCTGAAATGACAGAAATCAGCAAATTTGTGTGTGATGAGATTGTTGACAGACTTTACTGAAGAAAGCACTAGGTGGAACCTAAAGTGACCTCTAATGAATAATGTTAGAATCTAATCTTATCTGTACAAATTTACAGGTGAAGTGTACAGGATAAACTTCTCTAGAGAAGCCCGGCAAGCAGATAGCCCAGGAACACTGCACCTCTCAGGGTGGCTAGTTCAAATTAAATCATGAGCTGAGAAGGAATAATCTTGGTAGGTTCAGAAAACCAGTTTTGAATTTGGTCTGCTTGCAAAATTCTGAATGTATTTACTCTGGATTCCATTTCTCAACCCGTATTAAAGCTCCATAGCATAATCAATTATGGGCTTATTGCAAAGTACAGTAGGATTCAATCTCTGGGAATGCCTCAGGGTATGTCTTAGAAGGACGATAAAACTAACAGTAATGGGGCTACAGCTTCTAAGGCTAATTTTCACAGTTACAAATTTTATAAATAAATAGAAGGAATGTCAACTCTCAGTCACTCAGCTTGAGGTCTCTCATGCTGATAACTCCTCTCTTCTCAGATACTCTCCCTCTCCTCAGACATATTCCTTTTTCTGTTCTGAGGCCCCTGGGACTTGATCAAAGTACTGCCATTCCTACCTTTCGCATCACTAAATGGAGCAAAGCACTAAGGCAACAAGGAATATGCAGCAAGTACAGGAGGGGATGGTGCCCTCCCTAATGCTGCATCTCAAGGAACAATCGTACCACCCGCGAGCGCGATTTCATGAGATCTCAAACTAAGCAGCATGAGGCAGCGCCAGATGGAGAAGAGGCTGCCTTGGAAAATTCAAGAGCTGTGGGTATTGACATTGGTTGTTTTGCAGTAGTTTCTCTTCAGCAGGCAAACTGACACAAGAAAAAAGACTCCCAAACTCAGTGACTCTCTTGCCAGAGTTCCTGAGATTGTTTATTTCATATCATGCAAAAGGAAAACACAAGGAGCATTCTTCCACTGTAGCTGCCATTTCACTCTGGACACCACCCAGGTCTCCTGCTAAGCCTCACCAGACTCAGCTAAATTGCTGTGTCCCACCAGTGTACAGCCAGGGGAAACCTTCAGCATATTAACATGGTTCTGTCTTCAGCCCTGACAGTGATGGGGAAGGGCTTGAGAAGGAATGAGCAGATTCTGTGTGGCAGCATCTGGTTATGCAGATAACACCAACAGCAGATACTCGGCTTTTATCACTGTGGGGCTGTCTTTGAGCATCAAGGACTGGTAGGAAGAGATGGGATTCACCTGATCAAATGGGACAAAGAAGCTTTGTCAACAGGCTGGCCAGCCTGGTGAAGAGTGTTTTATAGAAGGACTGGCATGGGAGATAGATGGTTACTTGCAATCAAATGAAGAAGTGGTGGAACAGGGTGGCAAGGAAGGCTGCATGGTAATGTGGACGAGAGAGAAATTCCATGTAAACATAATAAAAAAACATTTTACTGTAAGACTGTTTGAACATTGCAGCAGGTTGTCCAGAGACTGTGGTGTCTCCGTGTCTGAGGAGATTTCATACCTGACTGGACATTCTCTGAGTAGTCTGCTGCAAGTGACCTGCTCTGACCAAGGGGGTAGGACTAGCCAAGCTCTAGAGGTGCCTTCCTGATTCAACCATTCTGTGATTTTGCCTTTCCTCTCCCTCCGCTCCCTCCTGCATCCTTTTCAAAGATATTTTCTCACCGTTTCTGCACCAGTGCAGCTCTCCTCAGAGATGCAAGTGCAGAAGAAGGTGTCTGGCACTGCTACTTGATGGTGTGGTTCAAATCCCAACAGCATTTTGTCTGCTAACATTTCCAGTGTCCTTGTCCTGGAGGAGATCACGCTGGAAGCAATGAGACTAGAGGCAGAGAGGAAAATATACCTCGTTATTTCAGAATCCTCCATTAAAATGCAATCTGTTGTACACTGTTATAATCTTTGACAACAAATGTTGGCCTTAAAAGATAAGATTGAAAACCACGGGGAAATAACACGCAGTGGAAATGGCCAATAAAAGCATACCAATATCCACAGAGCCTTCAAGATCTAATATGATCTAATAAACAGAAGATCAACCTGGAATCTGAAACTGGATAAATCCTTGCCTCCGCTGCTCCCTTGGTTATTGAATGTCACACAAGTCACTTGACCATTCTTTCCATAATATCACTTATGCACTCAGTCCTACTTGTTCCTACACCCAGCTGTGAAATGGGGTTTAGAACAATTAACTTCCCACACTCCTTATTTGATGCCAGAATTAATTAGTTCCTTTGTGTACGAAGAATTCTAATGCTGCTTTTGCCATCAGAGTATTCCTTGTAGACGGTAACTACATTTTATAGGGATATTAATTCTGTTTCTGTGCAGTTGCACAATGGATGCGTTGTCACCCACAAACGGCACCACGGTTTGCATTGGATGTTTACATAGGAGAAGAATGATCCTTTTGGGGGCCATCCCTCACCAAGAAACCCTTGGTGAAAATATGTTTGCTGCCAGATTCTTAAGGGAATTCCATCCAGGTTTATAGTCACTCGTTGCTCTCCCTGACCAAGTTCAGCAAAACCTGTGCCTCTGCACGTTGAGACATCCAGAAAAAGATGCACACCTCGCTCGCTCCCTTTCGTACACAACAGTCGTGCATGGCAAAACAGAAAACTGTTCTGTAGAAATTGTACAGCCTGTTTATGGCAGACTTTCAAAACAAAAGAAAGATCATTTTTTGGTTTCCTTCTCTTTAGATATGAAAGTCATCAGAGAGCATTCTAGGTGTTTCATAGCTTACAAATGTGGCGTTATGTTACAAAGAATTGTGGGGTTGCAAGTCACAGTTAGCACCAAGGCTGATGCATGAGTGTTTTAAGGGGTTTTCCAGTGTATTCACCCATTGGATAGCCCTTTTGCCTTTAGTTTTAGCAGATTCCCACAGACTGGGAGTTGCTCAGATAGACAACGAGTGGTACATCCCCATTCAAGCAAGTCCAGCTCCCTGGTAGTTCTGGTAGGCCAACAACTGCAGGAAAAGCACCCAGTTGCTTTTTCCTTGGTGTAAATCCCCCTGAAATGCCAATGGGGACATTTTGCAGGGAAGGATGCAGAACAAAGCAAGTTTTCTTCATACCATTAACGCTGTTCTCAGGTCTGGACTCTGCAGTTCTACCTGTGTTGCAGAAGATTGTGTCATTTTTCCTGGAACTCATTGCTACCCAGAATAATTCACTTCCAAAACCTGTAACTGCCCTGCCAGGCTGACGGGACTGTGAGGCACAAAGATCCAAAATCCAGGTTTCCAAGGGCCACAGACAGGATAAATTGTACATACATGTACGGGCCCTGCTGGCAGTGAGGTGCAGCACAGGACAACGTGGTGGTCTCTTGGGTGTTTCATACGTCTGTCATGTGGAGTGCTGTAGAACTGAACAATGTAGACCTTTTAATTAGAGGTGGAGACAGACACCTCAGGCATCCATGCCAGAAATACCCAACCTGCCTGTTTTAAATAGCTTTTCATCCATGGCCGAGCTCTTTAAACTTTCTCCTTTTATTAAAACAGCTCAACTGAGACCATTTTAATGTGCCCCCATCTAGTTATTTTATTGGAAAATATTAAAAGTGTGGGCCAGGTGAAATTAAATGCTTTGAAAGTGGAAATCAAGCAGTACTTTCGGTTTTTAAAATCAGCTTCCCCTCCTTGTGCTGATGCACTTAATACTATCCCCTTATTTAAGAGGTATTGTTTGAGCTAAAATTGTGAGTAACTCTGTAATGGGCATGAACAAAGGAAATGATAAGTAAGAAAAATACAGCTCATTAGAGAGAGTGTGATTAAAAGGGGAAATGGACTTCCAAAGGCTTTAGATATTTTTCTCTGATTATTAACCAATATTCTCAACATTCCCTCCACCACATGCCAAGGGTAGATGGGAATAAAATCAGGACAAGCCAAAGATAGCATGGCCTCCCCCAGCTGCTGAGACCAGCAGGTCACCTCCAGGGAAAGGCTGAAAGGGAGGCACAGAACTGACCCTTTCTATCTCGAGCACAGACGTTGTGCCTCATCTGTGGAAAAGATTGAGCTGCCACTTTCCAGTGGCATGTCCTAGCTGAAGGCTTGGCCTGGATGGGTTAAGCCTCCTGCGTGGATCAGGAGTCAGCCGATGTCCTCTTGTGGGCAAGCTGAAGTCCATGGCCAGGAGGACAGCAGTGCCCATGGTGCCTCTTACCAAGCCAGCCAGGCAGCCAGCCTTCAAAGCACTTCTGATTTCAGGTGAGAATGGCCAAGAGAAGAGGGGGTTAAGGACAGTACTTGGCAAGAAACTAACTCCTCAAACACACGCATTGAAAAGTTTTTCCATCCACTATTAAAGTATCTCCTGGTTCCCACTGAAGCACTGCTGGTGTTTTAGGTCCCACCTGACCCTAAGACAGGATCAAGGGCTTGGATATTGTCACCATAGACACAGGCTGTGCACAAGCTCAGGATGGGGAGCATGGTCCCAGCCTTGTGCCAGGCTGTGCACAAGTTCAGGATGGGAATCCAACCACACTCCTTCTCCCCATTGAAGGCTGTCCCTGACTGGGCTGCCCCCGCTGTCATGAGCAGGCACTGGAAGAGCTGTCTGGACACTCAAACAGTTCTCCAACCCCAAACAATCATTCTCCTCGGCACGGGTTTGAAGTACCTTGTCCACTAACACCTGCCACAGCCGATGCAGAACACCCCTTTCTTTGTAGCCAGAGGTGTGACGAGGTGTTCGCTGTGGGATCCCAGCGTGGTTTTGTGGTTCACATTATCTGAAGGCTGATAAAAATTCCTCTAGGCTAAAGCACATGTTCAAGAGCTGGCAAAGAGGAATCCCTGGAGCTGTGGGAGGAGAGAGGGGGGACTGCAGGGCACAGAATCAGTGAGGCACAGGGGCATATCCTGGTGTAATCAAGCTGTAAAGGCTGACTGTTAAAACGTGCCTGTCCCATCTACCCCAGCACGGCATCAGTGTAAACGGCACCAGTTCAGCTGGGAGCGAGGTGAGCACTTCCTTGGAGACAGCATGACAAAGACATGACACCACAGCTGGCCTTTCATGAACCTGATGCAAGATGCAGCAAATCCATTTTACACAGGTCCCACTCAAAAGACAGCTGTGTATGTTCACATCACAGCACTCTCAGGAAAAAAAAGGAAAGAAGAGCTATGGGAACAGCACTTCTTCCAAATTTTGGATTGTGGTGCTTTTTATTTCCATGAACAAAGCCATGAAGACATAGTAATGCAAATTAAAAAATGTAAAATATGACTTTGATTTGACCTTAAGAGGATATGGGATACGGATAATAAATAAAATATTTCTGAAACTAAGGAATAAATCTAGCTCCGGGAATTCTCGGGGAGGGGAAAAAGCATTCATAAAAATTCACTCCTCTCTGAGCTGCAGCCCTGAACCTCCCATGCACTAGATGGGAGACACTGATAAATCTAGGAGTCCATATGTGCCAACCAGCTCATATGTTTTCAGTGAGCAATGACAGGGAGCCAAATTGCTTTATTCCGATTAGTGAAGGTCCTCTGACTGCAAAATACACCGTGCGAAAAAAAAATATTGAGTTTTAGTTCGCTGACACATCAATTTAAGAGAATTATTGCTCTCACATAGAGGCCAAAGCATGTATCTCCCTTCATGTATGTGCAGTAAAAACTAATTGTCAACTTTTATGTAGGGGTGAAAGGGGAGGGAGAGGGGAATGGGAATGGTACCTCTCCAACCCGCAGCAGCGCGTTCTGACTCTCGTGTGTTATCTCGGTGGAGAACTTCTGGCGTTTTGTTTTATTCCTAAATTCAAAACAAACTCTCTGTAAACAGCATCATGACTCGCGTTTTTTCCAGCTCTCTTTCCTCTAAAGAAGTTTCTAGAAAGCTGTTTCATCCAGCTTCTTGGTCATAAAGTCTCACAGATGGCCAGAGAGAGAGACCACTAATGAAATCCACGACTGGACCATCTCCTGCTGCGGCTTAAATCTTTCTTACTCCGCTCACAGAAGTAATTTGGCAGGGGGGGATGCCAAGGTGCCTGGGATGTGTGGTCATTTCAGAGCCTCCTCCGGGTGGGTTTTAAGCCCTGTCATGCGCTGGAGCTGATTCAATTATGCTATTTCCTGATTTGCCATGATGCTCCCCTCGCCCAGAGGGAGGGGGGCCGCGAGTCCTGCGCACGCTAATACCACTCAGACAATAGGCATGCGAAATTGATGTTCATGCAATATCTTTAAGTCTCCAGAGATTTGTATTTTAGCTATTGTACGAAACGCTTCGCTTTCATTGCTTCTCTCCTTCACCTTTGTTTCCCAGCTCACCGTCTCATCTCCTGCCTTGGCTGGGGCTCCGGCTGCTGCGGGTTTCTTCATTGCATATTCAGGAGATCTACTGGTGCAAAGCAACTCATTTTCACCACCTGAAATTCGCACCGTGAAGGCAGAAATAATCAAATATTTTGAAAAAAACTGGTGAAGCGAAGCACTGCACATTAATTATTGTGATAGTTATAGGATAATAACTAATTATTAATTATGATTTCCAGCAATTGCTGCCTTGTATTTTGTTGAAATCTTCAGCTCGGCATTGAAATTTGTACGAGTTCCTCTAATGCAGCATTTTTACAATCAAAATATATAGCAGGCTCCCATTTTTGCTGGAATGATTCTCCTCTGTGATAAAACAGGAACTGGCCTCTCCTAGGATAAGAAAAGAAGAATTTATACAGCTTACAACTCTGGCACTACCTCTGCCAAAACCAGAAAAAGAAAGAGAGAACAAAATGGGGGTTTTCTAATCCCAGCTTTATCCTATCCCCAGTTATTTCACCACTTCTCCATTTTCTCACAACAGACTGTCTTTGATTTGCTTCCAAAATGAAGGCCTAGCTGACAGACAACTGTAAGAACAAAGGGCTCCAAACAGGAAAGGGGACTTTGGGGAGGCCATGGGGGAGGAGGGGGTGGCTGGGACTCCAAAGGGGAGACAGGGGGGTTGAGGAGGCCGAGGGAAGGGCAGCCTCGTGCGTGGGTAGTGGGCAAATGATAGACAATGACAGAGAAGAGGGACTGAAATAAAGGGGAAAATGAAAAGAAAGGAAAGCTGGGGGCAGCTCTTGGAGCACGGGGTGTCTCATTCCCTTGCCAGAGGGAGGAAATGGAGAGAGGTAGGAAGACCTGCCCGCCTGAATGAACATCCAGGCCAAGTGGAGCTCCTCCCCTGCCTGCCAAGGCTGAGCCCTGATCCATAGAGGGCTTGGTTAGATGTCCCTGTTGAAGGGGAATAAGATTCAGAAGGAAAGGATGCAAATTACTTCAGAAAATGCCTTGCACCTTTCTGCTGAGTTTGAAAAGCAACCACTGATGTGGGACTGGTGCCCTCTCAGCACACTGCTCGTGGCTGGGAATGCAGGGGAAGCACGAGGGCTCCTCCAGGCCACTCAGCCCCTCTGCCCTTGTGCCCAGGCCAGCACCTCCTTCTGTGGAGTCACTCTGAAGACACAGGTCTCAAAATGGGGGGCAGGTGGCTCCAGAGGGAAGGAACAGAGTTGAGGATGGGGAGAGAAAGGGAGAAGTGCTTGGGAAGATCTACCAAGCCTTTGCTTTTCCTCCCAGCTCTCCCTGCTCTGGCTACTGTTGGCTTTGTGTTACTTGGAAGACAGACTGGGACCACGGCCTGCAACTAATGTGGAAATGTTCCCTCCTCGTGAGGGCTGGCTCATCCTCCTCAGCTGCTGAGGTGAATGGGGACAAGGACAAGGACAAGGCTGTTAGAGGCATGTCTGCATTCCATTTCCCCAGTGGGAAGCCCAGCCCTGCTGGCCAGGACAGTGAGGAGAGGAAGCAGGCCACAAAGTCACCCAGGGCACAGAACCATGGACATATGTCAGTGTAACAGGGAGCTGGGAAGATGAATGGAAGGGGATGAGCAAGCAGTGAGGTACAGGGTGCAAAAGCCTGCCACTGGGGAGATTTGTGGCACAGCTGTGGACAGGATAAAGACTGACTTTGCTGGACTTTGGGATGCAGCAATACTTCTGCTGGGCCCTGGACAGTATTGATTGTTCCCCACATGGGTTGTTTCCCCATCTAGGGGAAACTGGAAGGAGCTGGAAGCAGGCAGGCAAGTGTTTGGGATCGACCAAAATGTAATCAGAAACGCGTCCATGGGAGGAAGCCAAAGTGCTGCAGGTTTTAAAAAAAAAAAAAAAAAAGAAAAAAAATTTAAATGGTTTTAGACCCACTACTTGACATATCTAAAGTGTTCAAGCATTCAGACCTTAATAAGCAGCACTAACAGGAAGGGAAATTTCTTAATGACAGCATTTGCTACACAGACCTTTATCCGTATCAGAGATGCATAACAGGAGCTGGGCAATCTAATGGAGATTAACTGCTCAAAGGAAATAAAAAACACACCACCTCCACACGGCACTGGCTGCTGCCTTAGCTCCCCATCCCCTGGCAGCTTCCCAAACACACAAGTTCATACCGTGAATGCTGAATTGGAAAAGCTGGAGGGCAGAGCTCTCGTGGAAACCACAGAGGGAGAGCATACATGAAGGAAAGGCTTTCTGCATGACAGCATCTAAACTGGAAGGTACTTCTGCTGGGGAAATAGCCCCACATACTAAGACTGAGCCAGGAAAAAATGGCCTTGCTACGGTGTTGTTGATTAAACCTACGGTGATTCAAAGAAGCAGCAATTTGCTACTTAATTGTAGCCAGGCACAGAAAGGAAATAAAAACAAAACAGTAAGAAAGCATTTTCTCACTGCATCTAGCTCACCGATTTTAAATTTTTGTTCACGGTGACTTATTCCTCATGCAGAGTGTAGGTATTTATTTAAATAATAGATAGATACCTATCTCCAGGTACAGAACTGGGCATGCTACAAAGTACACAAACAAATTAATGCTAGGCTCAGTGCCCAGATAAGAAGGCTTACCAAAACAAACAAACCAGCCCCAAAAGCTCAGGTCTCAGCAAAAGAAAAGAGTCCCAAAATAATGTAGGAAGTATGAAAGTAAAAAGTCGTAATGCCCCTGACTGCAAATGTGTGATTAGTTGTGTTAGATCAGCCAAGGTTTCCTTATGAGAGGCCCTGTAATCTCTCTCTACAGTGAGAGAGATTCTTCTGTCTGCAAAGAAGAGGCTGTCCAGCCATGAGACAGGAGTCTGAGGTTTAAAGAGATGAGATTTGGCCCAAACTGCATGCAGAGCTAGGATCAACTACAGAAGGCTTTCCTCCCAGTCCCAGATTCAGGAATCACACACTCCTGAGATTCATGGCTTGTCCCTTGAAATCCAGCATGGCATATTAAATGTTACCCTGAGCTTCCTTCTCTGACCTCATACTGTGCCTTCCAAGTCAGGGAAAGGATGTTCAAGGTCGAAACCTGAAACTGTTAAGGACAGGGTTGGGAGAAGATGAGAAAAACCCTGTAGAAGAGATGTCTTGTTTGAGAAAAAACTAGTCCGAAAGCGAGGACAATTCTGTATCTGTCTCATTTGCTTTGGAAGGACACGACAACGCAGCAGTCACTCAACAGCCTCGGGCCTGGATAATTAAAACCTTTATATAATGTCAGGTAAAAGAGGAAACAATCTTTCCATGGTGGTGTGGTTTAACTCCAGATGGCAACTACACGCCACACAGCCACTTGCTCGCTTCCCCCGTGCTGGGATGGGAGAGAGAATTGAAAGTGTAAAAATGAGAAAACTGGGAAAACTCATAGGTTGAGATAAAGACAGTTTAACAGGTAAAGCAAAAGCCACGAGTTCCAGCAAAGCAAAACGAGGAATTCATTCCCTGCTTCCCGTGGGCAGCCACGGTGGTGGTGACTTGGGGAGACAAATGCCATCACTCTGAATGCACCTCCTCCCTTCCTGCTCTTCCCCCAGCTCTACATGCAGATCACGGTGCCATATGCTCTGGGATATCCCTCGGGTCACCTGGCGTCAGCTGTCCTGGCTGTGTCCCCTCCCAGCTCCTTGTGCACCCTCAGCCTCAGCGCGGGTGGGTTGGGGTGAGGAGCAGAAAAGGCTGTGGCTGTGTGAGCTCGGCAGAAATGGAAACACGCCCGTGTTATCCTTCACTGTTCCAGCACAAATCCCAAACACAGACCCATCCGAGCCACTATGGAAAAAATCCGCTCTGTCCCAGTCAAAACCAGCACACGTGGCAGACAAAATTCGAATGCCTCCTTCCCACTTGCAGCTTGGAGTTGCAGGTTTTTTTCTTTTCCAGAGCATCTTGAGCAGATAATCAGAGCGTGCTGACATTCAGCAGTAATCAATTAGCGCCTACTTTAGATTAAATTGAGAATATGTAAATTGGACTCCTCATCAGGCACCGCAGTCAACATTGCGGAGACACTCACCATGCTCTGAACATATCAAACAGATGAAACGCAGAAGTTGTTCCAAATCCTTCTCCAAAACAGGAGGCCAGGTGAGCTATAGCAACCATTTAAGATTACTTTTATCTTTTTTCTGTTTTATGTTTGTTTTTTAGCTTATTAGCTTCTGTTAAATTAGCCTCTAAGATTCTTTCGCCAACCTGACACAAACCTGATGTTTTTATGGAGTTACTTACACAGATAATATGATAAAATGCACCACTTATAAATTAACACAAGGAATCTGACCCTAAAAGGTGCATTACAGCATTCTTCCTGCTTGTCCTTCGTTCCTTCTTGCAGCGAAAACACAGCCACCGCCAGGAGCTCATGCTGGTCCTGGCAATGTGCAGAATAATTCCACTCGGTTTCATAAAAACACAAAGAGGATAATCCTCGGTGTCATCCCTCTCCCAGTGCCAGAGCACCCACACCTGCTGGTTAGCCAAGTCCCTGCTGGACCAGCCCAGAAGTCCTACATTGGTACAAGAGAAAAGGCCTGCAGGAACCGCTTCTATCTTCAAACACTGAGCAAGGAGCTTGGGAAGAGCGGTGTAATTTTTCTTATCATGGGGATTTTTTTTCCTGTCTGAGCAGCAAGCTTTCTATCAGACCTCATCTTGGATCAGTCTGCCTGACCTTTCATTATAAATTAAAAATGTTCATTCTTCATCACCTCACTTTCATAGCATCCACCCTCAGCTGATCACATTTGGAGAGAGACAATAACTGGACATTACTTAAAGTGGATAGTGTAGGAAGGTGCTCATTAAAAGGAGCACCTAACTTGTGCAGGGATGAAGGAAAGCATGGATGTGTTAAAATTACATACATTTAAGTGAGGTTGGTTTTTAAAAATATCCTTTTTGTCTCTGCAGATCATCATCTTACACAGAAAGGTTTTTCTTCTGGCCTCTTAATGCATGTGACTGCCATGGCTATGGGGGTTTGCATTTCATTGTGCTTCAACAAAAGCCCTATGCTTCAGCCTCCTCTTCTCCCCGCAGTACCATAGGTGAGATTGTTTCTGTAGAGACCAGTTTGTCATTTTTGCTCAAACGTATCCCATTTACATAACTCATAAGGCATTAGCAAAAACGCGCCCCTCGAACCGCGCCACGCACGCACGTATATACGCGTATAAAGCTGTCACATTGTGCCTACAATAGCATAACAACGCACAGCAGATAGATTACTCTTGTCCCACAGTTTGTTTTTGTGATTAGCAGGCATGACGCAGATCCAATAGACATTAGCATGTCCGGGAAGCACTCACAATAAATTGCCAGAGCTACTAATAATTTAGATATTTTTATGACTGTTCAGTGCTGGCTAATTTCGTCTAATAAAATCCCATTAAGTTGCTGCCTAGTCCTTTTCCTTCCTCCAAGTCCCCGAACGGGACTTATATGCTAATTGCAACCAGTATATGCTAATTAGACCTCATTTCCATTTCTTAAAGAGATAAGCACTGCCTTGTGCCAACCCATCATTAACACCTCCCACCTTTGCCGCAACCTTTCCGTCTGGCTCGCGCAGAGGCGCGATAAAGCATCGCTTTCGGCTCCGCGCAGCGCCGGAGCGTCGCGGGGTCCCTGGGAAGGAGGGAACAGGGATGCGCCGCTCCGCCCGGCAGTGCGGGGAAGGCAGGGAGAGCTGCCCGGTGCGGGAATGCCGCGCTCTCCTGCCCTCGCCGCCTTTTGAGGGAATTCTCAGGGGTCTCGGTCTGTGAGTGGAAAAGGACGCGAGCCCGGGCTGCCGGCGGGTTTGGGTCCCGCGGCTCCCCCGGAGGAGAAGCGGCCCCCGCTGCTCCCCGCACGCCCCGGCAGCTCGCTCTCCATCACGCCCAGCCCACGCGGGCTCATTAGAGCTTCGGGGAAGCAATCAAGAGTTTATCATGCTTGAAGGGGCGGCGAGTCTCCTTGCGCTGCCTAATGTGATTTCGCGGCGCTGCAATGTAGTCGGAATTAGATCCATATTAAATATGGGTTAGCGGAGAGGGAGCGCAAGAGCGAAAGCGAGAGGCAAGCCCAGCTCTGGTTTTTGGAAACCACAAGGTGCCTTTTCAACTGCGGGCTGCCGTGCCGTACACTTTGCTCTCGGGAGGGTGACCTTCAAACCCCCGCGGCAAGATTCGTCGAGAGTTTTCAGGCTGAATACGTGAGAATTCAAGCGAATTCTAGGCTGTGTGTTTAGGCCGGCAGCCTTGCTTCGTGGCCTCAGGACCAGAGTCTGAGCTTGTCAGCTCTAGGGTAAAAGCCCACCAGGGAAGAAGTGAGTCCGTGGGAGTGAGGAGGGAAACTCCCAGGTTCCACGGTGTAAAATCAGGGCAGTGCCACCAGCACGGTACAACTCAGCTGGGAGTTCAGGCGAGTAGCTTATCAGCACATACTTTTCCCTATAAAAGGCATTTCTTGAAATTACTTAGAAATGCCATTTCCCTTCTGCCTTTCCCAGAAAGCGAATTGCAGCGTTTTACTGTCTGAGGAAGACAATTGCAAAGTCAAAGGATCTGGGAATATTAGCGATGCCATTGTTTGAAAAAGAAGCAGCCTTGAAACACCATTTGCAAATCTATTCATTATTCTGAAATGCTAAATGCAGTAAGAGCAGGTTTAGCATCTGTCTGCTAACTAGCTCCCTGATTATTACCCAGTGGAAGGGGAACACAGGCAGACAGAGCTTTACTCCGGGAAACCCGAGCCCAGTAGATGTGAAGTGTTCCCAAAACATGCAGACCCCTCAGCCCCCCACCCCAGGCAGGTCTCTTCACATCTTTGCTTTGTGCTGCGCCTGACAAATGAGGGTAGCGTGGCTCCTTATTTCCGAGGGTAAAATGACTCCCTGCTGCAGTCTCCGGGAGCTCAGCGATGTTACGCCAGGGATGAATTTGCCCACGTCCGCCTCAAACTAATACATTTCTCCTCATAACCAAAATCATTATCCGCCTGATTTTCCCTCCACCTTTCTTATCTCCCCCCTCTGAACACACACACATACACCCACACACACACCCGTGTCAGTCACAGCTCGCTGTGCGACAGGACTGAACTTCATCCCGCGCTGTCCCCAGAGGGGTCACACACGGCAGACGCGAACGCACAGCCGGCTGCCGGAGCTCTCTGTCTGGGCCAACGGGACAAAAGGGCAGAACCCCCTCGGTGGCCGTGGCAGGGCGACCCGCCGGAGGTGACACTGAATCGCAAGGTGGGGCCCGACGCCGAACGGGGCAGCGGCCGCTCCCCGGGGCGGGACAGCCCGTGGCGGTGCCAGCCGCACGCCGGTGCCGCGGGGGAGTGGCGGCATCGGCAGCGGCGGCGG
>VZTA01014295.1:182595-320864 GCA_013398855.1 Mohoua ochrocephala | reverse complement strand
GGCACAGCGATGCTCGTATAAGACGGAAGAAGAGGGAAAGGGCACGTGAGGCGAAAATCCATCAGTATGTAAAAACCATCGCAAAGGCTACTTTCTTTCAGTAAAATTAAATGGACTGGAGGGGGGCTCCCGTGGAGCTGATCTTTTTATTGCTTGCACATCTCTCTTTATACCTCTCCCTTCTGCTATTACTGATTATTTAACTCTGTAGCTGCACTTTAACTTTAGAAAGAGCTCCAGGATACAGTCGGTTTGAAGGAGGCCATACAAAATAAAATTTTATATTTTATTGCATTGTATTGTTCAGCATTTTAAAGAGGTAAATTAATCACTAAACTGCTGTTCTGTGCTTTAAACTACCAGCTGTTCAGCGCTCTGAATTACAAGATTTATCCTTCAGGATTTTTTTTTAAATCATTTTTTTTCCACCTTTCATATAAAGACTTTATAGGGAAATAAGAACATGCTGGGGAGCGGAGGAGGGGATTAAGAGACAAAGAACCACACTGTGCTTTGGTCTTCATCCCACATCAGATGACTTGGTGACAGCCCTTCCTCTGTGGGCTTTACAGCTTAATTACCTGGATTGTGGGCTTTCCCATTTCCACTCCTTCCAATCACCCTCAGACTTTATTAGTATTTAGAGCATCTTGCTTAGTCTGTTGGGTTTTCTCTGCACCTCGGCAGCTGTAGTGTTAAACACACACAAAAGGCCTTCGCTAAGCCCTCATCACTGTGATCTGTGCTTAAATCAAACAACACAAAGTCTGACCACAGCAAGGACCTTTTTTCATTTCAGGTAGAAGTGAGGCAATAAAAAGAAATGTGGGGGAGGGGAGCGTATGTGTGTGTGTGTTTGCAAATGCCCTCCAAGGTGTCCACAGGCCCCTTCCCTTAAAGGGAGTGTGCTGGGCTGATGGATTGGGGAAAGGGAGGATGGTGAAGTAGTTATTCTGAGCTTTCAAATTCCCATCTTTTCCTTTAGCTTTTCTGAATCACTTCTCTGCAATTTTCATTGAAGCACAGTTTTGAGCCCTGGGTTAAGCCGCATGAGCCATCTGAGCCCTCCCCTTTCTTTACACCTGGCTGGTGGCAGCTCACCCGCAGCTTCTGCTCAAAGCATCCTCACCCTGCCCAGGAACTGAGGAGCTCAGGGTTTCTGCTGGAAAACGATGCCAACCCATCCAAATGGGGTGTCAAGGCCTGAGCTGCAGCACAGGCTGTGGCTGGGCTCTCCACTCTCCACAGAGAGGACAGAATCCCCTTTGCAACCCCAACATTGCTCCTTCAGCCAGTCTGCCTCCACCAGTTTCTCTCATTTCTTTCTGTGTTATGCTGGAGAGAACAACTTCTGCAGAGAGTGGGGCATGAGAAGTGCAAGGTGGAGATGGAAAGCCTTTGTGTAAGTTCTAGAACAAGGCGGAACGTTTGGCTACATAACGCAAATAGCCACACGTACCATCACAGCCTGCATCCTACATGAGAGGTGAGAATGGAATGCCTGCAACGTGTTTGGTAGCCAGAGCAAATACAGGACATGGAAGTCTCTTGGCAGCACCAAGAAGCAGGAAACAGGTTTTTCGAGCATGAGTTCGGCAGTCAGTCTAGGTTTATCTCTAAGACATTTGCTTTCAGACACCACTGAAAAGCCCCAACTCTCAGCCACTGCCTTTTGAACTTCGTCTTACCCAGAGCCACACTCGTCTTCCTTCCCATCCAGCCAGAGAGGTGGTGACTGCTTGAGTCCAGAGCCTGAGTGACCCTTGCTGGGCATCCTGAGGGCAACAACACCTCCTACCACCACTCCTCAAAGCATCTTGGGGCAAACAGCTAGGGATGCTCTCTGCTTTTGTGGCATCTGCCCAAACATCCTTCTCTGTACACATGGGGAAGGTTGGGTGGGGACCTGAATTAGTTGATCGTGCGGCAACCCTGCCCATGGGAGGTGGGAATGGGGCTGGAACTAGATAATCTTTAAGGTCTCTTCCAACCCAAGCCATTCTATGGTTTTATAATTCTATGATTCTATGTTTCTATGATTCTGTGCCTCTATGATTCTATGATACCCCAGAAAACTTCATGTGCTATTTTCTTCACGCCTGAATAGCATGGTTCTAGTCGTCTTCTCAACTTTTCATGTAGTTAGATCCAAACTTGCCGTTTTCTCCCTTTCTGTTGCACTAAAAGGGCTCACAGGCTTCACCTTTGAGCGGCACTTGACCATGCAGCTATGTCAGTGCTATTAATTTCATTAAAACATCCTAGCTGATAATGGTATGCAGAGTTTGTCACGAGCAGCATGCTGGGTCAGCAGACAGGCACAGATGCTGGACCCAACAAAATGACTATGGACCAAGCCAAAGGAATACTGAAAGAAATACACCTTTCTCCAAGAAAATTGTTCTCCCTGTTCTCACCATCACATGCCCAGCCATTTTCAGGTTAAAAAGAGGAGAATTTGTGTGCAGTGCAAATCATTAGTTCACATCTACCTAAAACCAAGGCAGAGGAGAAAGAAAAGACATAATTAAACATAATCTATTCAGGAAGAATTTTATTTCCTTTAGGCTGGATGATCACACAACCTGTTTTTTCTTGGGAGAACCCAGATCATCCCAAAGAAAATCTTTGTCATGTTCATTTGTCTTGGACATTAATCAAGACAAAAAAAGCCACCCCTTTTCCAAGAGCATTACAGACAGGGGCTGTGGCCCCTTGTCCCCGAGTTAGCTCATTTATTACAACCTGCGCTAAAATGGGTGTTGAGAGAAAGGAGGAAGTATTGCAATGGCCCCTGCTTCTCCAGTCCTCTGTTTTGAGGGAATTTAGCACAGCACCTGTGCCTACTACATTCCCTAAAATACCCCCAAAAACCTGGGCACTCACTATCACAAAGACCATGAACACCACAGAGCCAGCCTGGTGACCCCAGGTAAACACGCACTGAGAACTTGCCTTCCTCCCTTGAAATCTTACAGGTCAAGAAGAAGTGCACAAAACACTAACAAAGAAAGACAGGAAAAAGGAGAATGAGGTGTTGGCATGACAAATGACGAGCCCAGCATACCCTTATCCCACTGACAGAAGGCTCTTTTAGGATTCCTATTGCCTTAAAGCATGAGCATGAGCTTAGACAGGTGAAACCACCACTTCCAAAAGGCTGGAAAAGCATACATTGGACGGTGCCTTGTGTGAATCAGGGAGCAGAAGCAGCTCTTGGTGAGAGGTATAGAAAAGGTTGTGGGGGTAGGCAAGAGCAGAGCCTTGGGCATGACTGGAAAGAGCAATTTCAGTGATTCGTGAGGACAACTGTGCCATGAACTGTGTCTGAATTGCAAGTCAGTGGGTTACTGGTCACTTCAAAGCTATTGCAGAAAAGCTTGCCTTCATCATTGCATGCTCTGAATTTTAAGTGAGCCCCCCTGAAAGTTATTTGAAGCCTCTCTGAAATGTTCAGATACAGAAAGCTTGGTGAACTGAAGTGTGGAGATAATGGAGAAACTTTTAAGATAACTTATTAATCTTGAAAATGTCTATGCAATGAGCTTGTTATCACTGTGCTTTATAAGCCTTTGATAAGGTAAATCAAAATACATCAGTTCAAATAAAGTTTGCCACACTGATAAAAAAAAAGTCTCATGACATTTCAGTTTCCAAATCTTTTCTATTCTCTGTGTTACTAGCAAGTTTGGATCAGTTTCACAGCCCTTTGGAAACATTATCTAAATTATGAACTTCAATCAAAGGAATTAAGACAATCAGACTTTAAAGAAAATTAATATCAACTTCCCCAACATCTGGAAGTAACACCCAAAGATATGTGTCCCAGCATTCCATGGTTCCTACAGAAATTTTACCTTGGAAAAGGCTGATTTAAAAGAGTAGTAAACAGTTTTACTACAACCACACAGTGCAGCATAAAGTTGATTGTGGTACTTAGTCTGGGCTCAACAGGGCATTACGTGAAAGATCAAGAGCCCAGTTCTCAATTCTTCATTATTTGCTTCTTGCACAGAAGGTTACAAAGCTGCAACTCTCACTACATCATACTCTGCATCTTTTGTAGCTACTCTGCATGAGAAAAATCAGCCTTTCTTAAATTTCTGCACGTGTGAGTGTTGTGCATTGTGCAGCAGCAGAGCCTGTCTTGTCCTGCAAAGGCTGATGGAGCAGGCTGGTGGGCTAAGAAATGCTAAGGTGCACTGCAGTCAGGGCAGTCACTCCTTCATGGAGCCCCTCAAAGCACCTGGCCTGAGGTAGACCACATGGTTTGGCTTCCCTAACCATTATGGGTAGAATTTGAAGGCCACCAATAACCAGATTTTCCAAGGAACGAAGCAGCAGAGATTTTCCACATGACAGCCTGGCAATGAAACAGTGAATCCACCCATGCACATGAAGATAAACTCAGTGTGGAGCATCTTCTGGCTGTTGTGTAGCTCATGTGAAGAAATGATGCGTAGCCAAAACCTGGCACCAGCTTTCCACTGGATATACATATTTATAAAAATTGTGAAGAAGCAGAAAAGAAAATACAAAAAAGTCTTCCAAAAGAAACCTTACCCGTGGCGGTGTTGATACAGAGCTCTGAGAAGCTCTGCAGAGAAGCAAGCAGATCACGAGAATGACTCACAGCAAACCTGGGGAAGAAATCCTCGAGTGAGCTGCACCAGTAAACAAGAAAAGACTGGGGCTTGGCAGCAGCAAGGAGAGTACTCAGAGACACTCAAAAGTTCCTGCTTTTTCTCTGCTTGACTAAAGAAAGATCTGGAAATAAGGCACTGGATGTCCATGATACAGTGGGGAGGGCTGGGGGCGGGATGTTTCTGACTGAAGATGTGGTCCTGACTTACCTCAGCTCGGGATGTGGAGAACATATTGCACACGCACTTATAAGAGATTTACCATATCCATCCACAGACGGTTCTTCCCCACACAGATGGTGTTCATCACCTGAATTTGCTTCAGAATTTTTTCCTGGGGAATTATTGAGTAATCAACTTATCTCTCACATAATCCCTTCCTTATTATCTAAGGCAAAAGCTGCTGGATCTAATAGAAGACCTGCACACAAAGGGCAAATAATGTTCATTACGACTGAACAGAAGTAATTTTTTCTTTAAATCTCAGATGCTGCACTCCACAGTGGCATTTCTTTTTAATCTAACACCACACCAAAATCTGATCAGATAAAGAGAAGTGAAATTGGCCTGGTGTTGAATTTTAGAGAATTAAGAAACCACAACTCCCCTGATCAAACCGATTTCACAAGAAAGAAACCTCACTAGCTTTGCCCATCCCAGATCCCAAAATGAAAACCTGAATATAATGAATATTCATGGTAGAGGAAGGAATAATATGGTCTTATTGAATGCACTCTGGGAACAGGTATAGAGGAAGAAAATAATAATATGAAATCTGGATTATATTTAGTTGAAGTTTTACATGCAATTTAAAACCAGATTGGATCGCTCTGGATGAGATGTGCTAACATGTGATAACATCATAATGTGCTGCATGGGATATTTTTCTGAAGAGTTTTCTCAAGCCACGAGCAGTGAGGGAGCGAAGAGAAGCTCAGCATAGCTTATCCAGATCAACATCTCTCTTCAAGACTGACAATGAGATTTTTAACAAAACCATTAGTCATTTGATTGAAGGCAATTTGACCAAAATTGATTCCCCCTGATCCAAAGGAATTAATTTCAAACACTGCAGGGTGTTTTCATGTAACATGAAAGGGCTCCTTTTGTGCTGCATGAGATTCAGACCCCACAGATCTGCTGTTCCGCAGCTCCCATCTGTGCACAGAAAATCCTTGACAGTTAGTTGTCCAGATATTTAATGTTTCAGAGAAATAATTTATTACAGGGCTCTGGCACCTTTTCTATAACCATGTAGCAACAAACACATGCCATCCAAGTTATTAATTACTCTGCTTTCAGGAAAACATAAGAAAAGGGCTGCAGAAGGAGAGAAATACATATGGGGTCATATTTATTTATAAATTATTTTAATTCTGATGGTGCACTGCTTTCCTATTTGCTTGATAAACTGAAGCATCCTTAAGACATTCAGTGGACTAGAATTTCCTCTGGTTTGTACTGTTTTGACTGCAGGGATGTGGTGGGTGACCAAGGACGGTGACAGCAGCAGTTGCCACAGAAACTGCCATAAGGGGAATCCAGTGTATGTGTGGGTCCTGGGACTGGTATAATTTAGGCTATGGCACAACTAAGCTTGTTCTCAGGAGCTGATGGCTGTGCTGAGATGCCCATTTCAGACCAGACTGGCTTTTAACTCGATGGTGCACTGTTGGGAAGGTGTGGGTTTGAGGCACTGTGGCAGAGCCCTGAGAGTGAAGGGGAAGCTGTTGAACCAGCTGGCTGTTGTACAGAAGGCATCTGTCCCTGCCAAATCTTAAAAGAAAAGCAAGGCTTCCATTCCACTGTGCTTGGATTCCACCTTCCAGATGTGCCGTGACAATCCTCAGCAGCACGGGTCTCTCTGGGGAAATAAGCCCTGAGTGCAGAGTTCCTGGGTTAAGGATGAGGTAGGTGTCACTCTGCTCAGCTTTCTCAGGACCGAGGTGTTCCTGAGCACAACCAGATGCACAGCTTCAGCCAGTTGGGGAATGTTAAAGTAAAGAGTTTATGACACACAGGATGAGGTGGACACCTTCAGGAATGCAGATTTGCACTCAGGCACCTTCATTTCGGTTACAAGCCACATTATGTGCATAGGTCCTTTTTGGGATCAGCCCTCCACACCTTCTTAGTTTCTGTCACCTTCTTGGGTTCTTTCACATTCTGTTTTCACAGACGTCAAAGGGCTTCAAGATACAACCTGCACGAAGAATTAATTGTCTTTTAAGAATGCTTTCAATCTTTCCTTCTGTCCTCATTACAGAATTTTAAATAATACAGACAAATCTCTGTTTGCCCCACCAACAAATTACCAGCCTGGAGAGTTCATTGGCTATTATTGGGATTAAAGAAATTGAAGGAATGACAAAAAATTCTTATACTGTTTGGTAAAAAATGATTATTAGCATACGAAATATGTTCTTTAACACTTCATTTTAGGATATAAGTGAACACTTCACTGCTTTTCACTAGGAAGAAATGTCTACTAACAGCTTTAAAATGGAGGACACCTCTTGTCCCTCCTTTGGAGGAACGTGTGTGTACCAGATCTATAGGTAAGCTGGATAAGCAGAAAGGAAAGGTGCATCACTGCACCATTGCTGCTAAAAAAAAGGAGCGGTTTGTAAGTAAAGTTGCACATTTGGGGTTTTCTGCAATTTTGCAGTCAGGTATGGAAGTTATGGGATGTTACATTATAAGCAGCAGTAGTCAAGGCTACTCAGCAACAGCACAGCAAAAATAGGAATTTCAGCCCTGAACACCTCCCTGGATTTTGCATCTTCTGTTTCCCTATCAATAATTTGCAAAGCAAAAACGATAACCTTTGGTCAACAGTGTTGTTGCTGAGCTTCTAAGAGCTCACCCTCATAACCAAGGGAATCCTTTTCTTCTAAGCAGTGGGCAAAAGGGACAAGGCACTTTGGGATTTCTAGAGGAGAATGAATTCAGGTTGTACAAACCCCATCGAAGGGAACCCTTTGCAAGCTTTGAGGCCCACGTAGCTTCATTAGCAATTCACAAACACATGAAAGTGATGCAGACAGACAGACTCAGTAGGTAGTGTGAGCTTGTACAACCCTGGGAAAAAAAAAATCAGACTTTGATAAAAAGAAATGCGAAGTATTTTATAGAATATGAAATCCCTTTTGAAGTTTGTTAGAACCACTGGGCCCTCATTGAATGCAAAGGAGAAATTTGATGTGCAGCATCATCTCATACCCAAAAAAGATTTCAGAAAAGTGGCACAAAAGATGAGAAGAAGCTGAAACATTAACCTAAGAAAATATCCTTCTTTGTAATGAATCATGATTGGGAAGGACTCGGGAGCTAAGTTGTTCAGCTTGCCCACAGTAGCTTGTCAGTTTAGGATTCAAGATCTTACTCTTGAGGGGATTGCACCCACCTCAGGATGTTTCACCTTTTTTTTTTCCCCACAGAAAATAGTCCAGTGTAACTCTGCAATCTAAATTGCATAAAACTGGTAACAGATCAGATATATTTTTTTTCTGCTACTTGTCAGAATGAAGTGTATATCTAAGTTCAAAGGAGAAGGATTAGAAAGAAGAAGGAGGATGTGGTGAGCAAGGTCTATAAAGGTACTTTAATCCCTTGAGGAATAACCCTATGGAATGTCACAAAAAATAAAAGCCAACAAATAGAAATCCAGCATCATTCCACAGAGTTTAAAAAAACCATATCCCTGCCCTTTAGAATTCACTGAACAGGACAACCTGGAGAAAATCACATTAGCCTTGAAAGAGCAACAATTCTTCATCTGAGGTATTTTTGCTGGTGTAATATTTCAGTGTCTCACACTTGTAATTATCTAAACTTCATGTCTGTGAGGTACAGCAATCCTCTTACCTCCTTTCACAGATGAAAGAACTGAGAGATAGTGCAGGGTTCTGGCTTAGGAGCAGGATGGGTCAGCAGTAGCACAGCACCCGTACTTCCTACAGCTGCTCTTGGGGCTGCGACTTCTTCCCTGCAAGAAAGGTTTGCCTGTTCATGGAGCAGCCACCAAATCCCTGCTGGACAACATGGGCCATGTAGCTCTGCAGCTGCTACAAACAACTGAGGCTTCTCTGAACCCATGTTCAGAGAGGAGAGGGATCAAAAAGGTGGGGGAGAATGGCTATGGATGTTCTCAGTGACTCCCTGCAGGGAAGGAAACTGTCTCTGGATTTTACACAGCTATTTTCCTCAGTGCCATGGCGCCCTGTGTCTCTCAAGATCACATTTCTATTTGAATCGAGCAGTGTTCATCTTTTCCACTTGCACCCTTCATAATGACAGCTTCAATTGGGGTCTTGATCATCCTAGAAAATATAGTACTCACCTTTGTAAAGAAGAATGGTGCCAAACTGCTTCTATTGCTGGTGAAAACAATAAAATGACAAACAACAGAAGAATTAAATGATGATGTCTGTCCATATACTCCAGACATGAAAACAGTGGCCTTTCTAGTTTTGCATTTCTTGGGTTTTTTTGAGGAAAGTTTGCAGGACTTTGTAAGAGATTAGAATAAGACCTTGATACTTTTCAGATCAACTTCCTATTGACAACTAACCCTTAGCCAGGAAGGACAAACCTCACTGGGAAAACAGTACACATTTAATCTCAAAGTTCCACATATGGACCACAGGGGGAAAAAAAAAAACCCAAACCAAACCTCTGGTCTGCAGTCTTACACTTCCTAAAATGTCCATGAGCTGCAAACTGGAGCACAGCAAAAGGAGTTTGCTATGGAAAATTCTGCTACCCAGTACAATGTAGGGAAAGTCAAATTATCCACAACAGAGTAACACCTGGAGCAAAACAATGCAGTACTACTGGTCAGGCTCATGGCTTAGGAGGAGCCAAGTCCCTCTTTCCCACTGCTGTACCAAACACTGCTCACAATATCAGGCTGTCTCCCTGTGGTTTTGGTTCAGCCCCAGATATAACTCCGACGCTCAGTTACGCATCCAACCACACTCCATGAGGCCAAAAATCACACTGCTAGCCAGCAAAACTCCACACCCTATTGCACATCCCTGTGATGTAACAAAAAGATTCTTAGTCAGGGTGCCAGAGGCACATAAACATTGGCAGTGCTGCTGTTTTTGCAATGCACGGTGGCAGGAGGATTGCTGCTAGTTTACAAAACACAGCCGCTGACACGCTCCTCTTGGCTCCCTGCCAGCGTGCTGTCCTGAGATCCCCTCTCACAGTCAGGCTTTCTTTGACTTTGACACAATCAAACTGTGGTCCAGACCTGTCCCCTGACTCTCCTCGGGTCCCCTGTTCCAGGTAATCAGGCTGTCGCTGGTGGAAAGTGTGAGGCTGAGGGTGGGATGTTAAGGGAAGTCACACGAACCCTGAATTGTGAAAGATGATGACAAAGAGGCAGGAGACAGGTCAGGTGGGAAAGATGCTTGTTGGGTACCACAGGAAATAAGTTTGTATTTCACCCTGTGTTTAAAAGTGATTGTACTTAAAATTTGGAGGCCAAATCCTTCCCTTGAATGCGTGTATCCGTGAGTAATTCCGAGAAGCTCAGAAAGGGAAGAGTTATCTTGACTCCAAGGTAATTAAAAATCCAACTTTTATAGCATCTGACTAATAGGATTGCAACCTTCCAGCAAACCTGAAGGAGCTGTGGGCTTATCAGGAACGCCAGCTCTTATGTCATCATTAACTAATGACACACTATTCATACCCACCTGGAGAGGAAAGTAAAAATTTGCACATGTAATATCTGCTTCTTCTTGCGTTCCCCTAATAGACTTAGAAAACAGAAACTTGTAGCGGGGCCCGACCCTGCTTTCATAGAAAATCCCTGTGAATGCCAGTGTGATTGAGGGCATACAAAGAACACAAGCCTGGGAAACCTGTATGTGAGAATTTCACACTTCGAGTTCCAAAATAAAAAAGCTGCATTAAAGTATTACTGTGCTACAAGTGCAGGTGGTCCTGAAGGCTTTTAGAAATACCAAAACACTTGGTCTTCAATCTCATGGTAATCACATTGTTGGTGGTGTCTGTGGATGTGTTTAACCCTTAATACGGAGTTTTCCATGTAATATTTACCTTCTTCCTTTACCTTCCCTGTTTGTAACACGTGAAAACCCATGAACAGATAAACATTTTGAGAAAATGTGTGTTGCAAATATTGTGTAAATAGCCACGCAGACAAGTTGGCAAAAGCATGCAGCTGAAAATGCACATCACCTCCAGGACCCTGATGCCTTAGGTTTTAACTTTTATATTTTTCAAACCCTGCCCTGCCTGGTGTGTAACTCTGAAGTTCCTTGTGGCCTGTTGGCTGCTGTTCTCTCCTGCTGCTCACACACAACAAACCTCTGCAGGCTTCCACTCCAAGGACACCAGGCCCAAAATGTGTCAACTAAAAGCCTCTAAAGGGGGGACGAACTTGGGCTAATTCCATCATGAAACTGAGGTTATAATTGGAGAATTAACCCTGACATGCAAATGAACCAAACTTATCAAAGTGTGAAGAACCCGTGACCCAGGGTCCATCTTGGGTGGAGCCTCTGGACTGCCCAGGGTGTACCTTTGAAGGCCCTTCAAACAAATACCTTCTTTTATTCTCTTAATTCTTGCCTAGTCTCTGTGTTTTAGGAGGCCACTTAAGGCATCAACCTTGTGACAGGCAGGTGTAAACCCCTGCTGCTTCACTTCTGTGCAGGCAGGGTTTATATAAGAAGCTTTTACAAATTTGGACACCAGCCTGAAAACTTTGCAGAGCAATAATTGATAGCTCAGAGAATCAGTACCTTGAATTAAACATGAGTGTGTTTGAATTCTGCGATGGTACAGGCATCTTGTTTGCCTGCGCAGGGGCATAAAGCTATGCAGCCAAAATAAGGGTGCTGCTACTTTCCTCATCCTTGCAGATATTTTCTCCTAATCCATGGCTAGAAATAAAGACTTCATGTAGCCAGAAAGCCAAGGTAAGGTTTGGTCAACTGTTCCTGAACTCTGAAGAAGTGTACTTAAGTTTTTCAGTAGCCCTTTGCTGTCAGATAAATCAGACAAATAATTTTGTGGTTAAATTAGAAAATGTGGTTCGAGTACGCCAGTTTTGTTACACAGGTAATGAATTAGTCAGTTTGCAGTACATGTGCATTAAGAGGGATTATTTGGAGAAGTACTTCTGATTTATTTCAGAGAGAATTTTAAGGTAATTTTCTCCTGTGGGGAGACTTCGCCCTGCACAGTTTGTCTTCCTCTCCATGGCCAAACACTGCTCTCTAGCTACTTCACCATTTGAATTCTCCTGAATTCACTGTTCACTGGATGGCTTTTTTTTCCCCCCAAGATCAACGGGGAAAAAAGACCCCTCTCTCAGACTTACTCATTCCTGAACCTGTCCTGCTCTTCATCACTGGTAAAAGTGATAAACATGAAACCACGCTCACCTATTTATTGCCTGGCAAAACCAGTCTGCAGTACGTCTGTCTCTTGAGCTGTCAGCCCTTCAGGGTGGGGATGGCTTTCATTTGTATTATCCAGCACTGAACTCCTTGGCAGGACACCGAGCAAGAGAATTAAACAACAGGGGCAAACATCCATTACAGCTAAAGAGAGGACATTAATTTCCTATGCTGCTTTTGAGCGCTGCTTCCATGTAAAGAACGTGGGGCCAGGCTCTTGGCTGGAATTCAGTCCAAAAACATCCTGGTGATCTGCACCATCTGAGACTCTTTCTGGAATTCTCAGATGGTGCAGGACTCGAGGGATCACTAATTGCCCTTTTCCCCTTCAAATTTCAAGAAAGAAAGTAAAGAAGAGTCTCCTGTGGTGACACCCTGCACGGCAGCCCAGGCACACGAGATCTGTCCCACCTTTGCTGGATCCTTGTGCAAATCAGCACTGCTGTCTGCAAAACTCTCCAGGAATCAGGAGCACCCTTGAATCCAGGCTGGAGATGCCTAAGGCAGGGCAGCACGGAGTCTGTCATGCCTGGGGAAGCTGGTGACAGCCCCAGGCCAGGGAGGAGAGGTACCAAGAACTGGCCCAACCCGCTCGGAGTTAGGGGTTCCAGCTTCACCCCTGGTTCACAGCCAGGGAGAGTGAGAAAAGCAGAGGCTTTCTTCACAGGATTTTTGGAAATTTTTCGTGGAGAAATACTGGCATGCTCTTTAATCCTTTAATTAGAGAGAAGACTCGGGATGGGCTTCAACAGTCAGAATTCTGGGAGAGTTTTGCCAGTCACGCAGACTGTCCAGTGGGATTTAGAAGATATGCTGAGAAAGAAAAACATTCTCATTCATCGCATTCCCTTGTGCAATTCCACACATTCAGAGACAGGAACAGACTGTTTTGCCACTGTGAAACCTGACTAGACCTTTCTGAGACTGTGGGCCAGGTCTGAGTGCAGCGGAATACTCTGCAGTTCTGGTGAAATCAGTGTGAGGGCTGGGGCTGCCATATTGTTTTGATGCAGAAAGAGAAGGAATGAGCTGAGAGAAAATAAATTTTAAAAGAGAGATTTGTTTTCAGGGGTACAATTCAGAGCAAAAAAATTGAGCCTTGTGCTGGTCAGTCAGTTCTCCCTAATAGCTGACTGACTGCAGCACCTGCAGCTTGTAAAAGGTGTGTGTGAATGGTGGGAAGGGAGAGGAGGAAGCCGGGGTCTGACCAGGGCGCAGCTGGGATTGGCATTCCACAGCAATGCCCATAAGAAATAGCCCAGTAACATTTATTATGTACTGCACAAGGGGTGGGGGCACTCAGATAAGGTGAATGCATGAGGAACCAGGCTCGTTTGAACTTTGGCCTGGTTCCTCTCAGTGCTTGCTTGGTTTATGCTAGGGTAAAACCACTACAGAAATCTCTTGATAAACACATCAGTGAAAGAGGAGTCAGTCTCCTCATCCTTCACATACTCTCCCAGCCTGTGGTCACACTGGCCCTTTGCCAGGCTGTGATGGACAGTCACCCTGCAAGCATTTGGGTGCAGTTAGATGCCTTCATTTACCTTCTGACTAAGCCAAATGGTATCCCCACATACAGATTTGTTTTCATCACAAAAGCACAAGGAAATGAGCAGCCATAGCTCAATTATGCTCCAGAGTGAACTCAAGGCACTGCGGTGAACTCAGCAGAGATATTTCAAAGGGAAACGGGGAAACTGCCAGTGATCTGGCTGGATAAACTTAAACAGAAGAATATCTGGCTTCTTTTAGACTTAACTGAAATAAATTTGCTTCTCAAAGCTAAGTTCCAAGGCTCAGCTCCCGTTCCCCGTCACCCTATGAAAAGGCACCACTGACAGATGAGCTTCCAGCAGCTGCAATTCAAGCTGTGTTTATTTGGTGGCAGTACTGGATTAGCAGATTTAGTCTCTTCTCCCTTCACCACCGATTCCTCCCTCACACCACCCATCTGCTGTGCTGGGACAAACGTTTGCACCTCTGTATAGAAAGCAGATCAGGGAACTGATGTAGCTGAAAACCAGCAGAAGGTCCCCCCACACTCCCGAGGTTACTCTTCAGGGGCTCTCTTCTCCAGGCTGCCAAGAGGATGCAAAGGACTGCACAGGGAACCCCAGAGGTCTTCAGGTGCACCTAAACACAGCTTAATACACGCATGAAATCTGATACAGACACCCCTGTTCACAGCTTTGCACTGTCCAAATGAATGTGCAAACTTCCCTCAGACGCTGGTTGGGATACAGGGGCCCCTCTGGAGCCTCTTTTAAATCCAAACTGCTGCTGAAAGAACTGGGGTAATATCATACACATTCACCCCTAGCACTTTATCATTCCAGGATGGAAATGACCTCTGCTGCCTGGCCTCAGAAGCGGAGCAGCAGTGCACCAGGTTTGTCACCAGAAAGGGTCAAGCAAACAACACAGATTAAAGCAGAACAAAGCAGTTCCTCTCAGTTCCTCTCAAGGTTTCCTCCCACAAGATCTTTCCCTTTTTCTTTAGATTATACATGCAGATCAGCTTATCGTTGGCTCCTCAGGCATCTAATAGCTTCTATCCATGCTGAAAATGCAGCTTTTGAGCAGCTCAAAGTCCATAGGTAACCTAAAAAAAAAATAAAAAAAATCTCTTTTTCCCAAGCTAAGACAAGGGACAATCCATGATTGCTGCTTATTCAAGTGCCTGTTGGGCTACAGAACCCCAGCTCTGCTGTAGCCAGAGGACTGGAAAAGCTTCCAGGCCTTCTGAGGGCATGTGCTGGCTGTGAGTACAGTACGAGAACAAGAATGGTGGTGAGTTTCTGCAGGGATTTAGTTCAGCCCATGTGACATCCTGCCCAGGCTTTTCCTTGCCATCAGCAGGAAGTCAGGATTACAGCTGATCCCCACTGCTGGCTGGGCTGAGGTGGATGAGAGAGCCCTGAGGCTACGAGGGGAGAAGGCTGCTCTACATCTCCCGCGTATTACCCTCATCCCCGGTAAAGGGCATGGACAAATTAGCCAACTTTCAGGGTTATTCTAATTTATAGCGGTGAAGAATGGGCCTCTGGGAGCCATTATGCAAGGCAAGGGTAATTGGAGAGCTAACACCCTTTAGCTAGATGTCCTTCCCTGAACACTCTGTGCACGGAAACTGCTAAGGAGAAGCCAAATGGCACCAGTTTGGATAAAATCCCTGTTGGGCACGGCAGTATTGCATTCCTTAGCTAAAAGGTGCTGGCATTGCCCCATGCATGCACAGTGTGGGTCTGTTCCCAGGCTGTCGATCACTTGAGCCTCTCCCCTGGCACACAAAGTCCCTTCTCGTGGAGAAAAAAGCTCCAGTCCACTTCATACACAGCCAGCCTGGCTCCTGCACTTCCCAAAGCCACTCCTGCTTCCTGTGCTTGCCACTGCTGGCTTAGGCTCTCGTGTTTCATCTCAAGCACCTCTTTCTAGTGTTTTGCAATGGTCTCAGCCCCACGGAAGAGAAATTGACCTGGGCACATCACCCCATCTACCCACTCTGTTCCCAGGATAAATCTGCAGTAAAAGCATGCAGAAGGGATTATACAGCACACGAAGAGCTTTTCCAACACATCATGGTGGAAGCTGATCACTGTTTGAAGGGTAGATGCTTGCTAACCCAGCCACACCTTTGCTTCAGGTACTATTGCAACAACTGGCAATTTTGACTCTCCCTGTAAACCCGATGCCTGACTGAGAATGTGCCAGTACCTATTTTTTAACCACAGTCAGCTCAATGGACAGCCAATTGAATACCTGATGCTCAAAGGTGTGCAGCAGAATACAGTCCATCACACAGAAGTAAAAGCTATGACATGAAATCAGCTGACTCGGATCATTTTTTACAACTATGGGCATTTCCATGCATCTGTTTTAAGAACCACAAAGACCTGGCTACGCTATGAAGACGGTAGCTTAAATCTAAAGTAAATTTCACTGGAATTGATTTGCACTGATACCAGACAGAAGAAGGTAAGAATTAGGCTCTTATTTCAGATTTATAACAGAAGAACTAACAGCAGAATGTACAATTTTCTTCCAGTAGTAGCTAATGATTAAATAAAGCAAAAATGAATTTTGACAAGCAGCTGGTTTGGTAAAATTTATAGGCACAGAATCAGATTCTCTGCCTCTTGCAATTTACATTGTCATTCAGACCAACACTGAGTGACTTTAACTCTCTATTACTCCGAGCCAAGGGTCTCTCCCACCCAACATGCTAAAGGTAAAAATAATTGTATATTCATGGTGAGTACAGAACCAGGCTCAGTAGAATTACATTGCATCTTTCCTTGTGAAAATTTATGTCCATGAAAAGTTCTTATGTTTCAGTCATGACAGTGTGTAAAAATGAAAGCTCTCAGAGCTGTTCTGGAAAAATGGAATGTTAAAAAGAGGTATTTTGGAAAAATAATTCGACCACTTTAATCATTTTTTTGCAGTATAAAGCCGAAGTATCTTCAACTTCTGTAAACTGACCTTAACCCAAAGAGCACTTGAGAATGCTAAAGCGTGGCAGGAAACAGGACTGGTAACTCACTGCCTTTTGTACCGAAGGCAACTTTTTATGCCACTAAAATAAAGGATAATTTGGCTTCTAATATTCCAGATGAGAACCTTGAAGAAAGATTCTGAGAAAGCATGAACTCATGCCACTGGCAAAACCCTGACACGGGGAAAAGAGGTGAGCATGATTCCTGGGAAAAGCAGAGCTTTGTGTTCTCCTTTCTAGAAAGTGTGCCAGGAGAAGCCCAAGAAAGGAGGAGTGGACTGGTCACTTCGGACCAGGCAGTGTGAGCAGCAAGGAGGATCAAAAAGCTGGCTCAGACACCGTGGCCAGGTGTACACCTGACAGGGAGGCTTCAGTGGGTCTAAGTGCTGGAGAATTTTGCAATCTGTGTTTACTCTGACTAGACAGGACAGGTGACTTGTCAGGAATAGGGAAGGATAAGCACGGAGAAGGTTTGCAACAGGCACACAACATAAAGCAGCACAACGATGCTTTTTCCACTACATCACCTATTTTTTAACACCACAGCTACCCTAATTTAACCAATAGTTGGATTATAAAGAAAAATACTAGCTCAAAAGTATGCACAAGTTGCTGCAAGGCAAGATGGAGCAGAGCATAGAGAATATTCGCTGGTTTGTGACTGATCTTGCACACCTTCACCAACTCCAAGGCAGTTTACTCCTCTTTTGTTGTGGAGAGATACTTTGCCCTTACCATAGAATTGAAATCCAAACGTAGGACTTAACATAAGCCAGATGAAACACTGCAGATTTACATACAGTTTTCCCATGGAGATAAGCCTTCGGGAGTCCACCGAAATACAAATTTAGCTTTTATCCCCTTATTAATTCTAGGAGCCTTTTTTGCTTGTAATTGATGAAGATAACACTCTTCCATAACGAGATAAATACATTGCAGTAAATTGCATTAGACACGTATATGACATATACCTAAAACACAAAAGGACATAAAATAGAAGGTGGAAATTAAACAAGTAAATAATTTCAACTAGGGAAGTACAATAACCTTATGATCTTTAATCTATGGCCGTGAAGTCTCAGCCTAGAGTCCCCAGCCCCCTGGTATGCCTCTCCTAAATTTCTCTTAATGTCTAAATTACCTGCTCGTTGACCAACAGCACTCATGCTTTAGGTCACTGCAAGAGGAAATGGCAGGAGTGACAGAGTGGCCACGCTGAAGGGAATGGCTGAAGCCTGGTATCCATCCACAGAGCTCTGCAATGACAGGACATTGAATTATACTGCCATGGAAGTTTAATTTTCTTCAGCTTGTACCAAACACCACCCAGAGGCACAGAGCACCACGTCTTCTCGAGGGCCACTCTGATATTAAGGAAAAGAAGGGGAATGCAGGGAAGTGAGTGCTGACTGTGATGTTCAAAGAGATGACAGAAAAAAATAGCACATCCTCCTTTATGTCATGCATTTCTTGATTCAGAATGCAATAATCTGTCCTTCCCCAGCACCACCTTTGCCAAGGTGCCAAGGTGTTCTTCATCCAGCCATGGAATATGCACACGATGGTGAATCTTCAGGTGGGCAGCTAGAGGCAGCACCAGGCTCCTTTTTCCACTTGGAATGGACTGGGACATGGCAGCTTATTGTCCTAATACCACTTGAGTCTGCTAAAAGCAGTAAGAAAAATTCAGTTAAAAACCCCAGTTCCCTTAGGAAACAGACTGAGATAATTTCATCAGATATATTCTGGAATGCTGTTACTCCAGACTACGAGGAACTGCAAACTGAGCAAAAAAATCCCTTAAATAGCGGGTCAGCTGTCCACAGCACAACCATTTTACATGCCCATGAACTTAAAAGCACAGCTTGAACCAGTCGTCACTGAATTAGTTTATATCACAAACAGGCTTCGCCTTAGAGTTAAGCAGGCGTTGATTAAAGCAGTGCTTGATTAAAACTCACTCCTGTCTCTGCTAAGGGGAAGAAACTGAGCTGCCTGAAACATGCACCTCCCAGCCACGCTGCAGACACAGCCTTCACCTGCTGTCCTGTGTTCAGAGGCATTATGAAGACAAAGTCTCTCACGAAAACAAAACCACAGCTCTCCTGACAGTTAGATGAAATACCAAACAGAACAGAAAACAAAACAAAGCCACCACTCTGCCAGCTTTTTCAGAAGCTTTTCCTTGCTCCTGCAATAGAGAGCTCCCACACTGAGGCAGGCGCTAATGCGTGCGGCCGCCCGCTGCTGAGCCTGAATTTAAGCCATAAATTGTAGCTTAAATGCTCTGAATAGTTCTGCGACCAGTGGAGTCTGAACTTTCTGTTACAGAAATCTCCGAGTACCTGATCTGGGCTGTGCAGCACAGCCTGGAATCAGGACCTAGACAGCCAGGTGAAGGCAACTGTGCTTGGTTATCCTGAGGGAAAAGGCACCGAGCAGGGCGGGTGCCTCTTCTGCAGCAGACCAGGCATCATGCTGGAGTTGCCACAGTGTGCCACATCTGGAAGCTGAGGCTAAATCTATCCCCAGGACTTCCAGACTCTTTAAAATGAACTCTTAACAAGCTCGTCTAGGGGAAAGAGACATGGCCACAACTTGAACTGGCCACCCTGCTGGTAAGCTGCCCATCAGCTCACGCAGCCCACAGGCACTGCCACAGAGCGTGTCAGCTCACACTCACACATCAGGAGCCTTGTGACACCCCACAAGGCGGCCCAGACAGCACCAAGGCCGATACCCCTGGCCATGTCCTTCAGTCCTGCCCTGCGTATTCTGACAAGGCTCTGGACATCCCAGTCAGACATCCCCGTGTGTAAATTCTGGCAGCGACAGAATCATGAGTGTGACACAAAGATCTGCGATGGAAAAAACATCAGACAAAAGCTGGGGAAGGTTTTGCTGGAGTTTATTTAATAAAAGGAGAAGTTGGTTATCACAAGGAATAAAATATCATGTGAATAAAAAGAACTCATTTCAGCTGTCTGTTTAAACTTTTCTGTGCACCTTTTCCTCTGTAAAAGTCTTGAAATACACCTGCCTCCATTTACAATGCGCCGATGTTGCAGTTTACATCCAGTCCTCCGAGGCACTTGCATGTTACGGGGTATTGCCAGGCAACTACAGCTCTCGGTGACATAAAAGAAATTGGGGATCTTCAGCAGAAGATAATTAGTATCTCCACGGATGCTCTGAGAACCCGATTCAAAGGGAGACGTGTGACTTTTCTCTACTTACACACCTGTATCCCCTGGAAGAGTGACGTGTAAGTGCCTGCTAACTTTCCTGGTAAAGCATTAACATTTTTTTTGTGATCAGGCCCTTTCTGACACAAGCTGCAAGTCAAGCAGAGAATTTCAAGAGTGAAAGCAACGAATCCATACAAAGCTCTGTCTTTAGCCTGAAACAGCAATGAGCTCATGTCCTGATAAAAGGCTAAACACTGAGCAGAGCTAGCAAGATCAGAGGATTTCCTCACAACACAGTCTCAGCCAGCTTCTATATTTTGCTTCGTTTCACACTGCAATAAAAACATCCACTAAACAGGAACAGAACAACCTGCCTCGGTGTCAGGCACCAGCCCACCTTCCTGCCAGCTGGCAGGCAAACTCGTGAGGCGGCCAGGGACCTGCCCTGCTTGTCTATTAGGTGGGTCCCAGCTCCCTGGGAGGGTGGAAGGCAAGCCACAGGGCCACTCTAGCCAGCGGCAAATGCCAGGCACTCTTTTCGCTCATACACGCGGAGATAATTTGAGTCACCACCCTCCCGGACAAGCCAGCCATAAAAAACCCACCAAACCCCGGTTTTCTGACAAGGCAGGGATGTTACACATGGTTTCAACATCAGAGAGGCATTTGCCAGAGGAAAAGGGCTTCCCTGGCAATGAGGTGGGGAGGAAGCACAGGAATCCTTTTAACCACCAGGTTAAAAGGAGGACAGAGAGTGTGCTTGTGCCTCAGGAGGCACCCTCTTTCCTGTTTGTAGCTATGTCAGGAGATCCTTCCCACAAAAGGTTTTTGAGCTCTTTCCCTAATGCAAGCAAGCCAGGACAGGTCTGGCATGAGTGGGATGGAGGTTTGGGGCCACACCTCTCTCACAGAAACTTGTGTCGAAGCCAGTTGTGGCAAGCGCCAAAAAAACCCGCAATCAGTGGCAGCTTTCATACCGAATGTGTATTACCCATGTAATACCAGGCTGACTTTCCTTTCAAAATAATACAGGATGAGGCTGCACGGTGTGTAAGCAAGTCCATTTTTTTACAGGACAGTTTAGAGCACAGGCCTGTCTTCTGTTGCAGTGGCTGAAGGGTGAGGCAGCCCTGCGCAGGGAGAAACTCCCTGATGGGCACAGGGGACTAAGGAGGGCGATTACCAAACATCCCCTCCCCAACAAAGAGCAGCATTTGGGAGAAGCAGTGAAGGGGAGGGTGCACACCCTCTGGGCAGTGCATCCACCTCTTTTCCTTGCTAGTGACTGAAACCAGTGGCAGACTCCTACCCCTGATACCATCTCGGGACTTTAGACTGGAAATGGCTCTTGCAACAGAGCTGGGCAAAACAGTGTGGTTCCACTGTTTACTCTGTAGAAGCTACACGTTTCAGGCTGGCCACCAAAATGAGATCTGTTATTTACCCAGGTCTTTAGGGAAATTAAACATCCATCACAGCGCCATAACCAGATAATTTAAAACAAAATCCAAACCTGAAAGTCCTCCTAAGCCTGGATTATGAAAGTATGCAAAAGCAACATCAATATCCCCAGGGAGATGCAACCGTGTAGTCAAAAGAAGAATTTGGCCACATTCTGTGCTTTCACAGATCCGTCAATATTTATTTGTTGTGACCTGCACTCTCATGACTCTAAGCATAGCTGAAACTGTTCACTGAACATGTCCGAAATCAATTGACCTTGACTCCGGTCCTGGGTGAGAATTAAGCAAACTACATATTTTTAACTTGCAGGTTATGTTGGGACTAAATCCTATGCATAAGAATCCGAATATAGCGTGATAATATGAAGTTTGTTTTCTGCTTTTTCTTAGACACTTGATCAATAGGTTTCTATCCAAAACAACAAACTTTAGTACTGAGCAAAGGCCAGGCATTGAAAATTAAATCCAGAGGTCTAATTTTTTCAGGAAATTGTAAGCAACGGAAACAAACTATTTGTAAATCAAGTGCAAGTGCAGCCTTAAATAGAACTTTCACTGTCAACTAAGGCTTTAATAAATGCTTTATAAGACTAATGACTTTGATTCGTATTCCAGAGACTTTAAGGTGAATTGCCATTCTACTGTAAAATAATCCCACATAAACCAAATTAAAAGTAAACTTGCATGGAGAACAAAATGACCTGTTTGAAATTCTCCTTCGCATTTCCCATTTGATATTTATTCACTTTCTTCTAATTTTGCAGCAGGCAGAGAGCAAGGTCCCTTCACTGCGCCGGGGAAAGACTCAATGGCTGTTAATCTGATTTGATGCTGCTCTGCTTGCATCCTTTGCTATGCCCAGGAACCTGGCACTGAGGGCTTCAGAGAGGTCTGTGGGCAGAAGTGCTGGATGCATTCTGCAAAAGCATTTCCTGAACCACCGGCTAGCTTGTGAAAACCCCCACAGGTTTTCCTCGGTCAACGTGAGCTGCTACATTCCTACACTGTACCACCTTACTGGGCAATAGTATTTTTCAAACACAGCCCAACAGAGAGCAAAGCCACATGCTCAGAGCTCAGGGAGAGCTGAGCCCTGCTCCTCAGTGGGCTCGGGGAGGAGCTGACAGCTGTGGCTGACCCAGCCTGCCTGGATGCTGAACTGCTGCGCCACAGAGAGAATCCTAATTTGTTCTAACAGGATGGGCGTACGCCGGGCCGCGTCCCCAGCCGGTGTAAATCACAGGAGCCCTCCTGAAATCAATGCAATTATGCCAATTTTCATAGATTCATAGATTTTCAAGTCAGGAGGGAGCATTGTGACTTACATGTTGGCTATAGCTGTGATCTATGCTGTAAATGAGGATTTATACCAGCCGGGAGGATCTAGCCCTTCGATGCATTTCAGGAAATCTCATCTTTTAGTCAGATAAATTCTACTGAGCAGCTGCTTTGCTGCAGAAGATTTTTAGCTCTGCAGGAGAACAGCAGAGCCCTGCAGATTCACAATTCACATGTAGGGGAAGGGCTATTTACACCTTGATGAGAGGCTGAGAGGGGCAAAAGGGAAACAGCACAAAGTATTGCCCGGAGCAGAGGACTGGGTCAGGGAACAGCGAAGGTGGTTGAGCAAGGAGGGAATGACAACTTGATGGAAAGCATCTGGATGTGCTGTTCCAGATACCCCTGGCAGCTAAATGAGGGCAGGCACAGAAAGCAAGGAAGCAGCTTTTGAGGGTCAATACCATGTTTCTCCTTCCTCTTGCACCAGCTCAGCAGGGAACCTGTAGGCTGGGTGGGATTCTGAGATCTCTCCCTGCTCCATTCAATTCCTGGCTGTTTCCCAGGGCACCTTGCTGCTTGCCTGGCCTCCCTCAGCCCCTGAGCCAGCTGCAGACAGCCTTGCCTGCAGGAAGAGAAACACATTCCTGTATCTTTGCCTGCAAGAGACCATGAATCAGTGGACCTGTCCGTACACTGATTGTCTCACACGAGGATTTGCACTGATCATTTAGGAGGGTTACAGGTAATAGTTAGTAGGTTCACACCATTTCCCTCATTTTTCCCTATTTACCCTTTTCTATCAGACAGGGTAGATTATTTCAAGGTTAAGATATCAGTCACCGAGGGAGAGCTGCACTGAGGTTTGAACTCGTGTTTTGCAGTGCATTTCCCTTCACCGTGACAGCGATAAACCCCTTCCTTTCGTAGTGCCAAAGCATCCCCACATGCTGCTTTGTGAGACAACACAAATCTGGGGAAAAGGACCTGGCATGGCACTGAGCTCTGCGCAGCAGCCTGGCAACACCCAGGACTGGCAGTGATATCCTGAAGCACAGGATTAGCATGGGAGGGAAAATGAGGCGGCCTTAAGGAACCTTTTAGAAGCTCCATCATTCTTCAAAGAAAGAAAGGAATTAAAAGCGATGGGTCCAGTCCAATGCTCCGGGTGACTGGCATTGTTAGGTCTGGTTTTACTGAGAAAACATGTCAAAGCAATGAATCTAGAGCTAGTCAGATAAGCTGCGGTCACTTTGTTTCATCTCACAGAACAAAAGAGGGCTGGCTTGAATGGAGCAGTCCATCTGCACTGCCCAGAAGATGTTTATGTCATAAAGCCTTCACAGGGAGAAAGGGCTCGCTCTACTTGCAGTCAACTGATAGGAATCTGAGAGCTGGTCAACATTTTTTACTACGGCAATCCCTTTGCTTAATCTTAACTCATCCAACTCAAACCAGTGGAAACGAGACAAAACTTCTGTAGGCTTAGGTAGGGCTGGGGAATTTGAGGTTTTAGTGAGAGGAAGGGCATGTATTTAATTCATGGACCAGACTGTGGGCTGAGGTAAGTAAGCCTGGCTTCAGGGGTAGGCTGACGCTTGTTGAGAACTGGAAATTTCTGAGGACTTCTCAGATGCATTAAGGCTGCATTTTTGGGGTGTTGTAACTGGATCTGGGATTTCCTGTGCTTTATTTCAATGGCTGTGGTTACTCAAGTAGGCACAGACTAACTTAACTTAAGCATTCCTACAAGCTGAGATGAAACAGCTCTTTCCATTTCTACACAGTAAATACACTGAACTTTGAACATTAAATCTTGCCCACAAATGCAGCAGTTGGAGAACAAGGCCTGGTCTCTCTCCTTATTTTCTAACCCAGGCCTAACTCCAATCCGGAACATATAAAACATCTCCGGAGCTGCACCAAGAATATGAACACACAGAGTGCTTCTTTTTCCATGATTAATTCAATTCACAATGCTTGAGGAAGAGTCTATAAACACACACATGCACACACAGCAGCAGTCTGACAAATTATGCAAAGCATTTGCTTCATTTTTAGTTTTGCAATCAACCCTCAATTTGATTAGCGGCTCGCTGACACTCACCTGGGAAATTTTTCAAAGCTGACTTTTGCTGCTGTGAATGCACGTTTCAGTCATCCTCCACCAATGCAGCAGCAACCTCCCAAGGCCCCAGTGTGGAGGGAAAACATAAGGCTGGGAAAGGCACTGCTCATCTTGCCTTTCTGGTTTACATGTCCACTAAATCCCACTTGATTTCTCTGCCAGGCTGGCTTGGACACGAGGGGAAGAGAGGGCACAATTAGCACTCACCCCCTGTGCACACACTTACCCTCTTGGGAAAAACATCTCTGGAATCTCTTTTGCTCTTTCCTTAATTGCAGACCGATGCTGCAGGATTTTGAAGCAACACACAAGGACTGCTATTCACAACTAGTTATTTCCTGAAAAGTGTTGGCTTCTGATCGCTGTTTAATTCCTCCCGATGTCAGTGTTCAGAGTTACACTTAAAATGCCAACCCAAAACACAACACAGTGGTGCAGAGAATCCAAAGAAAAACATTGCAAGCTTGAAAAGAAGCACGTGCACAACACACTGGCCTGATCTGGAAGAAGGAAACAGTGCTGGAAGAGTGAGAAAGGTAATTGGGGACTTTCTGGACAGCTGCTCTTTCTGTGGGATACATCTCCCCAGGGATCGTGACTTGGGTGCATGGTGGAACTGAGAGTGGCACCATCAGGTTATGAGATGAAGGACTCCTAAAGACAGTATGGAAAGTAGCTGAAAGTAACTTGAATTACTTTTAAATGCATTAAGAAGACAGGTATGATTCAGGGATTGGTTACGACTACTTGATCACTGTAAGTCCTCTGAATCAAAACCTGAGCTCAGAACAGGGACTGATCCAAAATAAAACCACCTTGGCCTCCGAAGGTTTTGCTGTGCACTCAAAATTGAGGGAATAATTAATTCTCATTAGAAGCAGAGGTGACACAAAAATCTGCATGTCTGTTTTTGGGGGTAGGGTGGGTGGGGAACGTCACTGTTTTTAAAGCAAACTCACTTCACATCAGAACAGAAAATAAAATAGAATTGTTTCTGCAGAACCAGAAATTCTGTACTTCTGCAACACTGAAGCAATATAAAAAAGGAATAAGCAGACAGAAATATGTAAATACACTAGCAAATGTTGCAATAGAAGAATCCAGATCTAAATGAGGAAATTAGAATGAAATGTTTTGACTTGCAATAAATGAAACAATTCAACATCATCACAGTGAAATGAGAAAGTCAAAAGACAATTGTTTCTCATTTTCCCATTTTAAATTTTGATACATTTCCAAAAAATAATTGCTTTTTGACAAAAACACTGTTACAAAGAGAAGACCACTCCACTGATTCTTTTTGTTCAATCTGCTCTGTGAAAAGCTTCCCACAACAATGCCCTGTGAGGCAAATCTTTGCCTTTTGCACCTGAGCACTTCCCTGGTAGCTGCTCCTTGCCTTGAATTCTTCGTCTGCTTCTGTAGCACCGACTCTTCCCTGCTCATCTGTTTCAAGTCAGAGAAGAACCCCACACAACTGAAGTCATCACCCTACCACGGATTACGATGGATCTCATACATTCTAATCTAAAAATTCAGCTCTGGCAGTTAAAACTAAAGCAGGTGCTTATTTTTTATTCCTGGATTCATGTCAGGTGTCTCGGTGAAACACTCTCAGTTCCACTCTCAGCTCCCCGGAATGGCTCCATGTTCTCTCTCCTGTCGTTAAAGGAGATGAGCTGTTCTCTTCCTCCAGTAAGGAGCTGTAAGGACTCCTCTGACATGGTTTTCACTACTTGGCTATCCACAGCAATAAAGGTGAAAAATCAAAGGAGATCATCTGGAAATAAGGGAAGATGTGTCAGGCCACAAGCAGAGCTGGTACAACTCAGTGTAAACCCAGGATCCCCCAAGGACCACCCGAGAAGTTCTGGGCTTTGTCACGGCTCGATTGGAGACCAATCCTAAGTGGTCAGGACCTGTGAGAAGTATTTGGTGGCCAGTGTTTTCCCTTGGAAGAGGAAAGGAGAGCTGTTCTCCTCATTGTCTGAGGGAGACACTGCAGCTGCAGTGGGGCTGCAGCTGCTTCTGCTGACAGAAGATACCAACGCATTTTTCACAAAGTGTGCACGTGCCCCAGCCAACTCCCCACGGAGAAAATCCTTCCAGTCTCCCTAATTCCTTCTTGCAGCTCCCACAGAACTCGTCATTTTTCACTGCCTCTCCACAACTGTGGTGTAGCATCATTCTGTGCTTCCAAACACCTGACACGTCATCTCTGTGATCGATGAAAGGATTAATACCAATTATTATGTGGCCTCTTGGAGGCTCCAGAACTAAAGGCTGTGTAGCTCTGAAAATGTAAAGCACAGTCTAATTTCCTGGAAATTAATGTAAAAATTAATGCATTCTGAAGCTGAATTCTGAAAGCAAGTGGAGCTTGACTTCTCAGGGTGACTCAAACCCACATTTCTGCTACTTCCACTGAACACTGCAAAGCTGCCCTTGGTTTGAAGCATTCAGTCTCTGCTGCCTTGTACTCCCCTGGCACCTGTCAGGTCACAATACAGAGTGCCATGGGGCAGTTTTACATCACCTGGAAGAAAAATTCCAGCTTCAGTGAAGAAGAAATGTTTTCCTGTCTTCTCCATCCAACTGTCTGGGTGTGCTGTGAAGTGCAAGACAGTAGGAGCACAAAGTGGGCACTACAGCTGTGCAGCTTCAGCATTTCCTGACACTGATGAGGCTTCTGCTCTTAAAAGGCAGCCACTCCTTTTTGCAATTCTTCTTTTAGGAACAGGTTGAGCTCTTACAAAACCTCAAAGGTCTCTGAAAAGGGGAAAGGCTAAAGGAAAAAGAAAGAAAAGGAGAAAAAGAACTGCTTATGGGGGAGAGAAGTGAAATAAAGGGAAGGAATGTGAGGATCACAGGATTAGACATGTCTTGAGGCAGAACTGGCTGGAAGTGACATCAAGCAGAGCATCCTCAGTAGCGCCCATCACACCATGATGGCATTTGAGGTGCTAGTGGGTGTTCTTCCCAGCGATGTGAGAGGATGAAAACACAGGCAGACCTCCCACAGCTTCTGGGATTTACCATCGAACTTCCCACACTGGAGTGGTGACAAGAAGTTTCCCTCAACATTTTGAGTTAATTACAATCTCTGAAGCTTCATATTAAAACTTTACCCTGAGAGCTGAAGGAAACGCATGAATCCAGAAGTTGGAGCTGTAAGAAGCACAGCATTTATTGCAGAGCTTGTAATAAAAAATGCACCTGGCACTACTAGCAACCTTCCAGGTGCTGGTTAATCTTTGGGCTGCTTGGCTTATAGGGTGAGAAGGACCTAAAGGGCAGAGAAGGTTTGCAAGCTGAAATAGGGCTGGAAATCAGGGTTGCTTTAATAGTTGTTTCCCTGCTTTCTTACGATGGTTTTAGAAAGAAATGCATGTACCACACAATCTCAAAATCTAAATTGAAAGAGCTTTGTGACCTCTTTTCATTTTCCTTTTCCTTTCTTTTCAGGTGCACAATATGTGCAGCACTGAATTTTGCATTAATGTATGTAGTGTGAAATTGCTTACTTGAATGTAGAGTGTAAACAAGAGCAGGATTTGACCAGCAGATAGATTTGCAAAATCTGTCGTTTTTATGTAAATGGCTGTAAAGTTACCTTTGTACAGAGCACTGCATTTTGGCACAGTGTCCTTTGTCTAGTGCAGAAAAACCCAACCAAAAATGCCATGCATAGCATATACTTCTTCAAACTATTGCTGACAAGCTCTTTCATTTGGCACAGTATACAGCTTTAGGCTGTATTACACGTTATATAGCAATAATCAGTAACATTACATTTTTTTCAATTGAATCCATTTTTTATCACACAAACCCATTAACATGGCTGTTTTGTGTGTGTGCATGTGTGTGCCTGTGAATTTCCCTCATAAACCCGCTCCAAACTGATCAAATAAAGCATAACAACAGTGAGTTTCTGGATTAAGACTCAGGTTTTGTCCAGTTCAGGAGTACTTTTTTCCCACTAAAAGTAGTGGGATTGACTTTCCTTTGCTCATTCCATGTTTATATTATTGCAGGTCTGTTACTTCATGGAAGACACTGTCAGTGGACACCAGAAAACACGAGACTGAAATCAAGTCCAAAGGCTGTGCCAGTTAAATATTGACATGACCCACTTGGCAGGAGTGAAAACACGCATATGAAGGTGGCCGAAATCGGGGATTTGTAAAATCAGACCAGCTGACCTTTAGATTTCCACCAAGCAGCAGAGAAACCAACTGCTGTAGTACCAACAGTGTCTGCAGAGTGAACTCTGAAAGAATGGCCAGCAGAAGGAGGGCACCAAGAGTGGTCCAGCTTAACTGCCCAGCTGCGCCCAAGCATATACAGACAGCAGACTACCTCCAGACTACCTTCCAGATTAATAAATTAAATGAATCAATAAGCGTTGTCCAAATTTTTCCAACACCCCAAATAGATGATGTCCCCCATACAGCTGAAGGAGATCCCTCCCACATTTTTTGGGGGTTGCCACCGTTGCCACACAGACAGTAACACAGCACCTGGTGGGTTTAGCAGGTCTGGAACCGCAGTGGAGCAAGTGCACAGGTGCCTGCTGAAGTGACCTGCATAAAATTATCCCATAAGCCTGGTGAAAGCCAGTGCACCTCCATGACATTTTCACCAGACCTTACCAAAAGGTCTAGAGGTCCAAGCTCTGGGCTGGCCTCCAGTTTTATGAAGACCACACTTTACATTTTTTCTGCTTATGCAGGATCCTTTTATAAACATCTTTCATTTTCCTCTTTCAAATGAATCATGTCCTTCTTTAAACGCTACAAAAGAAATAAAAGAAAAAGCAGGAAAACACACAACGTTCTGCATAATGTGTATAAGAAATGAGTGTTTATCACTGCATGAATACCTAATTAGACCAGACATGTAGCTCAACATCAAAATAGCAAAACCACGGGTTAAAGCATGCAGCATTCTACGGTTAGTACTGCAAAGACACAGACAAGAATGTGGAAGGAAGACTCTGTGAAGTAAGAACCATTAGGCAGGCAAGTAAAAAATCCTGCAGAGATGAAGGCATGTCTTAGCTGGGCAGACGCTCTAATCTCTTCACTGCAGTCCTTCTTGTTCTCCACCCATTCCCAGCCGTGCACTTATTCCCCGTCCTCAAAGGGATGCAGGCCTCCGAGCTGAAAAGACATCTGCCTGCCTTTGAATTGAATTGAGTGTGTGGGCATAAGGTATACTCGAGGCAGACCTCTTGGGATAAATGCTGACCTGGTTTGTTAGCTCAGACCTGGAATCACACTGATGTGGTTGCTCTGCCTCCAGCCCCAGCTGGTCTGTGCTGATTAGTGTGGAGCTTGGGAATAGGAACCCCGTGATTGCCAGCACTTGTCCATACACCTACAAGGACAGGTTGCTCTGCACAGAGACTCTCTGTGTAGATTTGGTTCTGGGTGGAATTTAGAGCAGCACATGGCAAAACACTCACAAAACCCTTTGTTCTCACTGACCGTGGGTTTGGACTTTACGTGTCCTGTGATTTATTCTTCCAAGCAGTTAGAACAGGAGCCTCTGTCCAAGTCCAAACGTCAGTTTAGCCTTAAAAGCATCACCTGAGAGAGCATGAGGGTAACAGAGATCTCATGGTGTAGTGATGAGTGTCACTGTGTAAGAAGATGTGTACAGCCTTAATACAGCATGTATTTTGTGCATCATCCTACTCATGGGAAGGCTTCACCTGGAAAAAACATCCAAAATTTTCTGTCTCCTGCATTCCTAATGGACACTATTCAGGCTCCATTGCTTTTTTAGCACTCCACCAACAGATACAAGCTAAGGAGGAAGATTTCAGAAGAGGTCCAACCATCCCTGCCACGTCCTTAATTTTTTCCTCCAGAAACCTTCCCTTCTTACCTGCCTTGAATTTCAGGTGTCCATTTCTTCTCTCTTGTCCAGGAAAAATAGGGAACCATTCACCAGTATCTTCTTGTAATATAGTTCCTTTCTTTTGTGCAAAAACTTTCTCTTTCTTCCACATCCTACTTTCTACCATTCACTTCAAACTCAGTTGATCCCTTCGAAATTCAGCTGATCCCTTGCTGAGCTTCTGGAGTATCTCTCATCCCAGATGCAACTGCAGTTTATTCCTCTCTCACGATGCCTAGGGATCTGACTCATCATTTTTGCGATTGCTTCTTTGCATCAAAGCCTCATCTAATGCTTGGTCTCTCCGCATGAAAAAGCGTGGTTAGAACAGATATGACTATCTAGCAAGCCCTGGAGATAACAAAAAAAACCCCAGAGACAGGTTAAGGTCATCCATCCACTGCTTTAACTTTTTTTCGAGTGACCTGGGATGGTCTATCCTGAGCAAGAACAGCAGCTCAGAACAGAACCTGCCTCGCATTACGAGGTGCTGCAGTCTGCTGCAGGCTTTTCAGCTGGTGAGGTGCATGCCATGCGTTCTGCGACGCCTCCTCCTTGGCAGTGACGGGGACACACACCTTTTCTCTGCCTCCTGCCATCCTGCAGCTGGTCTGAAACTGCTCCTGAGCAGTACCCACCTGAGCTGTCCCATCAACGAGAGGGCTCAAAGAACAAAACCTGATGTGAGTGAGGCTGGCAGGAGCCGAACGTGCCGGCCCAGCTCCTCAGCTCTCACGCCAATTCACCGGTGGCTGTGCTGCGTGCATGTCAGCAGGAGATTAGCTGCCTTAGTCCACAATCCGTTTTTGTGCTTCTCAGGGAAGCATATTCTAACATTCCTCTCTTTTAAAGACCAATCTGGGCACATGCTGGATGTGGGTGCCCCCCTCCCCACGTTTAATTCTGCTTTCTGAACTGTGCATTTTGAATGCTTCTGCAGAGCGCCGCGTGCAATTAGAGACAGTCCCACAGGGCAGAGGTGCAGGCTGCATCCTGAGATATTCCTCTGCTGTGGAAAATAAACAACAGCCTCTGAGACTATTCCTCTGCCAAAATAATTTTAGCATTTCAGTGTCACACAGCAGGTGGGCTGGGTGGGGAGGGAACACCACGAGAGGTGCCGCTGCGCCAACCTCAGGAGGCTGGTTATTTTAAAACGCACCAGACAATTAATTAATTTTCCTTTAAAAAATGTTGCAAAAATGTAGTTGGCGGTATTACACCCTCATAACAAAGTCTCTATTATAAATGAGCCTCTCCTTTTCAGACAGGCCTGTAATTAGATTGCCTGTGGTGATGATGAATGGCCAAGGTGAATTCATTTCGGGGGAAGCGCTTGGCAGCAACCCACATCCAAAAGGCAGGGAAGGGTTACCTGCGGCCACCCCTCAGGCTCCCACAGCTGTCCCCCTGGCTCGGGGAGTCACGCAGCCCCCACTGTGGAAAAGCCATGGCCATTCCCTTCGCCTCCTGACTCTCGCCAGTTTAGCAGCAGCATGGGGCTGGATGCGGCCTCTGGGGCACCATCCATCGCCAGCTGGGCACGGAACAAGGATTGGAACTGGGGGCTGAGGCGCAGCCACTGCAGCCCTGACGGGACCCCCTGCTCGCCCCCCAACAGCCCTCAGCTCCTCTGGCCCCAGATTGGCTTCATTTTGCGGGGCCAGGACCACCAGGAGACTCTGGCGAGGGTCCGAGGGCTGCAGTGCAGTCACACAGCCCTCCCTGCCTTCGCGACGAGCGCCAGCCCTGAGCATCTCCGGGCAGCTTTATCACTGTGATTAATTCTGGGATGAGGAGTCTCCCTCTCCCTGTGCTCCCTTGCCTGCTCCGCAGCAAATGCCGTTCCAGAGGCAGGGCCGTAGGAGAGCCCTGCGCCCCAGTGACCAGGGAATGCTCTCCTTCAGGTCTGGCTTTAAACACTTTTGCTGTCAAGAAGGAGAAGCTCGCTGGTGTGTCGTAGTGCTCATGGCTGAGTTTCAAAGGCAACATTTTGCACGATGCAGCAGGTGTCTGGAGAGACACAGGTCCCACCGGGCTCAGTCCCAGCCAGGAATCACCCCCTGCTTACAGATGTTTGCTGCTCACAGAGGCCACCATCATTTGGCTCAGCAAGACAAACAGCTTGGGCTTTGCACCGTTTCAGAAGTTTCTGCTTTCTCAAAATGATGACTTATTTTTTTCCTTTCCCTCAACTTTACTGTCAGTCATTATGCAACAGCCCATGCCTGGAAATGAAGAGCTCCATCCAGAAGTAAAAGCTGCTATAAAAAGAAGAAACTGTCCCCAGGACAGATCCATTTCAGTAAATGGTGAGGGTGATGTGAAATGAAAGTTGTGCTGCAATCATTAGCTCCAAGAACATTGAAAGGACTGAAGAGGTATCAGCTGAAATGTAAGAATTATAAGCGCCGTTGTCATTTACAGTTACAAAAACTCTTGCCTGGACAAAATCATTGGCAGAATGAGGCAGGTGATGGCTGTAACAGCAGCACATTTCTGCTCTGTGGGCTTTTTCCTTGGCATTAATAAAAATAGTCTACTTGGAGGATGAAACAGCCGCTTGCCAGAAGGCCTCTGGCTCCCCACACAGCACTGTTCGGCGAGGTGTGGATGCTGAACCTCAGGAAGGGGCGCTTGATTGGGAAATCGCAGGCCTCACTAACGCACAGTCTGATCCGCTTTAACCACATGTTTTCATGGGCCTCCCCTTCCTTCTCTGGCCCTGAACACTTTCTGAACAACCCTAAAACTCGCAGCATCAATTAATGCAAATGTGACAGGCTTCTCTGATATGTAGGGTAAGGAGTCTTTCAGCCTCATTAGAGAAGGGAAGGGCTTTCCATCCATCTCCTGATTTTGATGGAAATGGTATACAACATGTTTTATCTCTGTGAAACAATAAGAGCGAAGGGGCTGTGAGCCAGGGCCGCCAGCTAAGAGTTGAAGATGAAATTTAATTGGTTAGTAACAAAATTTTACTGCTGAGACAGCTTGTTTACATCTATTTAATGTCATTGCTTCCTGAATTTGTCTATCAGGGAGTGCTGCCTGACTGCTTCAGCCAGATAACAAACTGGTTCGTGCCGCTTCCAGATTTATCTTCTCTTCTGGCCACCAGCAGCCGTTTTTCAGTGTTTCAGTCTCTGTCTGGTAGGGTCCTTTCCCGCTGAGCTGCACCGGGGTGCCTTCTGTACCTGCTTATACGATGGCCTTTCACCTGCTGGTACTGCTGTTTTAATCCTATCCCTTATCTCAGTCCCGGCTCTGTGCCTTTTGTTTGCCATCCCATAGCCCTTTGCCACTTTGCGCTTCCATGTTTCCCAAACCCGATCCTTACAACCCCTGAAAAGTGCATTTTATTTAAGCGAGACGTTTCAGCTCTAAATTGTGCAAGGGCCTGGGAACTGGATATCGGGAACACGGAATTACCGAGTGAGCTCCTGCTTTGCAGGACTGAGCCTATAATGCACTCCAATTTTCCTACATTTGCTTTAGTTTGAGCTGTGGCTGCCAGCTCCTCAGCGTGCCTTTAAAAGGCAAAGAGGATGGGGAAGTGCATTTGAGCAGCTCGCTGTGTCCGTGGCACGGTGCTGCACGCTGGAGGCAGAGCCGGAGCCCACACGCAGCAGTCTCTGACCCAGCACTCTTCAGCTGGTGACAGCTTTTGCAAACCTCAGAGTTCAAGCACGAGAGGGAAAAGGAACTCGGGTTTAGGGTAGCTGGGAGCATAATGCACCTCTCCGTGCGCAGATGCCCCCGGAAGGACCGGTGGATTCTAAAGTGCCGTAATTGGGCCCATTGACATTCAGGTGATGTGCCCAACAAAGAGCAGCCTGCACATCCAGGAGGGCACACCGAGATTGGCTCCGCAGTTCAAGGGGGAGAAATACGAGACAGTATCACTGAAGTGCTGCTGTAGGAAAGCTGAAGGCAATGGCCCGCTACTCCACCTATACGGCTTTAGGACCGTGGCAATATTCTTTACAAATGGCTCTTGTTTCTGTTGCATTATAAAAGCAGGGAGGAAGCAGTAAGGTGTTTTCTTTTGAAGTGGGAGGCAATTGTTTATGAAAAGATGCTGGAGGAACAGTCAGATGTACATGAAAAAAAACTGACATATCATGATTTTCATTTTAAAGCTCAACAAAAAGCAATGGAGTGATTCTTTAGTTAGCTTTGTACGTGAGTGAATCCCAAATTTCACTATTTGGGTCTTGTCGGGAGGATTATTTAGCCAATGGAAATAATCCTGAGCACTTCCAAATTCTTCAGCTAAATGCTGAGGAAGTTGAATCAGGAGAAAAGGTCTTCTCACAGAAATAGGTGCTGGCATGGAAGAGGGACTCCAGCCCTCTGAGTACTGCCACATATGTGTTTGTCATGTTCAGGTACCTGTACCTGTTTCACTTAGACCGAGTCAGAGGTATTACATAAGGTTTAACTATTGCTTACACGAACTCCTGAGGGTAATCTACTGCATGGTTGCGAAATAACCAGTGTTGCAGAGACCCTGAGGCCCAGCTTCTTCTCTGAGAAGTCCTCAAACCCAAGCCACAAGAGGAGCAGAGTTTTGGACTGCAATGCATAACATGAGTGATGACAAAAGATGTTGTCAGGAGGTGTTCGTAGGCTAAAGGAAATTAAGAACATTGCTCCTGGAAACAAAGAAAGAGGAGCTCGTTAAAATGGATCCTGTTGAAAGGAGGCTTTGGGAAAAAGAGCTCACCTTTCCAGAAGGCATAAGAATACTCATGAGAGCCACTTACCTTCCATATCTATCATTAACTGGTGTTTGGGATTTTGAGACAGTATGGATGCAAACCCTCAGAGCCTCTCAGAGTGACAGAGTTTCAGAAGACAGCACTGGAGAGGAGCTCCTCAGGCTAACAGCAATGGTGACATCAGATCATCACTTCTGTGGGTGAAGAACAGCAGGTGCACAGCTCTACCACAGGAGATAATTGATACCATTCCTCTGGAAACACATTTTTTAGGTGGGACCTTAGACCAAAACTGGCGTGCGTCAGGCCCCATGCTGCCATGGGACTCAGGAGAGACACTGCAATTACCCACCTGTGACAGAACTCTTAAAGATGGCCAGTTGGCTCTGGTTTTAAGTGAATTGCAGGATGTTCTTCCCCATCCCCTGGGGCTCTCACACCCATGTGCTACCTCAGCAGAACAAGGCCTTTTTCCCCAGGGGAGTAGAAAAGAGAATACCCTTCACACAGTTTTGCTTCGCCCATAAGGGCATCAGCCAGGCATGACGTATTCATGGCAACTAACAAGGTTTGTAAATATACCATGTCTAGGAAGTCACTGGTGGCAGATGTTTTTTCTCCCTCACTGCACACAAGCCTTGTAAGCACGAGCACCCTTTCAGCATAGTAGCAAAGGAAAAATACGGCGACGTCTTGCCTTGGAGAGAGAGAAAAGGCATTGTCTGGAGATGGGCAGCTCGTGCTGGTGGGGGGAGCTGATTTGGAAAATTAAACATGACCTTTTAAGCAGAAAATGAATGGATGTAGAGCAGACAGCCCATCAGCTGTGTGAGACAAAAATGTTGCAATCTGCCTAAAAGCACCCTGCGCTTTTTTTGAACTCTAGATACTATAAAAAGCCGTGGGCACGTGATCTTGCCCAGTTCCTCTGAGTACTGATATATGCAACCGTTCTCAACGAGAGAAGCAGCGGTGTCTAATAATAAACACCATGCATTCTCAGCACTTGATGGAGAAAATTTGGCCCTGGTGCAATCAATACAATCGCACGAGCCTGACTTTCTGCTGTCCCCACCCTGCAGGTCCCTACATACCCTTGTTCCACTGGCTACAGCTCAGTCAGCTCTGAAATACCTCCCTGGAACCCTGGCAGGCTCCCTCCCCAGACAAAGAACCAAGGCTCCCAGTGGACACCAAGCTTCATCCCTGACTCCTGGCAAGCCTTGGCTCCTTCCTGGGCTCACCCTGGTATGTCACAAGAGCGTAGTCAGGATGTGTGTGAGAAGCTGCCTGTTTCCTGGGGCCCATGCAGCCGTGGAAGATGAGCAAGTGCTCCGTGTCTCTTAAGAAGAGATTCTTGTAGGAGAACAACACCCAGGGCTAAAGGAGACCTCGATATCTGCAGAGCACAAGAGGTGCACAGTCATTGCTGATTGCACTGAAGCACTTGACGTGAAGAATGAACTGCAGAAGCCTCCTGCTGCATTGCAGAAGTCATGTCTGTCTTCTCCAAGGTTCCCATCCACATCACAGCCTCTACTGACCTCTCCTTGGACGTGATACAACCTTCCCCCAGAGGCCGGGGGCTCCTAGTGAGCCAAAGCTGCCACGCACTCTGCACTCTGTCAGTTTGGAGTTGTCCGCTGCCCTTTAGGTCTGCTGCTGCCTTCATCTGTCAGGGCCATTCAGCTGCTGCCTTTTGTCACAGTCTCAGCCTCTTGGCTTTCTGAGTAAGCAGTTGCCTGGAAATGTCAAAAACCCCCAAACTAGAGGCATCCCATTCTGCCTCTGCTTCTCATCCCAGACAACCTGTGAAAGAACACAACCTTGTGGCTATGCCTCCAGCACCTGAGACCAGGGGACATCACGCTGCTGTGCCTTCTGTCACAGCAACCCACTGCAAGCCTTTTATTTCAGGCTGCCCTCCTTTTTTAAAAGTGTGTCTCATTCATCCAGAGTTGCATGGCTGGAGGAGTCCATGCCCACGCTGACACTGGTTTGGAGACTCCATTTGTACGTTGGGTTTTGGTTCACTGTCACTCACCACCGCTTTAAAGTGAAGCCAAACCGTTCAAGGAATGCACAGACTTGGTGCCCTCCTCTGTACAGGCTGTGTAACACTGGTTTCCAGGTTTCCAGGGAGAAGAGTACGCTGGGGAAGAAGGGCAGGAATGTGTCAAAGCGTCAGCCTTTCATTTCTGTGTTTACATAAATAGAAAAAAATGTAAAATAATGTTTAAAACTCTCTTAAAGATACCAGGCATGCTCTTTCTGCTGACCTTGCATGAAAATGATAATCAAAGAGCCTTTGTAGTTTACAGCCTTTTTTAGTTACAGTTCTCTCGTACGGAGATAAAATACTTGTTGGTACGGTGAGTGACAGGCAGAGAAGTGATACTAACAGGCTTCCAATGATGTCATCCCAGGAGAAAAATGGGAGAAAAAGAACCAGCTGAAAATTAAATACAATAATAGAAACATGTCTTTTCATATTAAAATGTTGAAAATATGGACACGGAGAGCCACATCACTGCTGGATATAAGTCAGCATAACCCTGCCGACATCAGGGATGCTATATGCCAGTTCACACTATCCAAAGAGCTTTTCCTTTAACTGTGTTCTTCTTTCAGCCAATGAATTCCCAAGTATAATTTCCAGCCTGAAACTGGACCGTGTGTGCAGGTTTACAGCAGTGATAAACCAAAGGACTGGGGGGATGGCTTCCTGTTTGAGAAGACTCTGCTCAGCTGTGCCTGCCTACAGTGCATCTCAAAAAACCAGTAAAAATGTTTGTCATTTTAAGCAGTAATCCATTAGCTGTGAGGTGGGTGCATAAATAGCATCCTTATCTGGCAGATAGGAAACCTGCATTGCTGCAGGATGTAGCAGGTCTGTGGCAAGCACAGCCAGACCTCTGGTCTTCCCTCTCCAAACCCCAGTCCTGTGACTTTGGCTCACCGTGCTGTCAGAAAGTGACTCAAAGAAGGAGCACTTTACCTTGAAACAGAGCAGACTGCACCAGGCACAAGATATTAAAAGAAACACAAACCAAAAGGCAGAATGCACTCGGTGCCCCTGCAATGCCTCTGCTTATTCACAGACCATTTCAAATCAGCCAAGTTAAACACTGCCCTGCACTATCCCCACACTCAGTACATTTCCCAAGGACACAGTTTAAAGGCTTTCATCAAGGCACAGCTTAATTTATTTGTTTGCTTCTCCCCTTGCTCGGGAGAAAGCATTTTTGTTTAAATGGGGAGAATAAATAGTCTCCTGACCCTTCTCTCTGCAGCACGTGCTCCCGCACTGCCCTGTGTTTATGAGGCTAATGGGGGAGAATGCTGTGGGAGGCCCTTGTTAAAACACTGGCAGCGCCTTCCCTTTTGTAACAGGATGATTCGGGGATGCATTGTGTTTGCAGAAGCAGGAAAAGGAAGAGCAGGCTAATAAAAAATATCCATTATCGGAGCTTTCTGTGCATGAGGACAGACGGGCAAAATGCAGGGAAGACAACAAATACCTTGGAATAAAGAGCCCATGATGGAGATAAATAATCATGGGGCTCATTCAACAAGAGCCTGCTGTTTAGAAATCCACTGGAACAGCTGCAGCCTACACGTCATTATACTTCTGATCAGTGAGCATTAGGAGCCTTTTTGTGAGTCCCTTGTTTGTTATATCAATCACTGCAAAACAGACTCTACAGACATAAACCCACACAGGAAATATGGGGACTTCTCCTCACCCCAACTTTGCCAGTCAGTCTTCATTTTAATAACTCCACCCCTTTATTTTCCTTTTCTCCAGTGTTCTGGGGTAAAATGCACACCTTCCTCATCAGACCTGTATGGCTTTCTTTTTGCTTTTTGAATAATCTCCTAGTAGAGTTTGATATCATATCACACCTTCTGGCTTGGGAGACACTCATGGAAAGCTGGAACTATAAAGGTAGGGTCTCAGGTCTTACATATCAAGCTTATTTCTGCACTTATTTACGGCCCTAGCAGTATCTTGGCAGTGTGTCAACATGCTGTGCGGGAAAAGATGTTTTTCCCTCCTCTAAATCTTTTGGGAATGTGATAAAGGAAAATGGCATATCTCTGAGAGTGGAGGGGAAAGAAGGCCCCTGGATTTGATTGTGAGAAGAAAGATGCATCACTCCTTCACAAACAAGTAGAAAAAAGGAATAAAGAAAGAGCTGGGACCCCAACTGCCCTCTTTTTATCACAGACGTCTTCTTCAGGCTTGGCATGTCGGGCTGGGTGAAAATCATTCACGTCTCTAAATGGAGTGACACACCGGCATATCCGTGAGGTGGGCTTGCTCCTGCTTTCCTCACACTGGTGGCCCCTAAGTCACACGGGGTGGCTGCTCACATCAGGCACACAAGTGACCTGCAGTTCCCTGGGTGGAGGGAGGTTGCAGTAACCCAGCCTCCCCCAGCAGATGCTGTGTTGGACAGGAGAGGGCAATGAAACTGTTCCCGCTGCCTTCCTCCTGCCACCCACCGAAGTTCATTTGTGAGCTGGTGTCGCTGTGGCTCCTCTGCAGCCACAGACCTTCTATTACAGAATCACAGAACCACAGAATCTGCTGAGCTGGAAGGGACACACGAGGACTATTGAGTCCAACTCCCTGCCCTGCACAGCACCATGCTGATACTTCTCTGAGATGTGTGGGGTCTTCTGGAGGGACAGATGGTTGTCATGGAATGAGTTGAGTCCAACCTTTTCTGTAAGGTTTTCTGTGGATCCTCATTGGCTCGATTGTTCGAGTATGGACACAATTCCAGTAAGCCCCAGTTTCTAAACTGGGTCTTTATTTCCAAATTTGTTGGCAGTTCCCTGTTGCTAGCTCCAGATTTGCTCCACCACATTCTGATCCCACACCTCCCCTGCCACCTCCTCTCCACAGTGCCAGTTTCTGAACAGAAGGGAAAGCAGGGTGTGCTGACTGGTGGTGACAATGACACACTCTGGGCTGGCACACAGTTCGGACCTCTGCTTAGGCTGGGATGTTCTGTGCCGTACCCTAGAATGCTCCTGTGGATGCAATCTCCGTGGATTAATCACATCTCTCCACAACAGAATCTTGATTGCGTGATTCGTCTCTCAGTATCTCCCCTAAGATCTGTTGCTTTGTTTCCCACAGCCTTTCACTGCACGTGCTTTGACAGAGCTGTATGCCAAGACAGGCCTTTATCCTGCCAGGATAGAGGTACCCAAACATGTGCATCCTGTGCATGGGAGAGAAGGTCCCTGGAGGTACTGGACCTTGTGCCCAGGTGGGACAAGAAGGTGCCTGAGCAGCAGGAGGCTCCGTGTGCACTGGACTGGGCAGTGCCTCCCACAGCGAGGACCACGTCCAGGTGCACGACGTGGAGAATACATCGTGTGACACGTCAGGCAGCTTCCAGCCCAGGCAGGGCCCGGAGAAAGGATTTCCCTTCTTCCATGTTCCTCGAGAAAGATTTTGCTGCAGCAAAGCAAAGCACCACGAGGGACACCAAACACCCAGAATAACCTGGCAGTCTGTGGCTTCACTGATGGATGAGGGATCTCTCTGCCTTGTTTTGTTTTCTTTTGTTTAACAACTGGTCCACTTTTTCAGGAGCAGAGGGGGAAAAACAGTTTCTAGCACAAGCAGTGCAGGTTTGGTGCACCACCCACAGATCTCACCTGGCCCTTCTCCACCTCTGCCTGATTTGCTGAACCCGGTGTGGCCCTTCCAGTTCCCTGGGGAAGGGACAGAAGTGACTTGTGCTCTCTGTGAGTGCAGCCTTTGTGCTGGCCCCTGCTCTGCTCATCCTGCTGCAGGCATGTGGACATGGCTTTAAATGTGGGATCCTTTGGATGCTGAACTCCCTCTTGCAGGTCTTCTCCAATTTCCTATCTCTCCTAGACTATTAACTTCCCGACAGGGTAAGGGTGGCAACACAGCCTATCTAAGCAGGAACCTAAGCATGAAGTCAGTGGTTAACCGTAGCTGAGCATGCAGAAATGTAACGTGCTGTGTTTCCAAAATGTTCGTGTAAGATCCTGTGTGAGATAACTTAATATTACTCAGAAAAATGATGTGATATAATTAAAAAGGCCTCCTCCTCTACCCCCACTGCCTGCTATTGGTTGTTTCCTGCTCTCCTTGGAGCTCCCTGGCAACATACGAGCAAATAAGCAGCATCAATCACTTACATTCACTTTGGTTTTCTTTTTCACCCATGTTGTTTAATTTAAAAATGCCCCAAAGTTGTTATTGTGTTCCACCTCTCCTAATAAATAAAAATCCCTTAATAAATAAAAAAAATTCAGGAATTAGTCCTGACTTGCTTGCAACCTGCCTGACTAAATATCTCAAGCAGCAGTGTTCCAGCCATCACATCCTGAGTCCCTGACACCAAAGCTATTCCCAACGACAGCTCCAGAATAACTTCAGCAAGGCAGGTAGCTTCTCCTGGAATCATTCATAAAAGTGATTTATTATTTAGGAGGGCAAGTAAGGCCACTGGGATCTGCCACTTTCTGCTCAAGAAAGAAACCCTACACACTGTCTATGTTAACCCTCTAGAACACAGTTACATACATACCACTGGCAATGGATCATAATTAGGCTTCTGTAGCCATTAGAAAACTACCCCAGGGATTTTTCTAGAGTTGTTTCATTGTCATTGATTTTTGCCCTAGCCAAATGCAAAAAAAAAGAAAATCATGATCAAGCAAATACAGACTTTCTGAAGATGATAAATATTGCCAGGTCAGGAATATTTCATGGCTAGGAAAAGTGAGTCATATTTATGCAAAAGGTTGTCCTCTGGGCAGTGCAGAAATAATTAGTAAACTTTAATTCCACAGCAAAAATCCTCTTCTGTGCCGAAGAGCTATAATTCATGGTAACAGTGTTAGTCCAAAGTCTCAATGTCCACAGAATTTCTCCCTTCGAGCTGCTTTGTACACCCTGAATATCGAGACAGAAGGACAGAGGAACTGGGAAACCTGCTCCTTTGTCCTCCTGTGAGTCTCTGTGGCTTCTCCACTGCTAACCAGGGAGGTTGCTGGTGAGGTGGCACATACCGGTGGCCATCCTCACTGCTGAAATGGTGGACACCTAAGGAGAACTGCAGGGCCTGACACAGAGATGACCCAAATCAAGAGATCAGTCACTTCAAGTCGACTTGGATAGGGCCTCAAATGAAAATGCTGCTGTCATGGTTTAACCCGGTGGGCAGCTCAGCCCCACACAGCCACTTGCTCATCCCCACTCACAGGTGCGATAGGGGACAATCAGAACTGTCAGAGTGCAAAAACTTGTGGGTTGAGCTAAAGTCAATTTCATAGGTAAGGAAAAAGCTGCACATGCCAGCAAAGCAAAGCGAAGCAAAACAAGGAGCCCATTCTCCACTCCCCACCTGCAGATGGGTGTTCAGCCATCCCCAGGAAAGCCGTGCTCCATCACGTGTAACAGTGACTTGGGAGAGCAAACAGCATCACTCGAGCGTCCCCTGTTTCCTTCTTCCCACAGCTCTGTCTGCTGATCACGATGCCATATGGTGTGGGATAACCCTTGGGTCAGCTGGGGTCAGCTGTCCCAGCTGTGAGCCCTCCCTGCTCCCTGTGCAGCCCCAGCCTCTCGCTGGTGGGGGGGTGAGAAGCAGAAAAGGCCTTGACTCTGTGGAAGCTGCTCAGCAATAACAAAAACTTCAGTGTGTTATTGACACTGTTTAACATCACAAACCCGAAATAGCACAGTATTGTGAAGAAATTTAACTCTGTCCTAGCCACAGCCAGTCCAGCTGGGAATATCTGAGCTGCGTTTAGGCTTCCTAAACACCAGTGACAGCTATTCTGATGTGTAGTTCACGAGCATGGGGACTCGGCCTCCTGCTTTCCAGACCTTCTTGTCAGGTCCCAGGGAGCCAAGGCATCCAAGGCAAACACTGGTAGGGAGCTGACTGAATGCAGTCACTTTTCTGCACTGGGACGCAAAGGAATCTCCTGCCCTGAGGTTTTTGGCTTCTCTGTTTCATCTTGCAGGCATTTCCCCCTACCTGCTCCACCCAAGTGGGATACTTCGGGATGGATATATAATTCCCTGGGGCTGTCACTGCAGACAAGCTGATTTAGCAGCATTCAGAGAGGGGACAGTGTCTACAAGGAGTGAGGATGTCTCCCTGGGCCTCTTTGCAGCATGTCACCACCACGGGAAGGGCTGTGTGGGCAGACAGTCTATCCATACCCTGGCATGGCATCCATTAGCTGCTAATTGCCCTCCAAAAAGATTACCTCGGGGTTTCTCAGCCTTTCCCATGCTGTGACCCCTTGTTTGAAAACAGCTGAAGTTTTTTGACACCCCCTCCCCGACATATCTCCCAGAAAAAAAAGAAGCCATGGGGGAGTGACCAGTCCTCTCCTGTGGGCTGTAGCCCAGAGCTAACAGGACTCGAGCTGGGACACTTGCATTACTTTTTAAACAGCATTTTAACACTGCAGCAGCAGCAGTGGTGTGTGGAAGAGTTTTGCTCTGAAAAATGCTGCCTGGTGGGAGACGTGGCCTCTCAGCCTGCAATCCAGCATACCCACAGTAAGAGCTGTGACGCTTAATGACAGAATAGTTTGTGTTGGGAGGGACCTTAAAGGTCACCTAGTCCAACCCCCTGCAGTCTCTGGGTCAACGCCACTCTGTCTAATCAACATTTACACAGTGTCCCTGAGAGCCCAGCACACCTGGGGGAGCAGCAGCACAAGCCTGTGTTTCCGGCTGGATCCCCTGGACAGTGACTGCTCTCTGCAGAGCCATTTAACACCCCTCCAGCTCCAGCTGTGGGAGAAAGAGAGCAAAGTCAGCCTCTCCCACTGCCTCTCCTCCCTACAGTCACAGAAGAGGTGCTCTGCCCCCTCTACCATAAGCTGATAGCAATGATCTCTCTGCCTTTTGGGTGAGATGTGCCAGCCACAGCCCTCTGTGTGCCCATAACAAGGCAGCAGTGTTGCCAGTGCTGCCTCAGCTGCAAGGTGGAGGCATGGCTCAGAAAGCTGAGCGAGTAGCCCCTGCCATGCCCAGGCAGTCTGGCAGCAGAGTTCTCACTGAGATCTTTTATCCTTGTGCTAGGAGATGGAATTAGTCTGAGGATTTTGGAATTATTGTCATTTGTCACCAAGATGAGTGGGCAAAGTTTCACAGAAAAGAAATTTACCTGAATTCAGTCACTCCCACAACACCATTCACACACACCCCTGAAAAGCACATTTATTTCTTCTGTGTTTTATTTTGTGTATGAGTTAGACCCAACCACTTCCTTGGCAATACCTGTGTGCAGGCAAAGCCAGAACTCACACGAGGAGGGGCTGATGCTGCACCTCACATCTTGGCATGTGTGGAATCTGGCCAAAGGAGACCTATTAGGGTCACATCGTTTCGTGTTGGTTCAGTTTCAGTTATATTGGAAAATTACAGAGGCAGAGTGAGGACTCATGAAAGGTGCCTTCTTTTGCTTCGATAAAAGTTGTAAACTATAACTGAAGCATGTGTGTGTAAGAATTATACAAGCACAAAATGCAATTTAAGGATGTTTGTGTATCCTTAGGTTTTATATACCTAATTTCTAAGTATCTGACTTCTGTGTCTTAATTTCTTCTTTTCATAAAATGAAAACTGGGCTTCTTGTATGTGTGAGAAAACATTTGTTTCTCTGGTCTTCTCCCAGCCCTTCTTGTCTGTCCCCAAGCATAAAGTCTGCATGTCTGCATCTCTCACCGCTCTGCTGGCTTTGCATACGAATGAGCAATATTCAAGATACAAAAGAATTGTGAAAGCCCAGGTGCGCTGTTTACCTGCGAGTTTAGCAATATGCCATTGAAACTGGACTAATGACAAAGGGAAGTCCTTGTGATGGAGCTTCTGGAAGAATTAAACAAACCTTGACAGGAGCAGCTAATGCTGTCTGCACGTTGGGAAGGCAGACACGGGCTGCAGTTGTGTGAAACTCGATGTGGGAGTGGTGCAAGGGCCCCAGACTAGGTCTGGAAATAGAAAGTGGTGGGTACAGCCCTACCAATGTCATGCTGTGCCCATTGTAAAAAGCCCCGGGGGTTGCTACGTAGTCACAGCCCAAATCCCTCCGGGCCTGGGTGCCTGGGCACGTGCTTGGGGTGCAGCACTGAGGTAGTGGTAAAGCCATTCTCTGGAGGGGAAGTGCCAAGTCCCTGAAAGAAATGAGCTGGGATCGCCAAACACTCCTAACACCCGTCTGTGTGCTCCGATAAACCGTGCTGCTTTCTGTTCCCTCGGGTGTCAGAGGCACACAACTGATGCCCTGTTTGCAGCTGACACTAACTTGAGTGGCAGCATTGATCTGCTGGAGGGCAGGAAGGCTCTGCAGAGGGATCTGGATCAGTGGGCCAAGGCCAATGGCATGAGGTTCAACAAGGCCAAGTGCTGGGTCCTGCACTTGGGTCACAACATCCTGACAACACAACAAGGCCACAACACAACAGCTGTGGCCTTGAGTTGCACCAGGGCAGGTTGAGGATGGACATCAAGAAGAATTTCTTCATGGAAAGATTTTTTAAGCATTGGAATGGGTTGTCTGGGGAGGTGGTGGAATCATCTTCCCTGGAGATGTTTGAGAAATGACCAGATGTGGCACTCAGCGAGTGCCGTGAGTGGACGAGGCGGTGATCGGTCGAAGGTTGGACTCGATGCTCTTGGAGATCTTTTCCAGTCTAAACTATTCTGTGATTGTGTGATTTTGTTCACCTCACCAGGACAATTCTCAGTGAAGGTATGGACAACATCACTGCCTTTCAGCACCTCCTGCAGTGCAGGGTGGCTTGGCAGCCACGTCCTTACACACTCGCCCAATTAAACTCCTCCTCTGCCCCAGTGGCTGTTTAAAAAGACTGGCTGGCCAGTGAGAGCAGCTGGCTAGGGGTAATGGCGAGGCGAGGGAGGTAGTTACCCTAACAAAAAATTTTATTTTACGTGATGTCAGGCTGTCCAATCCGTCCCTATAAAAAGAAGGCAGATGGAGGACAGAAAGATAAACGGAAATGTCAATGCAGACTATAAACCTGGTGGCACTCGCAGGTTACACCGTATAATAAAAAAAACTTGTGTTGTGCTAACTATCCTCGACAAATAAGTGAGGGCTGTTTTAGCACTGCTGCTGCTGCTGCTGGGGCCAGTCCAGGATCCCAACAGCTCCTGTGTAGGACGGCAGAAGAAGAGGGATGCTGTCAGTGCTTCCTCAGAGCTGCTTTCCTGACTCAGCTCTTGCACAGAAGCCACAGGGTGCCTGAGCATCAGCCCAGCTGGGTGGCTCCCAGTCTCGCTCCCAGTCTCACTCCCAGTCTTTTCCCTGGAGACAGAGAAGCCATCGAGCTCATTAAGGCATTTCCTCTCCTCAGAGAGACGAGGCTCAGCAGCAAGAGCTGTCTCCTCTGAGCCTGGGTACCTCCGCAGTGACTCGTGGAGGCAGAGGTCGGTGTGCTGCCCTCTCCTCCTGCCTCGTACCTGTCGGATGAGTCGATACCGCTGAGCCTTTCCCTGGCATGGCCAGTCTGGCTGCAGGGCTGCCATGGAGGCACGCAGAGCCATGGACCCCAGCACCTCCCTGCTCCTGGGACAGGCTCTGTTCCCGTCGCACGGCTGACACCCAGGGTGTCTCTCACGGGACCTGTCATTTGTAAGTGCAGATGCACGGTGGCTGCATGTGCATCTATATACCCCCTCCCTCACACATTTTCACCCACTTTTGTGCACCGCTGTAGGGACAGGATGGCAGGGCAGGGCTGCCCCTGGGGTTTACTCTTCCCCTGGCACCAGCAGCGAGTTCCCAGCTCGCAGGAATGTCTACTGCAGGCGTTTCAAATCACAGTCAAAAAACAGGCATCTACTTCACTTTGATTTTAAAAGAAGGCAAGTCCCTTTTCCGAATTACTCAGCTCTCAAATTTCAAAGGCAGGCAACAGACCGCATGTGCAACAATCCTGCTTTATTCACTGCCTGTAATTTGTGGTGTGGCTCCTGCTCCCGGTGTCAGGGAGTAACTTTTCAAAGGGAATTAAACAGCAAGCACTGAGCGCCTCTGGGTGAACAAGCTGTTTTCTTTACACCTGAAGACATTACAAGAGAATCCCAGCCTCTATTAACACAACTGCCGAGCTTTCATGGTGGCAGAGGAAAGCTTTTGAGTATGAACTCCGGCTGCTCAGGAACCAGAAGTCAAATGAGAAACATGGAGAATGTATCAGTCGCAGAAAGCCCATTAGTGCAGGCATGGAGGGATGCAAACAGGATTGAATCCAACAGCAGCGTGTTTGTAAATATTTGTAAATACTGTTTCATATCACTTGGGTATTGCAAATCTCTAAATTTTTGCTTTCCCAGAATTCCTGCTCTCTCCTGAAAACTCCCATTGGTTTCAAGCTGGCATCTCTCAAGGTCACAGTGGCCTGCTATTCACTATTAAAACCACCTCCCATGGAAGAAACCATTAAAAGCATCAGGAATCGGATCACAAGCCATTTACTGCAGAGCGTGTTTCTCCCACTGTGTTTGCTGTGCTCTTAGCTGGCACAAAGGGCTCCCGATCCTGAATGGGGCCTCCGGGCGTGATTCTAAATGTTAAACAGTAATTATTTTTTGTTAGTTTTGTTTTAAACAAAACACACGAAAATCAGGGCTTGCAGAACTCCCCAGACAAAAGGCAGCTCGGGTTATCATAAACCGCCCGGGTCTGCGGCAGATCATTTGCATTGCCTCCTCTGGAACATTCTGGCTCTTAAGGAGGTCAACCTCGCCTTGGCTTTCCCTAGGAGAAAATGTTGTAATGCTTTGTATGACACATGTTTTTAAAGTAATTAAAAAAATAAATATGACTATCTCTATGTACAGTTTATTTTTATGGGTCTCAGAGAATTGTATTAATTGCTTAATTTATATTTCCATCAGGGTCCATCAATTAAGAGGAATCGGTGGTATTATTATCCTTGTAAAACACCACATCAGTCAAAAATGAAGCAGAGTCAGAGGTCTAACTGTTAATCAGGTCACATTTCACTTCCTGTTGACATTTTTATTTCCCTTGCAGAAAATATTTGACGTTAAGTCTCAGATTATGAGCACCATTCACCCGGTGCAAACGCTGCAGAGCAGCAGCCCTGCCGGCGCGGCTGGGAAGAATTCACCGCCAGTCGCTTGCGAGGCACCTCTTCGAGCAGCGCGGGGTGGATCGACAGCTATTCATCTTGATGATGAATGGGAAATCACTCCAAGGTGAAGGTCAGATTTCCATCTGCACCTCAGAAAGCGAGGAACAGGACCAGCAATGGCAGCAGAGGTTGTTCTGTTGTGGCTTTGTTGCAAGCTGAGCAGTTTGAAGAGTTCGGCCAAGGAGGCAAAAATACCATAATGTGATAAATGTGATCAAGTGCTTGCTGCCGACAGGGATTCAGGAGGCTGGGCCCATGACACGGGAGGGGAGAGGACAGCTGTGGTCAAGGATTTGCTTTAAAACAAGGCAAACGGGGAGGACAGTTTTCTAGTTAAGGAAATTGGCCCAGAGACAGGGAGGCTTGCAGTTATTCAGAACCAGATATTCATACGCTTCTTGAGCAACCTTGAATGGGTCATTTAGTTCTCCTGGGGTAAACTGAGCCTCAGAGAGGCATAAAACATTCCAGCCTGAACAAGCTGCTGTCGGGTGGCTGCTGCACCCTGAGCCACACCGGGAAACACAAACCCCTCTCTGCCTCACAAGTTTCTTCTCAGTGGACTTGTTAATTTGCATCCCAAGATAATCTTCTGACTCAATGTTCACTACTCCCCGGCACACCACTGGTTCAGACCATAGTCTGTAATAAGGAACTGATAATGTTTTCCCTTTGTTCACCGTATCAGCTGTGACTTGCCAGAGAAGTCCCCAGGCCTGTTGGTGGAATTTGAGTAATGTGCACTGTTCTTGAGATAGCTGACTTATACTTGAAGAACAACGGCCGTGCCCAGTGTGTCTCATTTAATCCATTTCTTTCCTATTCCCCCTTTGCTAATGTCTCCTCTTTCTTTATTCATTTTGTCTCATTTATAGAAATAAAGGGATGTTTTACTTGTTATTGCTCCTTTCTGATGCAAACGCCACCACTACCACCTCCCCCAGTTAATGCTTTTTCCTCAGAAAGTGATGCAGAATATTGACTAGAGCTGTTAACAGTGATAATACTGCACTGGGGGAAAAAAAAAAATCTTTATTAAAAATGTTACTTGAGCGAGCACCTGCAAAGGAGAATCCAGTGTAGACACACAGCAAGGGCTCAGCCAAAACCACTAACTTTCTAAAACTGTTGTTTGCATTTTAGCATTTTAGTCACAGTTTTCAAACTTGGAATAGTCTAACTAGCTCCCCAGCTGTCTGACCTACAGGCAATTAAAAGGGAGAAGAGACTACACATGTATGTCCTTTTTCTCAATCGAACTATGTAAGAGTTTCAGCTCTCATTAAGAAGCTGAGTTTTCCACCTGAAAGGTCTGTAGAGAGTTGTCAAGAGACATTTCAGAGACAACCAAAACCCTCCATTCCTGTGAGCTGGGGTGGAATTAGATTGATGCTGTGGTGCAAAGTCCATTCCTACGGAGTGTAACACACCTGCTGGAGGTATTGTTAGCAGCTAAATCTGCAGACCTTGCCTCTCTCTCTCCTGACACAAAAGGCATGTTTGAGTAGTACTAATTCTCAGATAAGCAGATATTTCCTCTTACACATATTTGCTTTTTGTGGGGCGTGTGGCACCACATTTTCTCTATAGCAGTAGTCTCAAAACTCCTTGGGGTTGCTCTCCCAGTTTGACAACACTGCTTTGAGACCACTGTGACTCAGAATAACTTTGGGGTTTTTATCAGATTCTGCACGAAATCTTTATTTTGCTGAATATTTGACGTGTTAGAGTGCATGTGTGAGGAGGGGAGGGGAAAGAGCGCTCTCACTTGTGGCTGCGGGGGTGAGTGTGAGAAAGCATGGCACTGATGAGGCCATTGAAATCACTCTGCAGTCCTGGAACACTCACAAGTTTCCTGAGGTTTCTGGCTGACTCCCAGCCCCTCAACAGAGTCAGCAGAGAGGGTCCTCTTCTGTTCATTTAGAGCAAGTCCTTCATGTGCGTGCCCCGGGTATCAACCTTTTGACACTCCTGTGCTGAGACAAAAAACAAACCAATTCCCCTTGATGTACACAGTCCACCTTGTGGCTATAAAGACAAATGTGGGCAATGAAAACCTCCAATGTAAATAAACATTTTAGTCTTAGCAGAGCTGATCCACTGTTGAGAAACCAGTTGGCTCCCAGCGCTGCCGTAGCTCTCCAGGGTCACTTGGGCTGTGTGTCCTTGAGGCCCTCTTCATTCCAGCTAAAGTATTCAAAAGTCACCAGCCTGAAATGTCCTCCTGATAGAGGTGAAGCCCTGGGTAAATATTGACATCTCCCACCAAAAACTTCTGTACGAAAAAAAGAAAAGTTTTTCTCTGCAATCGAATTGTGAAAGAGGCTGTTCCTTTCCCTTTGTGATATTGCATAACTGCAGCTGAGTGTGAAAGGAAAACGGGTGCATATATCTGTGTTTTTCCTCGTGCATTACCTTCAGAGAAAGGACACGGCTTCTGTTGCATCTCTGGTTGCAACAGACGGAGTAAGATGGGGGATTTTTTCCTGTGCATGGCTGTAACTCCTGAAAAGCTGCCTTCCCAAGTTGATCAAGCAAGTCATGAAAAATGGTCTGTTTATAAAAATGATGATTCTGATTGAGTTAAAGCACTGTAAGGCAGGCAGTACTGTCCCTAAAGAGAGAAAAATAAAGGCTTTATGGAGAAATATCTTGTTTTCCTAATAGCTTGGTTTGGAAACAAGTTTATAAAACACATTAAAATCCCCCAGGGGCTTGAGAACTGCAGTGTTTCTGAACAGTCACATTTACCTTGACCTCACAGCTGTAGGATAAGGAAAGATTGCCTTCTTTTTTTAGCCCCAGGAATCCCATACTTGGCATTTATTTAGCACTTGCAGTCTTAATAGCTCTAGAACCACAAACCAAGGATCCCTGCAGCCCAAACAGTGCAGCAGGTTCAGGCACCTTTACTATAACCTGTCTTTCACCCCTTTCCTCATCTGCCTGAATGAAAGTCAGCCCTGTGGGGCTCTTGCCCGCCAGGATTAGAAATTTTCCACAAGAGTCCAGCAGGATACTGTAAGACATAGGCCAGTTGAACAAAAAATGTCCTGTTTCATGTAAGTTGCAAAGAACAACTTTGGTTTTGATCATATTCAAAGTACTGTTAAGGGCTGTGACATGGAGAGACAGGATTTCCATGTGGTTTGTCCTTTTTTTTAAATTTAGATTTGACCATGACATTTTGTAATCTGTTGTCCGTTTTTAAAGAAGGAAGATCTTGGCTCCTACCTCTCACCAGTTTATTATGCAAAGTACTTGGGAAAAAAAACATGGAAAGGAGAGGCAGGGAGCAGTAAGTGCACCAGCCACAGACCAGACCCTATCAGGTTTTAAAATGGATCAACTTCTTCCCTGCCTCTTGCTGCCCTCACTAACGCCTTGGGATTTTTATTTTATTATTTTGACTCAGCAAATTAATGGGGAAGTGGCTGGATGTAGGACTAGCAAGGGAGATTTCTCAGTGTCTGCTCTGTAAAGTGACAGTGCTTTATTTCCTTGACCACAGCACCAAGGTGGAAAGTGCCTCAGGGGCATCATGGTCACTAAAGACGAATCACACAAGTGAAGAGCGCGTTTTGTTTATCAGAGGATCTGTCAATGCCCATCCAGCGTTCTCATCCTCACCTAGAACATGAAATCCTCAAGAAGAGTAAAACATGGGCATTGGTGTGTTCCTGAAGGTCTCACCCCCTCCACTGGATTCACATTAGAGAAACAGCTTGGCTTCTCTCCGTGAATGGCACAGCATCAGGGGTGTGGGATGCCTGAAAGATACACTGCCTCCAAACTGGGGGAGACAGATGCTGCTGAAGGGGTTTCAGAGAGGTTTGTGGGGTGCTGCCTGCTGCCCAGGCATTCTGTAGGTAAAGACCAGAAGAGTGGAATAAAGTCAAAGGAAAGAGTATTTTAAGGAGAGTTCACTCTGGGAATACAAAGTGGGAGGTAATGGTAGTAGTAGTAATAATAACGACAACAATAACAATCACCTTTTAGGATAGCCCTGAAGAATTTATCTAAAAAAATGAGTGCACAGCAATATAGACTGGAAGACAGGGCTGTCATTCCACATTCCTTGTGACTAGACCTTGCACCCCATTTTCATTCCCAAGTATCCCTTTTTAGTTTTATACTTTTAACCATTGGTTTAGATTTATAGCAGCTTAGAACACTGGAATCTCAAATCTTGATGGGAACCCCTCTGATATTAACTCCATATGGATATTAACCTTCAATTATAATGCACTGTTTCACCCTGCTGGACCATTATACTGAATTTTTAAAACAAAGACTATCACTGGGAAAAAAAAAAGCTTTTTTTTCCATATTAACTTAATTTTTCAGATGTAAGACACCATTTTCCAAAAGCAATGTGAATAAAAATAAAAAATTGTCTAGTCATCCTATGCATTATATAGTACTTAACTGAGAAGAATAGGCATTGACTATAGATTTAAAAACTCAGTAGATCCCTGAGAGCCACTATGTAATCTTACGAATGCAATTACGATTCAAAGCAAATGTTAAAATCAATGTCTTTATGACTCATCATCAGCAACACATCCCTCAGAAGAGAAAGCTGACGATGGAGTTAACTGATGGATGCCTTTCCTGTAATGCTGCTCAGGGCAAATAATTTCACAGCACATTCCAGAGTGCTGAATGACCTGGAGAGATGACAAACCCCTTTGTGAATCCCCTGGGAGCCCAACCGGAGAAAGGTGGAAATTACCAGCAAAAAATCTGACTTGCTGAAAAAATGGTTGCATTTTTCCCAGCCGGATCCTCCGTATCCACCAAAATGAGGAGGGTGATGCAGCAGCCTTCCCAGATTCAATCAGACAACAAAGAGCTGCGCTGAGGAACCGAAAATGTGTGAGTTCATCTTGCTTTTACCTACATGCAGAGGCTGTACTCTGAAAATCTCTGGACTCCATCTAAAAACCTTAAAGGTGGACAGTAGCACAGCTTAATCCTTCAGGGCATTTCTTTAGCCTGGCAAGCTTTGACCCTTTTCTGCAGATCTTCAGGAAGTTATAGCTTGAGTTTTTCCACACATGGCATGCACACGGTAGTCTCGGTCACCTTTTTGTGACTGTTTCTTTCCACAGCTGTGTCCTTTAGATCAGAACATGGGTTGTAAGGGGGACCTTTACAACATTCCAGGGATCTTTAAAGATCAAGGGACAGGGGAGCAGAGGGCTTGGCATCCTTTGGGCTGCTGCACTGGTGCAATGTGAGGAGTATTGGGGTGATGAGATATAGGGGTCCCTGGGGCTGGAGGGCGTGGGGTTTCCTTCCAGTCTGAGTTTCACCCTTGCTCTGGTCTCGAGCTTTAAAGGCAAACCTTCTCCCTGCTTTTTGTGTTTAATGAGAAGGGGGAGACGTAGGTCCTGGGAAAGACCTTATCAGCATGTACTTTCTTAACACCTTGGCTTGAGAGTTGTTGGGAATTTCTGAGTAGATGCACCTACTGCCTCCCATTGCTTTGAGAGAATAGACTACGGGTCAGAATTGCTGTTTCCTCTGAAACAGGCACGCACTGGGTGTTTTCAGGAATGACGTGGTGCTTGTCTCCCGTGCATCCTCTTCTACACTGGGCAGTTAATGAACAAGTGAGAGAATGGCAGGATGGTTTCCTGGGGCACATGGAGGGAGGCTGACGTACCTTCACAGACTTCAGGGGAATCTCCCTTGGAGATCTGAGATGAAAACTTACCTGCCCCAGCAGATAAGTGAGCATTGCTATAGGCTTCTTTACAAATAGGTGAAGAGTGAAGCGAAGACCACTGGGAACTGTGCTTTGGAGGTCATGAGGATGCCTCAGAACACAGCAGGCAGGGCAGGGGACAGGGGTGGCCCTGCCCACCTCCAGAGGTCACCTGCTGTGGCAGCCACCATAGTCAGAGGTAATTTATCCACTGGGATCATTGATGCTGCCTTAGGATAGGGGTGACTGGGAGGATTTCTCAACAAGAGCACAGTTTGGGTTGTTTTTACTCACAGCAACCTTTATTTCCCCGTGTCTCCTTTCTGGCAAACACATGATGGCAATGTGTAAGAGCACGAGGAGCAAGCTGAGCCTCCAAAACCAGACTTTGACACACACACAGGGCCTTGAGAACCTTGTTTCTCAGTGGAGGCATCTCAGGAACACAGCTCTGCATCTCTTGTTTGTGCTCAGCATATGTACTGCCGAGGCCTCACGCTGGTCTCTGCTCCTTGTTGGCTCCTCAGCAGCACAGCAGGCCCCAGCTGGTGGTGGCTAATTGCAATCAGCAGGTGAGAAATGCAGTGTCTCAGCAATGGAATTGCCTCCAGCTCTGGGATGCGTTCTGGGAAACAGGGAGCATCCAGAAAAAGAAAGGGAGAGGCCTTAAACCTGGACGTCTGTGAAAAGCAGCCCTTGAGAAAGACATCTGTGCGTAGGACAAGTCACATTTGCTTTTTCTTGAGTTGTAATGGAATGATTTACTGTTAACAGGTGGGAATCTTTCAGCACTCACCTCTGGTGGCTTCTAGTTGCAGTCTAGTGTCACTTGATGCCTCATCGCCATGTTTTTGGGGGCCTTTTTGCAAGGTTGTAAGCATCCTTCTGAAGCTCAAGGGACAGTGAGGGTGTAGAGAGTGTCTTGCCCTTGGGCCAGCAGGTCAAACATGGCCCAGAGTCTTCGTGTCTGGAAGGTGACCGACTGACCTTGATGGTCAGTCGGACACCTCAGGCTGTGGGCGGTTTTCCACTTTGCTGTGTGCTTTGTTTGGGAACCTGGGATGCCAAACACAATGTTTGGCACAAGTGTGTGGTCTGTGTCTTTGTAGCAGCGACTGCTTTCAGGTGATTTTGTCTGAGCTAAGGATATCTCTACCTTCTATCTCTACCATCTTGTCAGTCAGAGCCCACAGCAGAGGCAACAGTGATTAAATCTGCAGGGAGAATTTGATGCTTCCTCATCTTCAGAAGATCCTTAGAGGTCAAGGTTGAGTCACAGAAGCTTGCCAGGCAGCATTGTAAGCTTCTCTGTTGATAATTCGAGAGGACTCCATGGCTGGCAGTATAGAATCTTGACAGGTGCTCAGTTATCCCAGCAGTAGGTATGTTACAGGACACGGGAAGCGACGGATGACGGATACATGTTTGAACAGCTCCCTGTTTTAACGGGCTATTGTGAGCCTAAGATTCCTCTGAGGTAGACAAGTGGGCCACTTCTAGGTAGTTTAAGCAACGAGAAGATTTCAGTCCTGCAAAAAAAAGGACACCACCGTCTTATCCAAAAGAAATCCCACATTGTGTTTCATGTAGGGATGGCCGGTACAGTGAATATGTGGTATTAGCATATGTGCTGAGCAGTTCCACACCAGTGATGCTGCATGCAGCTGCTGAAATGGAAAAGCATTGAACAGCCTGGGAACAATGGGGGAGATCCCTGGATTCCCGTGCGAGTGGCGTGTCTGCGTTTATTTGTCTGCAATGGTGCCGATGCTCTGGGATCATCAAGGGCAAATTCTGCCAGATAGAGATCAGTGCACGGGCAGAAAAAGTAATTAACATTTTATTATCATCCCGTTCATGTGCAATTAAAATAGAGTCGATTCCCCTTCAGATAAAGATGCATAAATAAGTAGATACTGGCTGTGGGTCCTGAAGCACACAAAGGTAAACTGAAAGTCGAAAAAGATGGCCTGTCAGTTCAGTCCCTCTCACTGAGATGCTGCAGGAAAAGGAGACAAGCAGAGCACGTGGGAAACGACACGCTCAACAGTGAGATAGCATGCAGACAGCTTTTTGTTGTTGTAGTTTCAAAACCCAATTTTAATTGCTGTGGGTTTACAGGTTAATGAAACAATACGTTCCTTCCAAAGAAACAGCTGTTTGGTGGATAATTTTAATCACAACCCGGTGATAACCACCCATGGGAGTTCATGTGAGCTGCCAAGTAACTTTTTTAACAAAGAGTAAAGACGGTCCCCAGCCTGTAGCTGGAGAGCTGAACAAGTGGAAACGACTGAGCAAATTGAAACGCTTCTCCGTCCCTTGCATGCGTCTCTCTGAGTAGAAAACGCTGGAGAACACAGATCACTCTGTCACAGGAGGACAGCACACACGCAGTCACTGGTGCTGACCATCAGCTGGTGCCAAATGGCACAGCACATCTGATGCCAGTTGATTGCACCCCAGCGCGCCACCCATTAAGCAGTTTATTGAAGTGCTCTGTTTGGACAGGCTGCTTTGAGGCTGCCTCCGCTGCTGAAATTGCTGGAAAATCTCTGGAATCAGGGCTCCTGGGGTCAGACTAATTATTGGTCACTTAGCCCGACATTAATTGTCCCAGCAACCATGCGGGATAAAAACAGGCTTCTGCCTGTCTAGGGTAAACAGCACTAGTGACACTCCCTAAAAATCAGACAGTGTGTCTGGTGAAAGCTTTTAGAGCCTTTCACAAGCTGCAAAAGAGCACGCAAGTGATCGAAGGCGATAGGGTGGGTGCATTATTGTTCTCATTACAGCATCATCTGCCAGTTTATTGCAGCGAGAAGCCAGCAAATGCGAAGCCTTGTCTGTGAAAAAAAGCCCCACACTGCTCCTTATGCAACATTTAAGATATTCAGGCACTGGGCACGCGGGAAGTTCTGTGGATGTGGCCCTCACTGCAGCCTGGCTCTCTGTTTGGAAGAGCAAAGGGAGGAAGAGCGGAGAGGGCAGCGAGGTGGCCGTGACAAAGATCTCAGCTCTTGGCTCCAGTGAGGGCACCGCAGGCACCAGCTTGGGGCCCGGACCCTCCAAAAAGGGACAGCACATGGGCTCCTCAGGATTTCATCCCAGTGAGAACCCAGTGCTTCTCACCAGACTGTTAATTTTTATGCATGCAAAGATATAAGATCGCTATCTCAGGCATGTGCTTCCAGACACACGTTTATTTGATAAGGTGGATTGATTTTTTCCCATCTTCGCTTCCTTATGGCCTGGATCCTGCTGCCTTTGAAGTATGTGGTTTGTGTAGTGTGAGATCAAACATCTCAGCAGCTCTCGAATAAGAAGAATCCTACACTGCAACTGTCCGTCCCCACACAGCCGTCTGTCTGCTGTCCTTCTCATGGACAGGCTAATAGTTTCACCTAGGATATGCTGGTGGAAGAAATCCTGTTATTTGGGGAGCACTGGGGATTTGGCCACTCATTTGCAACAAAATTTGTTGCATAACAGACCCTGTGCAGTAACAACAGGCAACCCTCATTTCGTTCCTTGCTGTTCAAGCTAAATAGGGACTGCAGGTCACAGTGGTGTGAGCAGCTCTGGAGCTCTCAGCTCAATCCCTGCTGGCATCAGATGATTCCAGGAGCATTAGAGGTATCACTCCCAGGCTGTGAGAGCAGCTGGAAGACTTGGAGCCATCGCCAACCCCTCTAGGTCTGGATTTGGCTGCAGTCCCGCATCTGCACAGTGAGGCCTGGGGAGCTCACTGGGAGCTCTGCACACTACTGCAAGACAGAGGCAAAGGATTAGTGAAGCCCTGCAATGCTCCAAAGAGCTGTGTGTGCTACACATGAGGCTCTTTGCTCCAGCTAGGGAGGCTGCAGGATTTATACGAGCAGGAATAGCCATTCCAATTCTAAAAAGAAACTAAAATTCAGAAGTTTAGTGAAGTGGTGTACATTTGCCCTACCCTCAGACAGACCTTGAGGTGTCTTGAGATGGACCTAAATCCTCTTTCCTCTTTGCTTTCTCAGCTATAGCACCCCATCTCCACAGAGAGAAGGAAACTGGAGAGAGTGGGAGAACAGTGTCCTGATGAGATGAAGATGCCCAGCCTCCCTCTCTGCTGTTCTGAGCTCAGCTGAGTCTACCTGCTGAAACCATTTCTAGCGGGCAGTGACACATGGCAACCGCTGCCCGGCGGAACAACCCAGGGGAAGGGAATTCCCAACACGTTCAAGGCCTTCCCACCATCAATCACACTTTGGAAGAGTGAAGCAATGCAGGGAACTGCTCTGGGGTTCAGCCCTGACCTCACAGCGTCTCGTTTCCCATCAGTGCAGCTGTGGGCTGATGGGGAGGGACGGACCACCTGCACTATTGCAAAAGGCAAGGGTGAGAGGGCACCTGCGTGAGAGATTGCAAATGCTTTACCAACACTGCGGTCCTGCACCGGGTTTCAGAGCGCTGCTGGCACTGGGAAGTGTGCTGATCATCAAAACCTGCAAAGGAGCTTCTGAAGCGGCGTCTGCCGCCATCCAGCCCGCCCCTGGTTTTCAGAGGAAAGAAACTGCCTGTCTGGCTACAAAAGCATCTCCTCCTTGGGAACTCGCTGGAGAGCTCTGATACAGCCACCACCTCCCCAGGGAGGCTGGGATCCCAAGCACTTCAGCAAATTCAGGCTGAAATGTTTTTCGGTGTTTGAAGTTTTGCTGGCCACTGCTTTTCTTTTGTGGCCATAGATCAGAGAGAGTGAGAGAGAGAGAGAGAGCAGAGAAAGCAGATGGTTTGTCTAAACAAAGGTCACATTCGCTGCTCGGGAGGCAGCAGACCAGTGTTGTTCTGCAATGAGCCGTGTAACACTGTCAGGTCACACAGCTAGAGAGTCCCCTGGGGAAGGTGAAAGCATTACCCCACTGATGCCATTCCTATCTTTTATGAAAGCCTGCACAAACACACACAAATTGTGCAATTAGCTAATACTCAGACAGCTGGTACCTTCTAAGTGACTCAGATAAGATCAGGCAGTAAAAGCGGCAGAACCTCCTGCTTAAAACTTCCTAGGGGTGCAAAACCATGCCCCAAACAGGAAAACCTTGTTTTCAGCCATGTACCTGAGCCTATTGCCAAAGGAAGTCAGCAAACATATACAAAAGAGACATGCAGGTAACTAGCACTGACTACTCCAGCAGCTGGACTTGAGAGGGCAAAGGAAAGCTAAAATTCGTTGCTTCCATAGCATCAAAGACAGAGCTAAAACAAAATGTGAGCAAGCTGCATAATCAGGTTACTTAAAGTTGTCTTTTACTTCTCATTCTTTAAGAAAGAAGCATTGTTTTCTAACAATGGCTATAGCCAAAATGTAAAGCTCTTGGGGGAATAAGTGAAATTCCATACTCCTTCAGTAGAGCAGACGTCACTAATTACCTTCTTACCTTGTAGAATGTCAAATTAGTTGGAAAAAATAGATCAAGCTACTCTTAAGTACAGTGATTAAAGTGATCAAAAGCTCATAACAGCACGGAGAGTGCAGCGTGGTTGTAGTTGTGCTCTAACACCTGCGCTTCATGATGGAAGATAACAACCAGAGGCCAGGAGAAATGTAAACATGAGCATTTTGCAAATGTTCACATCGAATTCCACAAATCATCCCAAATGTGGACTTGGGGATTTAATCTCAGGCTTCAATCTCAAGCGGTGTTTTTCCAAAGCAAGGCAAGGCTTGTGGAAAGAGGTAATATTCTTTCTTCTGACCTTCAGTCATCCTGGCTACAAAACTCTGTTATGCCATTATTCCAGAGGCTCATTAATATTATCATGGAATGTTAAGGGGGTTGGAATATTCTGAAACATAAGGAGATGCTGTGCAGGTTTAAAAGACCCAGGCCAACTTCTGTGTCAGCATTCAAACCAACCTTCAGTTTTTCTCCTAAAGCCATCCCCTCTCTATCAGGAACAGAAGGATGGATCTCATTACTTCACTATATTTAATATTTTTCTTGGCAGTGCTGCTGTGTGGACTAAATGCTGAGTGTCTCTGCAGATTTGGAACCACCCCACATAAAGGTCAAAGCCTGCACTTTTCCTAGGTGTCTTTAGGAAGCAGAAGTGTCTAAGCCAGCAGACCAAATTTCTTGCATAGTCCATGGAGAAACACAGGCATCAAAGGAGGGTAATCTCTTCAAACTCCCAGCTCCCTTCCTGGCCCTGAAGGTAACAGATCTTCCTAACAGACCACGCTCCTACCACAGGGGCTTCCAGTGATACAACAAGAACTAGGTGCAATAGATCCAGACCTAAGTGACTTTTCCAGTGTCATGCTGGGAGCCTGTGGCAGAACAAAATTTAAAACCATGTTTCCCTGGGTCCTGAAGTATTCCATTGTAATCAAATTATTTTGTTGTTTTGACTGTTTCCTCAGCAAGGTGGCAGATAAGTTCCTCCTGGACATTTAGGTTTGTTCAAGCCAAAAATCTGCAAGAAAGAAGCAGGTGAAAACTGAGAAATGGCAGTCACAGTGTCCATAAGGGTCCTCTTGTAGAGCCCATGGAGGTGAGAGAACCTGTGTTAAGTGCAACAGACTTGGAGTTAAACTTACGAACCCCATATGAAATATAATTGGCTGTTTTCACAAAGAAATCCCCCAGATGAAGAATACTTTTTGTCGGGAGGTCATTTATCTAAGGAATGGCAAATGGATACTCACCAATGGGTGTAAGCCAGAGTCCTCTAAACACTGTTGCATTACTTTACAGCAGGACTAAATCTGACCCAGCATATCTAACAGGATGTTTGATAATCGGGGTTAGGCTGCTTTGAGGGATCTGGAATGATTGCTTCTGCTCTTGGCCTTGCATTTCTTCAGCAGACAGTGGGGACAATTCTATAGACTTCTCACAGACATTACTGGAAATTCTGGAGAAGATAGGATTAAGGCTGATGAAATATATACAAGTATTGTTTTTGGCATCCTCATAAAGTGTTGTGAGGTAGAAACTCATTTTCTCTTTGAAACTGAGCAAAATTCAACCCCAAGGTGCAGGGACATTACATTTTGCACAGAAAGGGAGACTGCAAAGAAATCAGGAATGAGAAATTTTGAAATCAGTTTGCTAACTAAAAGAACTGTTCTGCTAATTTGCATTTTCTGTCCTGCTAAATGTAATTCGGGAAGAAAGAAACCCCCCTCAGTCCTTTATTTCTTATCTAGAAATGATTTTTTAATAAAAGGTAGGCAATGTTCCTGTCATACCTCTGTTCATTAGCAGATCATCTGGAATCGCTCCTGTTACTCCTAAACATCTCCATCTTTAGGAAGCAGGCAGCAGTGCCAGCGGAGCTCTGCTCATGGCAGAGTGCCCCGGGAGCTCCTGGCTCTCCGTGAGACAGAGAGGGACTGTCTGAATGCTGCCGAGACCAGGGGGCTCTGTGATGGTCAATGTTTCAGGTGCAGAGGAGAGCAGGGAGGAGGGAAGTGTTTATCAGCGTTCTCTATCAAATGTGCATCTTGGCAAACAGCTCAGATTTAAGAGAATTCAGCCTTTTCCCTGGCCGCTGTTGCAAGCACGGACACGTGTAGGCCTCTGACTGAAGACAGACATGTTTTCAGTGTTTACAGCAAAGCATCTCCACGGCTGCTGCTGAGAAAGGGAGGGCAATATTATTTTTCCTGTATGTGCAGCTAACAATTCCTGGAACCTCAGCTCTCCTCCCACTTCCCTTTCACCCTTTCCTGGCTCCTTTCCTCTGGGATTTGACAACACCAACCTGAGGCTCTGGGTTACCCCTAACATTGCTTCTCCCCTGTTCCTTTCAAACCTTGCGAAAGACTTAAAAAGTGAGATTGGTGGGTTGCTTTTGCATACAAAAACCACGAGGAAATCAGAGATAGCACGGATCTCCTGGGGTTTCAGCTCTGGGCGGATCTGTGGTGCTCAGAGCAGTGGTGGGCAGCACTCCTGCAGGGCCCACGTTATCCCAGGATACCCGCTGTGCTGCTGCGTACCCCCTCCTTTCTGGATTCCTGCCACTTTCCTTAGGGCCTGGTCTCAGTACTCAAAATCTCGAGCTAATTGTGACCCTGGTTTAATCCTTGCAGCAGTCATCCCGCTGGCACAGCCTTGTGCCAGTGGCAGAAGTAGGGAAGAGCCTGATCCCACAGGAGACCCGGGAGATACCTGAGGGGATGCTGGCTGTACTTAAGAGGCTCATTACTTAACACCTCTTCCAGGCATTAAAATCTCAGCTGCACTGAATGGCTTCAAGAAAGATAAATACAAAATCTGGATGCAGCATTAGAAATGGAAATGATGGGGTAAGGGAACAGTGAGTGCCACAAGCTTTCCTGGTGTCTCTGTGTGTGCAGCTGGATTGAATGTACTACAGCTTTTGTACTACAGCTCTAAATCCCTTCTGGAGGGCAGAAAGAGGCAGCACAGGAGTAAGAATGGCAGGATGCAGCTTTGATTGGGCAGTTCCTACAGCCAGGGAAAGATTTGGCTTTGCTCAGGTACTTCCTACAACAGTGGTCTGTGTTAGGGAGAAGTTTTTCTTCTGCCTGACTGTGAAGCAGGGAGGTGTCTGTTTTCCCCATCACACAAGGAGTTTATGGCTGATCCCTAAAGGCAACCAATTCACCTGATTTCTTGTCTCATGCTCTGACTCTAAGGTTGTCCTTCCTGAACATTTTCAGCGTGCGAGGAGGGCTGGAAACACGGCACAGTTTGAGACCATAACAATGTAGACCAAAGCCTTTTTATCACTGCTCATCATGGCAGATAGACCATGGCATGTGGGCCACTGCCACGTGCTGGGTCAGACCTGTCCTGTCGGGTCCCTGTAGCTGGAGAGAAGCCAAGTCCCTGCACTGGGGCTATCGCTGTGCCACCTACAAGGGTTTCTTTGGGCAGGTGTCCTGATTCAGTGTGCAGCTTGGCTGGAGATTGCGTCCCCTGGCATGGCCAACAGCAGCCCACTAGACACTGAGCAGGGCATCTGCTTGGGAAGTGATTCACTCCTAGATTTCTTGCATGATTTGCCACTGTGGAAAGCCATGATGTGATGTTTCTTAAAACAAGGACTTTAGAAAATGTTTTAAAGTTCTGTTTGAAACATTTTGTTGTGTTCAAGCAGCGGTGTGTTGTCTTTCTTTCTCTGACCAAGCTCAGAAGCTAGAAAAATCTATTTTCAGTGTTTAAATGTGATGCTGCCTGTTTAATGCCATAGTAGTGTTGGCTGGAAAGCCCCACGATGGCAAAAGACTTTTGACCAAAGCTGCAAGGGGAATTTTGGTTGAGAAAGGCAACACTGAAAGCAGTACAGCCAGAATAACTTCTATTTCACTGTGCACGCACAGTTCAGTGCCCAAAAGGGGACTGTATTAAGTATTTACATTTATAAAGTCCTGTCCACTGCAATGAGGGCTCTTGGTCAAAATGAAAATCAGGCAGCTGCACCCACACTGATTCTTAAATGATTCCTCTGATCCTCCTTGCCCCTACATCAGCAGTAACCTTTTCTCCCCCCTGCAATCCCCATCCACAGAAGCAGTGGCAGCAGCCAGTGCAGTGCTATGGACTCAGTGAAGTTGCACCGGTCTCCCACCACTCAGGAGACAGCCTTTCGGACCTTGCCCTGAGAAATGGGCAAAAGAAGGCAGAACAGCAGGACTTTCCCAGCTGTCTTTGGCTTGGTTGCATTTTTTTCAGTTCATTTCCACACTCTGTCTCAGAGGAGTTGTTACCCACCTTGCAGGGCAGGGTGTTTCAGCTCTGTAGGGTGCAGCTTTGGTGTGCAGTGATGGCAGCCATTTGCTCAATTTCCCATTGCTCAGGGCCAGCCTGGGGTAAAGCAGCACCTTCTCCTTCCCACTGATCCCTGCTGGAACAACACCAACCCCACCTGCATCAGCTCCACTTTCCTTTTTATTTAAGGTACAAATCAGCAGCCAAGAAAACACCTGGGTGTCAACCCCTGGCGGTCCTCAATTTCCCAGTGAGGGGCAGTGGAAAACTGAGAAATGGAAAGAAGAGCTGGAAAAATAAACCCAGCAAAACAAAATAACAAAATAACAAACAATACAAGATGTGTCATAACTCCCTTAAAATTGCAAGATTACTTATGTCCCCCTGTCTTCATAGTCCTATGGTAGTGACAAGAGGGGTATATATATATATATCCATATACATAAATATATGTATAAAACCAAGGTAGATAAAATTTCAGGGCACAGAGCAGGTCAGGTATACAGTACCACCAAAAATATTTATATATTGTCACGGGGCAAATTCACTGAATGTGGCATAGGGGCCATGTGATATTCAGGAGTACAAGTATTTACAGAAAGATTCAGCATTATGGAAGTTTCTGCAAGAAGGTTTTGTCGGAGCACATTTAATCCCCATCTCCCACATACCTCCCCAGTGCTTAAACTGCAAGAATATACTTGTTGCCTAATTACAAAAGAGCACCAAGTCTCTGTTAGTATTTCTGCCAGTGGGATTGATGAGCGTTGGCATAATCAGAGAAACTCTTGACTGCAGGCTTTTGAGTCTCCAGATCAGCTCTGGAGTTTGGAGAGCAAAAAAACGAGGACAAAAAAGCCTGGTGAAAAAACAAGGTGGTAGGTCAGAGTGCTTGTTGCCAAGGTAAGTGGCATTTTTTAATTCTCCATCCAAATCAGATAATTTAGGAAAGGTAGTCCAGATTAAATTTATGACATTCCAAATGCCCTGCACCTGTTCTTAACAGGGTGAAATTTCCACTGCCCTCTAGAAAGGCCTTAGCTGAGGTCTCAGTATCACCTTGGAATGTACCCTGACTGGGTTGTGCAACCTTTGCTCACACCGCTGCCCTCACTTCAGGAGCCTCTTTGCCAAAGCCAGTCCTTGTATTCCCTGAACCACTTCTGTGGATATTTGCACCTTTGATGTAGAGGTCCCCTTTGTAGTACCTCCCAGCCAGGGATCTCCAAAAGCCATATAAATATTAGTTAGGAAATTCTAATGTAAGCCTGTGAAGTGGTTCATGACTTCTTTTTGTTCCACAAGAAGAGTAAACAGAGGTGCCAAGCATGTAAATGCTCTGCCCAAGATTAGAAATGTAGGTGGAACACAATTGGCACAAAGGGTATCAGTGGAAGTATGAGGTCCTGTGCTCAAATCCTTGCCATTCACTGACAGAGCTGCAATTTTGGGACTGCACTGAGAGTTCATTTGGCCTTGGTCGAACCTCACAATTGCCGGCCATTTCATTCATTTGCCTTTGGATACGTGTGGTTAAAGGAAACGTAAGTTTGTTGCCAGGCTGACTCTGCCCTGTCAGCAGTGAGAGAAGGTTTACCAGGATGGTGGGCAGTGGAGGGGGAAGGGGATGCTCCAGAACTGCCTGGTGGGTGTGAGGGTGGCTGGCTGTGTAACCTCAGTTATCCACACAAAGTTATCTGCACAAACCGAGGCTCCTTTACCTCTTGCCCCTCATTGTCACCTTGCTGGCCGGATTCCGGTGCTTTTGCGTGGAAAACAAGGGCTGAAGGTGCCCCCCAGCAGGCAGCTCGCCACAGCTATCGGGTGATCGCCCTCGGCAGCACACCACCACCTCCGTGAAGCCTTCACCTGTTGTCTGCCTGGCTCCTCCATCACCACTGATAGCATCGCCGCTGTGACCTTGAAATCCTTCTCGCAAGTGCCACCCTGTCTCTTAGCAGGGGGAAATCAGATTTCCCTTCCCTCGGCACGACTCCCTGCATTTTCATTTCTGAGGAAAGAGCCAGGGAGGGGATGGAGCTTTTCCCTGTGCAGCAGTGACTCTATTTTCAGCTGTAGCCCAACAGATTGCTTCACTCCTCTGCCTTATCATCCAATACCACCTTAATGCATGCAGCTACGCAAGGTTACTATTAGTGACTGATATCACTGGCGCTGCGGGCTGGAGGTTTTAACCCTGGATGAATCAAAATCTCTACACCACATCCTTAGCACTCCCTGGGTTTTCATATGCCAGTTATTCTAATTATTATTATTGAGCTTTTTTTTTTTTTTTTGTAAACCAAAAAATACAGTAAGTTTGTTATTTCGGAGGGTGACAAAGAGAAAAGTCAGCCATTCTCGAGGACCGAATCAATCAGTGGTTTACCTTGCATGGAGTGACTGACAGCTCTGGCCCTCTGGCACTGTAATTTATTTTCCAGGCTCAACCCTTTGCAAGTATCGCATGTCATGCTTTTAAAAATGTATATATAGAACCAGCTAGATAGTTATATTTAGTGCAACTGTAGGTACGGAGGCATTTCTTTTTTTAGCTTCTGTTGGTGCAAATATAGGAGAGAATCGAACAACCTCTCCTCACCTCTCTCCTGCAAAAGCATCCCTTCCATCTGGCAGCATGCCCAGAGGAGTCTGCAAAGCTGCTGTTGAGGAAGGGCTGTGGAAAGAACTGGTCCAGGAATGGCGAGTTTACAAGGCGTCCCCAATTTTCAGCGAAAGGTGCAAAAAAATCTCATTCCGCCGTGGAATAAAAATGTGGTGCAGAATAGAAATAACAATTTCTCCCCCGTGCCCTGGAAGGTCGAAACAATTTATTTTGACCTTTTAAAACCTACCTTGAGGCTATGCAGGTCACAGGAGGTGCACCAGTTGGTAAGTGGGAAACCCCAATGAGCTGAACACCCCTTGGTTAAGCACCTGCTGCAAGATAAGCATCCTGCCTTGTATCAGCAACAGTGTGGCCAGCAGGACTGGAGAATGGATTGTCCCCTGTACTCGGCCACACCTCAAATCCCGTCTCCTGTTCTGGGACCCTCAGTTCAGGAAGGACATTCAGGTGCTGGAGGACGTCCAGAGAAGGGCAATGGAATTGGGGAAGGGTCTGGAGCACAGGTCCTACAAGGATTGGCTGAGGGAGCTGGGGTTGTTTAACCTGGAGAAAAGAAAGCTCAAGGGAAACCTTATTGCTCTCTACAATTACCTGACAGGAGGGTGCACCCAGGTGTGTATCTGTCTTTTCTCCCAGGTAACAAATGAGAGGACGAGAGGAAATGACCTCAGGTTGCTCCAGGGGAAGTTTGGATTGGATATTAGGAAAATTTCTTCGTGGAAGGGGTTTTCAAGCATTGAGACAGGCTGCCTGGGGAAGTGGTTGAGTCACCATCCCTGGAGGCATTTAAAAGACCTGTAGATGTGGCACTGAGGGACATAGTTCAGGGGTGAGCTTGTCAGTGCTGGGTTAACAGTCGAACTTGATGATCTTAGAGGTCTTTCTCAACCTAAATGATTCTATTCTATTCTATCCTGTCCTCCAGTTCAGGATCCTCCAAATTCACCCTTCTTAGCAGATTGGTCTTGGTCCAGGAATGGGAAGTGCTACCAACTATGCGAGACTCTCAAGGCTCCCAACCCTTCTGGATGACTTCCATCCTGGTAAATGTGACATCCTGGGAAAACTGGACAGCTCCAGAGCATAGATGAGGAAACGGGGAACTGAGGAGTCTGTTTGGGACCACTGATGTCCTGTCTATATCCCTGCAGAGCATGTCTAACCACACAAATGCACATTTTCCAAGAACGAGTTGTTCCAGGCAGTCCTGATTTCAGCCTGGGCATCCCAAAGGCCCTTGGCAGGGAGCTGGTGGCTGCAGGAATGAGCAGTAGAGCAGGGGAGAGGGGCACAGCACCCAGGCATCCCTGGGGGTCTGGGGTCCCTTGCCAGCTCCCAGCTGTTCCTGACAGCTGAATCCCATGGCCTGACAGCAACTGTAACCTCTAAAGGCATGAAAAGCAGACAAGTTTAACAAGTACATGGACTTCTTGTCGCATCTGAACAGAAACCTCTCCTCTGGCCTGAGCAAGGGTTTGTGTGTCCCAATATATCTGTTTTCTCAGGTTGTTATCAGCTGGTCTGATAAAAGGTGTTACTTCTCCCTGCATTTCTCACTTTGCTTTTACAGTAGCCCAGGAAGGGTACAGGCTTATGAAATGCCTGTTATAAATGCACCATAAAAGCAAACACTTGCATTTTTTAAATGCCGTAGTCCTTTTATATTTCAGCTTTCCATTTCTGGTCTGTTTGGTATCTCCTGGTCTGTGCACACATGGGCCCTCTCATTTGTACACGCACAAATCAATTGGCACGTGCTTTTTCCTGTGTAAATAAGCTTGTTCCCTGGGCAGTTGTACATTGCAGACTGGTGACACTTTCACATCTTATTTTAGGAGCTGGAGGAAGGTTTTTCACATGTCGACCTCAAACCTGCATGCACAAAAAAAATCTTCACTCTTAAACTCTCAGGCCTTGTTTTTCACACTTCCCAGCAAGAGGGGAAGATAAAGAACGCTCAGACCTAAGAATGTATTTTATAATCATTGAGAAAGCAATAAAATCTTCTGCTTTGAAGCAGAGATACATAATCCATGTGTATCTGCCTGAGGCTGGTCCGAGCAGAGCTCCCACAAGGCTGAGATGTGACAGACACAAGGTGATGGATGCAGTGTCCTGGGCTGTTTGGAGGTGGCAGCATTCATATCCTGGGTATTGGTAAGGGCTTGGAAGATATTACATCCCTTGCTCAATGGGGGAGAGAGATAAGGAGCACTTTCAGCAAGGTCTGAACACACAGGGTGGTGATAAATGCAAATCCCTCAAGCTCTGCACAACGGGGCTAATGGGTCTTCAGCTTCAGCAGAAAGAGAGTCACAGTCTGGCTGACCTCGTCCAGGAGGACAAAAGACAAAAAGATGAGAAACTGTAGGAAGCAGCAGCTGTGACAGAAAGAGGGAGAGGTGTTTGGGTTCCAGATCTCAGAGACATGGCCACAGTCTCCATAGGGGAGACAGGCCTGATGGCAATCTGGCCAAATGCATGCACGTGGCAGGGTGCATGTTTGGCTTTGTTGAAACCAAGCTTTTTGGGCGGTTTGTTGAAGCCAACTGACTATCAGCACTCACCCTGATGGGGGATTCTTCGAGACAGAAGTCAGCCCTGGGATGTGCATCGTGGCAGCCCTGGGGTGTTAACCTGCCCCTGCGATGGAGCAGCCTCTCCCTCGGGCTGTGACTGCTGAGGCCACTGCCAGCAAACCTGCCGAGGTCACTGGGACCAGGGAGAAATGCCCTTGGGACACAGGGAGACACTGACAGTGCAGGCACTGACGGCCCTGGGATCAGCCCTGCCGGGATCCCTCTTCACAGAGGTCTGAATGCCTGAGGTGTGCTGGTTAAAGAAACACATCTTTTCCTTGCCATTCTCCAACCTTGAGTGATGCATAATCACCAGTATTTGCTGAAGCTGCTTGTTAATGATGTTTACCAGAAGGTATTTCCCGCTGTGTCTTCCCAAAAGACGTGATGCTGTCCCACGGTGCAGAGCACAGCTCTGAACTGCCAGGAAGTTAAGACAAAAATATCACCTTTCCCGAGGTGTTAAATGACTGGCATGGACTTGCATACTTAGTGTACTCTGCTCCCCTCTCTGCCACGATCAATACCAGTCTGATTTCTTTATCATGGGTGATGGGGGATGGAGATGAGCGATCCTGCTCATACCTCAGCTTTGGCATTTTGATTCCCAAACAGCCCATTCGCTAGTAGCATAAAAATAATGTAAAAACAAATAGATCAAATAAATGTAGCTTGAAGACATCTCTATTACAACCCTGCTCTGTATTCTATAAGCAAAATATGTACTGTGCATACAAACACCGGGGGAATGAAGGGATGCAGGTATTAACACTGACACATCAAGTGGTTCCTTCATGAGACCATATTATCTATGCAATCGCCTACAAGTATTTACATTTCATGAACGAGGTTTTCCAAACATCCCCCCAGCTGCACCGCCTCGTGCTGTTCTTGGATGAAGTTCAGGCAAAGAACGAGGCCAAATCTGTGCCTACAGAGGGTGTTCTTACAAAAGACCTGGTTGCAGGGGGAAGAGGTGGGTGCCGGTGAGCTTGAGTTGGGATGATTGTGGCAGGGCTGGAGGTGAAGTGTCATGTTCCTGGAAGACATCATTCAATAGCCAAGACAGGCATGTCCACTGGAAGAAAAACTGTGAGAAAATCCCTAGTTGGATTCTGCCTCGATCTTGGCTACAAAGTTGAGTGTGTTTTTTTCTCGTATTTTGGCATCTGTTCTTTTGAACATAGTTCAGCTTAGGTAGGCCTTGCAATATGTTTCCTAGGACTCCTCAGTGGGGCAGTTGTGGAGAATTTGCCACTCACAGGGTGCAGATGGTGACTGAACTCTGGCATTTTTACAGCCTTTGCTGGATGAAGAACATGTTAACGAGGAGGAAGGTTTACAAAAGCCGCCCGTTCTGCAAACAGCCTCTCTCTGCAGGTGGACTGAGTGAACACAACAGAGCTGGCAGTCCAGAAAGTTTGAAAAACTCCATAATCAATTAATGGATTTTTTGCAATATTGACCCACTCCTAAATCCTGACCACTAGTTCAGCTAGGGCACTTTATGACACTAATAAAACAAATCGTGGTGTTAAATGTCCCGCTTCGGTTCAGCAGGTTGCCTGCGAGTACCAGACTGACTTCAGGCCTTCATCATGTCCTGACTCCAATACAAGTTATCCATTTTATTTACCTTAATTCCCTTTGCAGTTCCAGTGAGGCACGTGCTTCCTCTCTGCTGCTCCTCCTAAGTCACTGTGATTACACTTGCTGCTACAAAGGGCCTGTTTCATTGAGAATTATTTACAGGATAAACAAAAAACCACACACGCCTTTTTAAAAAGTGAAGCATTTTGGGACAAAAAGTCTTAATACTGTAAGAATAACTAACCTATGCCCCGCCTGCTCAAAGCAGAAATCCACATTTTGTGCAAGGAGAACTTATATGACGCTGTGTGAAAATGTGACCTGTATTTCTAATAAACTTCTGTGGTTTTTAATTACATGCCAATAAGCCAAGCAGGAGGTGGCTGGGACATCCACACAGGATGTGGGAGATTAGGGCTGAACTCCCACTCTGCCCAACAGGAATTGATCTATTGCTCTTGCCTTTTACTAGGAGAGTCTCTATATCCTCTGTCTTCCAGCTGCCCTGGGATGTGGGTGCTCCCAGCCAGCTGTTGCAAAACATTTTACTATTTCTTGGCAATGGGAAAAGAAAACAAGGGAGTACCCGTGTGAGGCTGGAGAGACACACAGTTATGCTTGGTAAATAGACAGGCAGAGTCCAATCAGAGAAATAAATGAATTTAGCATTCAGCTGTAGGTCCCTCCAAGCACACACCAACTGCTGCAGTAATTGTGCTGCAGCCAAGGGAGCAGGACCACGGAGAAGGATTTTCTCACCAACTGCAAAACATCCTGTGGCACCTCTGAAGGTCAGTTTTCCAATGCTTCCTCTCCACTGGTGAAAATGACCACTGGTCAGGGGGATATAGCTGCTGCCTGAGGATAGTAGGGGAGTTCAAGAGAAGGAGAGACCTAAGACCCTCACACTTAGGACACACACTTAACTCCGCTCACATAATTCTTCCTCTGTAAGTAGAGGATCCGTAGGTAAACTCCAGTCCCTTATAGGAAATGTTCCTGCTGGCATCACTCATTTGTACTTCCACAATAGGTGCCACTAAGTATTTCTCAATTATCAACAAACCTGAAGCCAGGTGTATGGGTCAAGTTATGTCACAAGGGACACTTATATTTTTAAAACTCTGAGTTAAACAAGATTACCTTGTACTAAGTTAGAAGTGCTTCCCATTTGCAGGGTGAGAACTTGCACTAGCTCAGGTAAAGAGCTGAGCCATGGGGGAGCTTATTAGCTGGCACTGCAGGGTCTGATCCAGACCCCATTCATGCATCTGGAAATTCTTCCTTGACTTCCACAGGCACAGAAGGAACCAAGAGCATGGGAATTAGCCTTGTATCAGTTGGTGCCAGTATCTCTCATGAAAATCTCAAAAAAATATCTTGTCCAAAAGCCCTGCTACCAAGACAGATAAGAGGATGAAAGCTCATTCATTTTACATTCCTATGGGTTCTTTACTGATCTCAGACCTGTGTGCCCTCCTGATCTGTCTCCTGGACCATTGTTTTCCATTTTGACTCTCAGGCTAGCACAGAAAGACTTCTCATGGCACAATGGTACAACAGCCCTCTCTATAAGATTGCTGCTCTTACCATCCTCCTGTGAAAATTGGGCCACAACTTCGGAGCATGGCCTGGCAGGGTGAATTTTACCCACTGTTCGTGGAGAACCACTACATTCAGTCTGCAAATCATGCCTCCCTCCCACAGCCAGAGTGCAGGAAGGGGCCTGAGCAGAAATGGAAATCCGCCTCCTGGGTGCAAACAGGAAAAGCCAGCACGCTCCCACTGACACCCTTGGGATGCAGGCACCTGTGCAGAAAATGGATGTCTCAATCACTTAGCAGAGTCTGTCCACAGTGTTTATGGAAAATGGATACCTACGAGTATTTCTGGAATTGCATGAACGGGGAAGATGTTTGAATGATACATTGCTGTGCAGGCAGCCACCGTGGGGGACCCAGGCAGTCAGTCTGCTGTATCACAATGATAGTGTTTTGTAGTAGTCTTGTCGTGTCCACCTCTGCAAGTGTTCATCTATGGCTTGCCCTTTGGTGAGCCACAGGAACATTCCCAGTCCTTGGCAGCAGGCTCAGTGCTGAAAAATGAACGGGGGGAATGACTGCAAGTGGGAAAATAGCGTCCTTAAAGGAGGAACTGGGAGCCACAGCCCTGGCTTTCTCTGGAAGAGCTGGAAAACAGCTCTCTCCTGAGTCCTGGGGTAGGTGGATTAGGGAAAGAAGAGGTCTGAGAGCACTGACTGTGCTGGGCCTACCGAAGGTGGAGGGCTGAACTCTGACCTGGCATCTCCGGCAGTGATGCTAATGAAAACATTATGCAGTGTGAAGCCATGTGTCGAATACGAGACAGAACTGGGCAGGCTCTTTACATCTACCTGTTATATGGGAGCTAAATAAAAAAATCACACAATTGCTCCCTCAAAGATTTGCAGTCAGACTGCATTCAGGTCAGCTGAAGGCAGATGGAGGCCTCCCAAAGGACTTCAAAGATAAGATAATAAGCACACACACAAAAAATGCAGTCTGCCTTGAATTCCTCCGGAGGGTCACTAAGGCACTGCAAAGCCAGCTCCGGGTTGAATGCTCTGCTTTGCCTGTGGACCTTCCAGTAAAATATGGTCTTTTCTCTGCAAACCTCAGTACTTAGAAAAGCAGAGATGTGTGGAACAGTCTTGTCTCTGGGGCAGGGGTGCAAACAGCTTCTCTGGACTGGCTGTTCATGCACGTGATCAGCTGTGCCTGGGGACCGCACGGCTGGACACGCCCTGCACTGCAACGCAGGAACCGAGAGCGGTGCACAGGGCCAGACCAGAGCTTCTGGATCGACCTGGCAGTGCATTCCTGAAAGCAGCCAGTGGAGGATGGGGAGGGAAGGAGTAAGAGGAACACGGTGAGGAGATGATCCATCTCATCGTCACCTTCTCAGCGTCTCATCACGGGCAAATGGGAGACGTGAAGGACTCTCTGAGGTGGAGCTTTCAGCCAAACCTCTGGAGCCTGCAGCAGTGGTTAGTCCAGCTTCCCAACTCTGGTTAAGCCCTGTTGGAACCTGTTTGTGCTGGGGGCCTCCACGTCAGCTGGTGGCAGCGAGTTCCCCAGTTCAGTGATGCACGTTATGGAAAGGCATTCCTTTGTGTTTATTTTGAATCGGCTGCCTGGTAATTTCAAAGGAGTTCCCATTCTGTCCAATCTAATTTGGAGGACGTGTGCCCAGTGGCTAGACCATAGGAATGGATCTCTGAATTAATTCTATTTTCATCTCTGTCATTCTTCTAAAAGAGCAGGTATTATTATTCATTGGGGTGAGTTTCACCTTCAGCTAGCTCAATTAAAATTACCCCAAGCAAATAGTGACGTGGAATTTGGACGAGACTAATGTTCCCTGTACACCTGCAGAGAACAGGTAGAAACTAAACTGGGCAATAAAGGTAAAAATTCTGTTTTAAATTTCCAATGCCTGGATCGATTTGTGCAATTGAAACTGCTGCCAACGTGTTACAAAATAACTTGTCATACAGCAGTAGACCCTCTTACATAGCAGAATGCCTGTAATTACAGAAAGATGAGATCCCACATGCAGGGCAAAAATGTGTAATTTCTAAAAATAGCAATTTGCATACTGACCTAAGGACTGACTGACTATCTATCTATCCATCTATTGTAATTGTCCTATTTCTACTGATGTGTCTTCATGTCACTTGTAGTTTGCCAGTGAAACGGCACAAAAATCTTGAAAAAAACCAGCTAGATGAAAGAGTATTTAACAACCTGTGTTAGCAGCTGAGAAGGGTTCACAGATACAGAGGTGCTGGTTATAGCTAAAAACGAGGAGCGGTAAGTGTCTGCATTAATTACAGTCGTGGGCACCTGCTAGTACCACACTCACAGCCCAGCCTTAATGGGATTTTCTCCCTTCTTTCAGAGGCAAAAAGCCACAAGGAAAGCCAGGCAGCCTTTCTGCAAGAGGTCGTTTGCATCCAGGACGTGTACAAATCTCTTTACATTTATTTAGAAGCTAAGGCAATTAAAACACCCCAGGCCCCTCCTGTTAACTCAGAAACATCATTATGAAGATGCTTATGCCACAGCGGCTTACTATGCTCGGTTTAGTGGAAAACTGGAAAGCTGCATTTCCAGCCATTTGATCAACATTTTCCCGAGGTTGCTAATGACTTGCAAAAATCTGCCCAACAGTAACAACCTCAGGGAGACTGCGTTGACTCCTCTGAGAACCCCTATTTGTTTTCAGAATGAGAAGTTTAATTAGGTGAGGGTTTTTTTTTTTTGGCGGAGGAGTTCACGCCTTGTGCCCTCAACAAACAAACCCTGCGTGACTGCCCGGGAGCCCCAGCGTTGGCACAGCCGAGGACCTACTGGGGCAAAGGAAATTAATCTGATTTTAAACTGGTTCCCACTGCGTTTCCCCCCTTTTTGTGCAAGCTGAGCTCGCTCCCCTTCTTTCGGAGCTTACCCCTATGCACATGCCTCTGTTTGTGCAGGGATTTGATGGCCGGGGGAGGGCTGGGGGGCGAGGCGGGGGCAGCAGGCAGAGATCCGCCGAGACTGCTCCCGGGAATGCCACCACACGCTGCCAGGTGGAATTCCCCCAGCGGGGCGATGTCTGGGAAGGGCGCGCACAAACAAACCCATCCGGGCAGGCGCGGAGATAAGGGACAGCCAGATGCCACCAGCATTCCTCAGGGCTTTCTCAACTTCCACCGTCCTAAAAAACCCACGCTCACGAGGCACGCTTAGGAATCCCCAAAGACTCTCCATTAAGTCACTAATTGCTGCTAATTATCGTGAGAATGATTTGCGAGTGCCGGTAATGTGCTCGGTGCTAAGGAGACTGCAGAGCAGCGCCGGTCCCCAGCCGGTGGCAGTGGCACTGATGGCGACGGAAGGATCACAAGCAGCAGCTGTAGGAGTGGGCAGGAATGCCCGCTCTGGAGCCGTCCCGAGGGCGCTGAGCAGGATCCGGCCCCCCTGGGATCGGGGGGGAATGGCACCGCTGAGAGCACCTCGCAATGAGTCAGGTGGGGAGAGGGGAAAGGGGTGTGCAGGTCACCCAGGCATCCCCTCGTCGGGGCTGGAAAGGGATGTGCTCCAGTTCTTGGAAAAGCTGCCTTCACCACCACCTCGGGGTGTTTTTCCCAGCAGAAGCAGAGGAAGGGAGTGTCATGTTTATCTGAACAGTACTAACAGTCTCTCCTCCACATACGGTCTCATCACAGGAGACCCAAGTGCACAGACAAGCGTAAGATTTCAATGATGCTATTTCTATGGGTTGCGCTTTTTTCTTTTTTTTTTTAATTTAATTTTTTTTTTTTTGCATTTGCATTTGCTATTTTTTGCACACGAAGATCTCAGCTTCATTTTGCTCCCTGTAGAAAACAACAGGTTTTGCCATGACTGGTTGCTCTGCACTCCTCCCTTTCCCCCCTTTGCCAAGATGTGTCTGTAGGCATATTCCCCAAATTATTCCGAAGACAGGCTGGCACTGCAAGGCACTCTCGATTTAAGGAGAGGAGCAAGATGAAGACAGATACGTGCTTTTTTTCTGGCAGGTGACAGTGAGCCACTGGAAAAGTTCCTCTTGGGAGGAGAAGAGAGACTCTTCTCCTTTGTGTGGCAGAGTAACACACGCAGCTCCCTACCCCCCAAAGGGAAAAGTGCCTGTAGTAAGTGCTCCCAGGCTGAGGAATCCTCAGCCAGCAACTGCTCACCAGCCTCCACTTCCCCAGCTGCTGTCCTTTGGAGAGTGATTTTTCTTAAAGCAAGCGTTCCTCCTCTCCTCCTCGGCTAAACAAAATGGGCAAAATCAGTGATGGCATCTCCTACAGAGCGCCCTATTTAGTTTGCTGTCAAAATCATTGTATGTATTATTTTTGTACGATTTTATTTCACAGCATAAAATTAATAGAGAAGGAGAGTGGGTCTTTAAAAATCAGTTGCAAACAGCATGTTCTGATGTAAATGAACACTCTCCAGCAGCATTTGCAAATCTTTACTGGATCCTTGTGCATCAGACTGAAAAGGAAAACAAACTGGGGGCCTGGCTACCGAGGGAAGCCTAGGTTTTTTTCTCTCTTTTTTTTTTTCTCTTTTACAATTCAAACTGAAAGGGGAAAAAAGGCTAATAACATGCAGCCGAAAGCTAAATTAGATATTTAAAATTCAGTCTGTTAAGTTAGGGAAGGAATTGCTCAACACTCCAAGAAGAATATGCTTATGGTCCATGGTTCTGAACCGTGCTGAGAGATGATGAGCTCTGCCCTGTCTCCATCTCCTGAGCAAAAGGAGTGCGAACCAGAGACAGGCATTTCCCACCCAGCTTGTGTGGCCGTCAGCACCTGATTAGCAAAGGGGAAACCAGCCAAGACTATTTTTAGCCTTACAACATCCCTTTTAAATTTGCAACTCCACAGGACCTTGATGCATTACGAATGTGCACCCGAACAAAGTGCAGTACGAAATTCCTTTTAAAAATTACACAGAAACGAATGCAAACATATATGGGAGTCGGAAGCTTGGTCTCCAGGCTGCTGCCTGTCAGGACAGCCCTGTGTGCCTTGGAGATTGGTCACTCCCTCTCGGAAGTCATTCAGAAGGAGAGCTGAGCCTTGCTAGACAAGCCCTAATTTTCATATCTGTTATCTAGCCATCACAGCTACAGCCGGAATGAGATTAGGCAGATACACAGATAGATACTTTACATTGCCTTCTAATGACAAAAAAAGGGCCCCGGGGAGAATGCATCACTTGCCCCAAGTGGGGACACAAAGGGTGACACATCTCTGATAAGGGAGTAGCTCCACAGAAAAAAAATTAACTCACCTCCATGAGTAACTCAGCTGGCAGCTTCTGCTTGCCCACTTTGACTCCCTATTTGCGGAAACTTTTCTCTCTTAATAACTGAAGCAGATGGTGCAAAGCAAGCTGTTGAGGTGTCTCCTAAGCTTGCTATTGAAAGCCCATCAGACACACTGTGGACACAAAGAAGGGGGATTGCAACTGACCCGGTGTGGTGTTTCCTACCTCTGCCCATGTTTTGGGCTGGCTCTGCCTTTTCTCAGGTGCAATGAGCTGTTCAGGAGGGAAACAGAGAAGCTTTACCTTGAACCTTGCGGGACAATTTGTAGCCTGGAACGATTCACCGAGGTGCAGCAAGCTCTGTTTAGAAATGGATATATCCAGCCTGGAGCCCTGGGAGACAATAAAGCATCTGTTTGACTTCCTCAACGGGTTTGCTGTGTGTAAATCATTTATCCCTGCTCCTGCTCCCCTTCCTTAGCTCTCACAATTTGTATTTTTTTGCTAAAAAAAACGACGCCTGCCTTTCTGTTGGTGAGCAGCTTGGGACACATTGCCTGGAGTCTGACCTCAAAGTAGGGTGGGATTTGAATCTGAAATCCTCTCGGTTTGATCTCGCAAGAACCGCCGTGCTGCACAGCTTGTACATCTTTAGTAAAAAGGCAAGCCTTCAAATCCATCCTTTTCAGAGGCCTGTCTCCGTTGTCAGCTGCCATCTTCCGAGAGAAAGATCTAAAATTAGAGAAAAGCTGCCCTCCACTGCTGGAGAATACTGCTGCTGTGACATATGAAAGCAGAAATAAGCTTCAAATAAAGGTCTTCTGCTTAGGCTCACGTAATGAACAAGAAAGACTTTGGGTCTCTCCTGTCCAGACCGACGTTTGTGCGGATTTGACTTGAATAGGCAGCCACAGCACCAACGCTTATCTTTGTCTGCCTAAGCATTCATACTTTGCCTGTCATCGTAGGCGCCGTTATTTTGATGGAAACCTACAGATCCAAGGGTTTTTCTTTTAAATACCTTCCCTAGAAATCCTGAGGGATGCCAGGAGACCCTACTCTGTTCAATAAATCAGTGAAAAAGAGAGAAACCCTCCATGTGGGAACAGCATCTCGAGACACTTTGAACGTGGCGGTTGTGATGAGGTGTGGACAACGAGCAGGGACTGAGCTGTGGCTGTGGCCCTGGAGACCTCAGGTTCAAATCTGTGTCCTTCAGCTGGGCCCGGGGTGTCCTCAGAACCCCCCAGAAACCTACTGGCAGTGGTAACACCTGGGGATTAGGAGTGTGGGGTACCCCGGGTAAACAGTGGTGTCTGCACGACACAGTCTCTGCGTTCTGCTGCATCCCTCCCGTTAAACAGTGTTCTCCTGCCCTGGAGGGATTAGTGGGGCTTACAGGGTTAGATCTGCTCTAATGTACCATGGCACAGCAGCCCGGGCGTGGTGCCCGGGGGCAGAGAACCCTGGGGAGAGCCCCTGCTGGTGCCAGAAGGGAGAGGAGCTGGTGATGCATCAGGGCAAATTCAGACAAGAACCGAGTCAAGCTTCCACTACCCGGAGGAAACGAAGATGCTACAATAAAGCAGGGTTTGATTAGGAGCAAGGCAGTGTGGTGGTTTCCCTCTCAATCTGTGTGTTTTACAGTGTCCCAAAACCAGAGATCCCGCTCTAACACAGAGAGGGTGTGCTGCTGAGACTCGTGGCGAAGAAAACAGAAAACAAACCTCCTTCTTCCTTCTCTGTTTCTTCCTGTTCTCTCCTCCTGCTGGCATCCAAGCCCCAGTTCCCCTCCGTGTCATTGCTCGTGCCTGCGCTGTGCTGGTGATGTCATGCCATAAACTACCCTCCGGTGGCTCCAGCAAGAGTCAGGGAGCTCTCCTGCGTCCCGGGCTGGCTGTGCTCAGTCAGTCCGGCAGCACCGACCGCTGTGTCCCTCAGCCGCAAGCAGTGGGTGGGAACAAGTGGCTGGCTGTGAAAGAGCCGTCCCAGGAGTTTGTGGAAGAGAAAACTTAGTAGGAATAACTACCTCAGGAGCCAGCTGGCTGAACAACAGGTTGGTCAGTAGCTGACTTTAAAAAACTCTGGCCAAAGGTAAGTGCACTGAAGCCAAGTTCTCATCTGTCAGTCGGGGAAGGAGGCAACATCGGCACCAGGAGAGAGGGAGAACAACAGCACCAAGGGAAAAGTGCGGGAGCTGCACACAGGAGGAGGCTCTGCCTTCGCAGGATTGCAACATATCTGAAAAACTGTCAGAAGCGTGAGGCGCCTTCAGAAGCCCCTTTTCCACACTGCAAACACAGGAGAGACTGCTCACTGTCTTTATTCTCCGGGCTCTCCCTGCAGTGGGCCCCAGCAGCTCCAATCCTGTGTGCTGGCACCACAGGCTGCCCCTGGAAGAGGCTCTTGTTCGGATCCTCTTCATCACAATGACACAGGGCAGCCAACTTTGTCACGTGCCTGGCAAAAACAGAGGCTTCAGCAGGGCGTAAATGGCCTGCCTCCAGGGGCTGGAGTGCCAGCGTGTTTTCCAGACCCTTTCAGATCCCCGCAGCTCATGAGACAGCAGAGTGACTGGGGAAAAACCAAAATTCATAGCTGGGCTGCAAAAGCAGGCAAAGCAGGCACACAGCACCCCATGGGGCACAGAGCGTGGCAGGTAGGATCTTGTGGGAGAAGGCACCTGGCAGCTTAAGGGGGAGTGAGATTTGGTTACTGGAGTTAAAAGGGACCCATTTTTCTTAGGCAGGAGCAGTAGAAGTTTGTCTTCCTGAAGCACTAAAGCATAACCAGGATTGCTCATCATCTCCTGGCAGCACCCCAACGCTGTTATTACTGTTGGTACTGCAAAGGGATCAGATCATTAAAGATTATTAGAGGGCATGGCTAAGCCTGTGAAGCTAAAAGTGCACATACTTTTAGCATCAGCAACATTCTAGGCCTCATTTGAAATCCAATGAGACCACTGGGAAAAGAAATCCTGTTAATCCCCTGAGTTTTCTCCTCTGAGATTTGCCTTATGGGAATAGTCCCAACAGGAACCCAAGCTGACAGTGGAACTTGGCTACTTGCACACTACACAGATGGAAAACCAGGACACATTGCCTAACCCAAGGAACACTTAGTATCAGTGAGGCCCTGTTGCTTGGTGTTGTATCACTGCTGGGCATGACTGGTGGCTTTGCTCCAGAGCCTGGCCTCATCCTCCTCTGACTTTTTCCTATGTTCATGGAGCTCTGCCTGTCAGAAGCAAAACCTGATTGAAAATGGGTTATTTATTTTAAGCCAAGCCGTTCGGATCAAGTTCTTAGGATGTCCACTGACTAAAATACCTGATCCCTAATCTCTGCTTAGCCTCTGACTTTGCACTTGACTTAGGAGGAGGGTGTGATCCCGCGCCGCTGGGATGACTGCGGGTGCAGCCCCAGGTCCCGAGACCACGAGCGAGAAGGTTGGCAGAGCAGGAACAAGGAGGGAAATGGGCAGCTGCCTGAAACCCAGGGGGCCAAGGCGTGATCTTCTTTGCTGGCAGGACTCAGATGCTGAGAGCAAGGTGCCTCCGGGCACCAGGATCAGCAGAAATGAGGTGCCTTTGCTGTGAGGCTGCGGAGCAGGAGCAGTGCCACAGTGGGGTGGGAAGCTCTGGACATTCAAACAAAAGAAGTGGACACAGTTAAAAGGATTTTCTGATGTTTGTTTAGCTTGGCTGCTACACTTTGCTAAAGAAAAGGAAGGTTTTTGCTAAAGTTGAAACAAACAGTAGATCAGAACATTAAATAAAGGGTTAGCAAACCTGCCAGTAGTGCTAAGTCAGGTATGCTGATGAGGTCAAAATTTAATTCCACACTGAAATTGGAAATTTCAAGTACAAGTGTTCACAGCAAGCCAAATTATATTACCTACCAAACCTCCAGGTGCTCTGAAGAGTCTCTTTCATTGTCATTCGTCCAGTCAGTATTTACAATACTAAAATCCACTACGGAAACAGAGACGGAAGGAGAGCAACTTTTTAGTCTGCACAGGGCAGACACTTTCCAGCTGGGAAAGCTGGAAGCTGTGCAGCCAGCCTGCCGTGGGGCCTCCCCTACGCTGACAAGACCTGCAGTGCCACCTAAGCATCTCCCACCGATCTTCCCCCTATCCCTGACCATTCCCTCAGCTCCTTCATTAAATTATACTAAGGATAATATAATAAGGATAGGAGTAATTTAAAAGTGCTGGTTCAGTGGGATCAAGAGGAGCAGAGGCCTGGGAGGATAAGGAGAGTGCACCCAGGAGGATTGTGGCTCACGGAGGGATGTTCAGGGGCAGGCTGAGTGGGGTGCTGGCAGGGAGATGCACAAAGCTCCCAGTGCTCTGGTATTGATGCCTTAAGTGGCCACCTAAAACACAGAGACTAGGCAAGGATTAAGAGAATAAAAGGAGGTATTTATTTGAAGGGCCTTCAAAGGTACACCCTGGGCAGCCCAGAGGCTACACCCAAGATGGACCCTGGGTCACGGGTTCTTCACACTTTTGTAAGTGGTTCATTGGTTCATTTGGTTCATTTTTGGTTCATTTGCATATCAGGGTTAATTCTCCAATTATAATCTCAGTTTCATGATGGAATTACCCCAAGTTTGCCCCCCTCTAGAGGCTTTTAGTTGACACATTTTGGGCCTGGTGTCCTTGGAGTGGGAACCTGCAGAGGTTTGTTGTGTCTGACCAGCAGGAGAGAACAGCAGCTGACAGGCCACAAGGAACTTCAGAGTTACACATCAGGCAGTGCAGGGTTTGAAAAATATAAAAGTTAAAACCTTAGGCATCAGTATCAGGCCTCTGCTGGGTGCAACACTTTAGTCCAGGCCAAAAAAATAGGCAACATAATGGAGAGATGTGGCTTCCACTCTGACAACTTCTGTCCACCTGAGGAACTCCTGAGTATTTGGTGAAAATAGAGGCATTCATCTCCTCATTACTCCTGTGGCAAAGCGAGCAGCGTGAGTAACTCCTCGCAGGGGTGAGTGAGTAAGAGATGCACAGCTCGGGTTGTGTGCTCCTTGCTCAACACTGCACTGCCCATCTGCAGCAAAGCCAGGAACAGATCTGGTGATACATCACATCCGAGTTGGTGACTTATGGGTAGTAATTACCATAATTAAGCAGTGGTCTCAAAATACTCCTTGGGTTGCGAATGCTTCTGTGCTCAAGTAAACTCCCACTTACCTAACTGAGTAAGGGCACAGCAATTCTGCCCCATAAGGCTTTGTACAGCATATTAAATTCGTATCCTCAAATTACACATCTAGTTAAAGCGCTCTTATAAGTCATTTTCATAACTGTTTGCAGTATAAACATATTACCAAGTTAAAATTAAATGAGCAATTATCATATAGTATAATATAATATAAAAATTCACTCCTTATAATACAATCTAAAATTCACCAAACAGAACAGTAGTGCTGTGTAACTAAGCAAACAGGATAGGTGTGAAATTAAACAGGATATAGATGCATTGTGCGAGAGAGATTTGGTGGTGGAAATGAGTCACCTCTTTGTCAACAGCATCGCCACCAACTACAGCTCGCTGTGCAGAGGGGAAGGGAGGCATCCAGAACTGCCGTGGCCGTGCAAAAGTGACACCAGAGCCATCCCAGCCTGCACTCAGTCACCTCTATCAGCAAGAAGTGCCACCAGCGAAGCTCAGAGATGCCCCATCCCCGCTCCATCAGCTGGCACAGCCCCAATCCACTGCCATGGGAGCTGCCTCCACCTGTCTGCAAACAGGGATGGTGCCTCATGGCTTGGAGAAGAGATGACTGAGAGCTTATGGTCAATATTGAATCCATGCAATGCCTCTGATAAATAAAGTCATACAGCGTGATGTTAGGGCTGTTCCAGTGACCTGGATCCACAAATGAGCTCTTTGGTGACCTGGTTTCACCATGCCCAAGAGGGGCAGCAGGACTGTGTCCCGTGCAGCAGCTCCTGCCCTGCAGCCAGCCTCAGCTTCACCCTCAGCTGCCAGCACAGTCCGAGGGGTGCAATCCCACTTTCAGGTGCACTGGCACAAGTATGGGAGTGGGCTGGGGTCCCAAATTCATCCCAGGGGAGCCCTGCTTCCAGCCCCTCTCACTGGTGGCCCCACAGAGAGGAGAGGGGCTGCTACATCCTGATGGTGCCCTTCTCCAAAGCACAGCACCACAGCTCCTTTCACACGCAATCCCACACCGGGCTGCCCTGGGAACATCCCACTCCTTAGGGGACAGGAATCGGGTGCCCTGACTGAAGCAGAAAAAAAGAGCTGACTTTGCTCCACGCTGTTTTGCACATTAATTGTTACATAAATGCATTCAAATATTTGTAAGGTTGATTGAAAATGTTGCTAAATCAGACTGCTCAGATTTAACCACCAGAAATTAAATCAGATAATAAACAATCAGCATTTCATTCTTACAAAAGGATGATAATTCTGTAGGACTTTGGGTTTATATTGTCTATGCACCTGCATGTGCAATGCTAGCGATAAAGTGAGATTTGATAGCAAATTGGACTGGCAGACAGTTTTTGAACATAATTGCTCAAAAGAAACCACCCGGAATCAATTTAATCATAGTGCAACTGATTTTTAATTTCCAATGGGACAAAAAAGTACCATTCACGTTAGGGTTTTACTGACTTTGGTTTGTAATCATGGAACGTCTGTATTGTAGCCAAGCTAATTAAATAAATGCTAAGTATTTCTCACTTTGTAATGCTGCAGAAAAAAAAAAAATAAAGGTGCCTCCTAATCAGCAAAATGAACAAAAGCTAATGGCCTGGCAGCACACTCAATCCGTGGTTAGACACAGCCTGTTCTTGTTGCAGTTGTGAAATTCAGGGACAATTATCAGCAGTTTCTCTTGAGGCTCTCTGGACAATTAGCAGTGGCGCTAGCAGACGGTGGGGACACAAAGCCCAACTGCCAGAAAGGAAGCACTGCTGCAAAATTCCGTCTGAAACCTGGTGTGCAGTGCCGAGATCTGTCCTGCACAAAAAGGTGCTGCCCTGGCAAAGATGGGGCGCCCAGCAGGGCATCCTGCCCTCCCTGCTCTTGCCTTTCAGGGCAGGAGAAGAGCTGTGCAGCCACCAAAAGGAGTGAGACAGAAGTGCCAGAGCCCCTTCCTCCTCCCCTGGTTGTGGAGGCTCTCGGTGTGGGTGTGGCAGAGGAAGCAGCTGCTCACAGCTGCCCGAGCAGCGGAGGGGAAAGCAGCTGTCAGGTCATGTGGTGACTGGAGAATGAGTCCAAAAAACACATGGTGTGTATTAGGAAGAGGAAAACAAACTGCCCCATAGTATCTTGGTCCTGAGAGGAAAAGGCTGAAGCAATAACATTAATTTCATTTGGGATGGGAAGTCATTTCCAGCCTGCTTTTATTCTCTAAGTGATTCTTTTTAACCAATTTTGGTGTTTGTTCTGGATGTTGGTCTCTTAGCTGGAAGCTATTAAGGCACAGTGGTCTTACAGCCCTATATCCCGAGACAGAGATATGAGATGAGACAAAACTGGATTCTTGCCTTCTCATCCTGCTTTTGATTTAGGGAGGGAGGAATTAGATCCTACATACTCATGGGGGAAGCATTAAGAATAATTTCTTCCTCCGATCCTGTTGAGCATCTTGAACAAAAGAACGTAGAGCCCGTGCATCGCAGGAAAGTGAGGTGCTTCCACTCCCCTCCGTGACTGCAGCATCCCCCTCCACCAGGACCTTGCAGGAAAGTGAGGTGCTTCCACTCCCCTCTGTGACTGCAGCATCCCCCTCCACCAGGACCTTGCCTGGCAGAAAGAATGGGTGTTTCTGATGAAGTAGCCAAAGAGCAAAATACCCCTTTCTGCTTTCGTGCTGCCTTTGTGAGGGCTGTGGGAGGACAGACAATACCTGAGCTCTCAGGATGCCTGGTAGTTCACAGCCTTCAAACAGCTCCCGGCGAGGCTGAACTGGCAGAGGGAGTTCCCCGTGAATCTGGGCTTTGCAGGACACGGCCCTGCCGGGCTCTGGGAGCCGTGTATTGCTGTGACACTTTGATCTGAGGCTCAGAGCTGAAAGAGCAGCACTGAATCACTGCCTCTGTTCCCCTGAGAGGGGAACAGAGAAGCCTGTGCTGGGTACCAAAGGATCCCACACCACATGGATAAATGCTTTGGCAGCACAGCTGAAAACCCAGGGATGCTCACGGGGGACCTCAGGGTAGGTGCAAGTTCCTGAGGGCTGCCAGCCCACATGAGGGGAACACAGAAACACCCAGGGAATTAATAAAACAGTGACAGCTCCCGAGCCCCTCTTTCTAATCAGCATAATGATGTATTTAGGGTCATAAATGCTGCCTTTTGTCCGGGAAAGTGTCCGTGGTGAAGGGGCAGCACTTAGGCCAGGAAGTCTTGCCCTGCCCCAGGCACAGGGGCACCAAAGAATGGGTGTGTATACGTTGCACATAGCAGTGCAATGCCCAGCTCATCCTTCAGGCTTTCAGCAAAACCAGCCTGCTCCACTATATATATATATTTAAGATTGATAATTCCTGTCACGAGAAAGCTCCGAGCAGTTGGCCTGGCTTTAATAAAACACAAGTCACTGGTGCCTTCTTTCTTTTGCTCAAGGGTGAAATAAAAGTTGTTGCTTGTCCTTTGTGGAGCTGGGAAAGGACGTGCATCAGAGCATTTCGGGCACAAAACCCAAACACTCACGATTAGGCTACCCCACCCTGCAGAAGTCAGCTCTGGCACAGGTTAAACAGCAACCCAGTGTTCAGGCAGGGGAGACCAGGCCCATCGAGAGCTACCACAGCCCTCACTTTTCTGGGTAATTGTGGTTAAAGAAACCCACCAGCTCCCTGGGGTTAAGATGCTCTGGGGCTCAGTCGCTTCAATTTTTCTTCACAAAGCAAGAAAACCAGAACAAAAAAACCCCACTGCAATACGCTGAAGGCATCCAGAGGCTGGAAGGCAGCCTACACCAGGCAAAGTCAGCTTTCATTCTGAATGGGTGTATTCCCCACACACACAGCCTCTGTGCCATATTATTGGAGGTGACAGACCCTTTTTTACCACACCTGTCCCACAAAACCCCAGGCAGCCTTCATAACTCCATGCAGAATTAAAACAAATTGAACTACACTTACAAATGACATCCAACACTGGTCCAATAAGAAACAAAGATTTTAAAGGGCATGGCTATTTATTTATATATTTTTTTCTTTTGAAGAGCTCATTTGAGAATAGCAACATCCCCAAACAAGCCCATAGTATTCCCGGGAAATGATACAGCTCTGCAGGATGGTTAAAATTAAACCTGTTGAAAGGCTCTCCCTCTCTTATACTCCACGGGAATTTCCTGTGACTGCTGCCTCCAGGGAATGCCTGGCAGGGAAGTCCTGGCATGCTTTATCTGTCCTGCTTTATCTGTCTTGCCCCACCCTGTCACACCAGGGAGTGGATCTGCCGGGAAAGGGCTTTGCTGGCTTACCAGGTGGGATTCCGGTGTTTAAATATCGGTGTTAAGTGCCATTTGAAATGCCCTCGGGTATCCGGCTTGATTCCCAGCAGCTGCTTCGGGAGGGTGTGGGTTTCTGGCAGGTTCTCTGCTGAATCTGCCCTCCTCGGATACCCTCGGGTCTCTAAAAGGTGCTGGGATGTGCGGGGCCCACAGTGTTCCTGGTTCAGCAGCTCAGGAGAGCGAGCACCCACGAGGCTCCCACCAAGCCAACTTTTATTGAGGTGCTCCGGGTACACGATCCAGGACCGTGGCAGAGGAGGGATGTCCTGGCTCTGGGCAGCCACTTGCTCTGCAGCATCCATGTGGCAAGGGCAGGGTGGCCACAGCAGTGGGAAAACTGGGAGAACCTTAGGAAGGAAGATGAGCCTCAGCCACTGAGCAGATCCCACACCTTCGGCTGAGCCCTGGCTACCTGCAGAGCAGGGCTGGTAAATGGCTGCTGCCTGTGTGAGCCATGAGCAAACACGTGCTCCTGGGTATGGGACAGCTCCTGCAGGAAATCACAGCACCTCACTGTCCTCCTCCTGGTTAGATTTATTTCAGTGGGGACAGCTGAGAGGTCGCAATGCTGTTCTTCCCTGTGCCCTGTGGAACAGGGCAGCAAAAACTGAAAATATGACATAAAATATGCTTGTCCCCAATGAGATGTTTCTAAAGTAAAAATACAAAACATAATAGAAAGCTTCAAATAAAATGAAACATGACAGCATCCTGTAGGGAGGAGGTGCAGGCACTTTTCTGGTTTATAAATTTGGTATCTCTTTACTTTATGGTTTATTTTTCCTCTCCTGAGACCCATGAGTCTGATAGGAACTGACTGAATATCCCCAGTGAGCTCAGGCCCCATCCTGAACAACCGACTGCCCTGAACATTACCTGCACAGGGGAGCTTTGCCAGATGTCCCAGCACAGGAACAGAGATGACACTGCTATTGTAGTACAACTGCCTTCTCCATGTGCTGCTCATTTCTTTCTCAAAAGAACCAAAAAAAGCCAAGGGCATGTTAGTTTAGATGTCCAGTGTTAAGATCTCAGACTGCACCCAGAAAAGCTTTCCCACCAACACAAGGATGAAGGTGAAATCCCTGCAATCATTTCTCCTGGTCGGAGCTCTGTGAATATCAGCAGATCCACAGGCTCCTGTGGGAAGAAGGGAAGAAGCAGAGTGTTGCCGAGTGACTTGGGAGACCAGCATGAGACTGGACATCACATAACAAGGAGTAAAAAGGAATGTTTCCAAGGTTTCCCACAGTCTCTAGGACAGCTGGGAGCTTTAAAGCCCTCCCTTCGTATCCCTCCCGTGGCTGTGTTCTGCAGAGCAGTGGCTGAACTCCTCAGGCTCACCTTCCTCCCCTGTCCCTGGGAGACCAGGCCACCACTTCAGGTGTTTCTGAGCCAAACATCAGGATGTGAAAGGGTGATGAGACACAGCTCAAAAGCTGCTTTGCTGCTCTGGAGGGAACAATCCATTTGTGAGTTGGTCACAGTCCTCTCAAGTGCCAGGACAGTCTTTAGGCTCCCAGCCCTGGGAAAAACAAAGTTTCCTGTCTGCAAAGCAGAGGGCCCTACCAAACATTTCCAAAGTGAAACTGTGACACCAGTAATCTTCAGGGCATGCAGTGAAAACTGGTGTCTGGGTAAAGTTTATGAAACAGAGAAGACTGCAGGGGAAATAGACCTCTGGAGAGAAAATGCACATTTAAGAGCAGGGCTTGTCCAGAAGCAGGGATCCTGGAAGGGGGAAGCAGCAGATTGCCTCTCACCACAAAGTTTACACAAGCAGCTGGACACATATATTCAGCTGGATGAAACAGGAGAGAAACCTTAGGAGCTGACCTGGAGAATAAGCATCAAGAAGTGCTGCAGTCCTTTATTTCAATGCAGCTGTTTCACACCCCAGTAATTTAATGCACTCTTTTTGTAATCGACATGCTGCTGCCAGGACCCACCAGAGCGCTGTGTAGCTGGTGCTGACATTGATAGGGACCCACAGAGAAGGGAAGCCCACCAGGAGCAGTCCTCAGCCATATTCCAGGGCTTCCCGAGGACTCAGCATCCAGGTTCAGAGCAAAGATAAGGAACACTCTTCTTCTAGCACTTAGGGCACCAACACAGAGATGCAGCTGAGAGTCGTCCTCTGAAACCAAACGAGGGATGCTGCTGCCTCCATTTGGCACGGGTTATTTATCAGTTTCCTGAGCACAGTCCTTTTCACTGGATACAGGATTTGCCCTTGGAGCTTACACAGATATGAAAGGAGAGGCTAAAAAAAGCACCCTGACACTGACAGGCTGATAGTGCAGGTTTGGGGGGAAAGTTAAGTGAGCCTGATAAACCAGCTCGTCACATTGGTTACGAAAGACGCATGATATTGGATCCTGTTAATTCTTAAATTTGTGTGTAACAGGATGACGATCATTCCACACTGAGCTGAGCCACCAAGCCACAGGGCACCTTCATCTGCCTCCCGTCATCCCCAGCATCCTTCCAGCAGCTGCCTGGAGCACTCTCACCACTCGTGCCCTGGCCTGCCCCTGGCCCTGGTGGATGCTGCCAAGTGTTCCTGCTGGTTGGCAGAGGTGCCAGGTGTCCCCAGAGCCGCTCTCCCCGCTGGCACAGTGTGTGTTCCCCCCAGTCCTCCAGCCCTCGAGGCGCAGCTGGGGTGACAACAAGAACATGGGTGATGCTTAGGACAGGACCCCATCCTAGGGATGCTGGAGGTGGAGCTTTGCACCACACTGTCAAACCAGAGAGTCCTTTAATGTCAGGTTTCATTAGAGTCTGGAGATGCCCAAGCCCTCCTGCAGGAGCAGCAGCACATCTGAGAGGTGGATCCCTTGCCAGAAAAGCTGCCAAACTCCATGGATTGCTGTCCAGTCGTGACTTTTCCAATATCGCTCTGCCCCCTCTGCCTTACCATAAAATGGCTTGTTTTGCAGTCCTGCGCTTTGGAAGCTTCCCTAATCTTTGCTGCACCTCCCACAAGTGGGAATCTCCCTAATTTCCAGGAAGCCATTGAGCAGACTGGTCTGCAAGGGGAATGGAGCGGGGTGGATGAGGGAGGCACAGGAGCTGCCACTGTCCCAGCCTCATGACGCCCACAGCAGAGGCTCCCCCATCCTCCCACCCCTGTGCTAGCACCTCCCATCACCCTTCCTTCGGGCCCTGTCACCCTGCCCCTGCCTCCTGTCCCCGCCTCCTGCACTTCACTGACCTCCCCACAGAGATTTGTCACTTCTTCAGCGCTCTGATAGTCAGGCCATGCTCTCCTCCCCCCAGTGTTTTTTGTCCTCCTACAATGTAACTTAGTGTGGGATATGCCCTGGCCTCTCTCCTGCTACCTTCCTTTGGGAATATTAAGGAAAACAGTTAATTATATTTTTTTTTCCATTTACTAGTGGCCAGCTCACATCAATAAATTATCCTTACCATGTCGTGCAAGTAAATTGGCTGTCTCCTCTTGAGACCTTTTCCCTTGCATGTCTGAAGAGTTTCATATTTACCTTGATCTCTTGCACAATATTTCTTTCATTATTTATTTTCCTGCTGTGTGTTTGTCTGTGTGTGTGCACACGTGCGTGTTACTTCTTTCACTCTCTCCCCTCTACTCTGTACCACCTCCCTCCCTTCTCTGGGGTGGTGTTTTACACTTCACATACACCTCTCTCTTATCCTTGATTATTTTCTGTTCTTCCACACTCATTCACAGTGCCCTGCTTTAACTCCCATGGTATTTATTCCCGTGTGGCATATAAAACCTGTGGACAGGCTGTGATTTATGTGCCACTGCTTTTCATCCTCTGCCAGCCCACTTCATGCCTTTTCTCTCCTTTACCATGTGTGTTTCAAACTCACCCATACTTCTCTTTTTTTCCTGTGCAGTTGCATTGGAAGCGGGTATCTCTGTATCTCCCTGTTTGGGAACTGCTTCCACCTCCCTTTTGGATTTAGTGGAACCACAGGCTCTGCCTCTCTCAGGTGAGAGCTCCAAATAGCTGCAACAAGCACCAGGAGCACCTGTCTGACCCAACCTTAGCTCACAGTGCCCAGCAGTGAGGTAGGGATGCCTGGCTGTGGGCTGGCTCCACACCACACTGTCCAGGGGCTGGACAGGAGTTAAAAAGAGCGAGGTGGAGCCGAGCCACCGCAGAGCTCTCCCCGATGCTGCAGGAAATGGTTAAACTGCGAGGGGTGCCCGCGGGGCTGTGAAAGCAGAGAAACCCAGGGAAGGGCAAAGTCGTGAATCTGCTCTTTCCTCTGGAGATCAGGCAGGGCCGGGTTTATCTCAGCCGTGCCAGCCAGGAGATTGTTTAAGCCATCCTTTAATCTGTCCCAGGAGTTAGGGTGGGCCTCCGATTTGAATCACCAGTCCCATATACCATTGTCCTAATGCCTCTTATCTCAGTTATTTCTAAACATTCCTCAGCAGCAATTACACCTTTCCTCTCCAATCTCCCCCAAAGCATCCTTTACTGTTTACCAGCATTGATTTTCTGCATCCCATTTTATTTATGCCTATTGTGCCTTGAATTATAAAGTAAATGGCGAATTTGCAGACTCCGGCATGTTCCTGAGTCCCTTTGCGTGTCTGTTCTCGTTCCTGCCTCTTCCATACACCACAAATTGCTTTCATTAGTGAAGCTACTTTAAGAACTTCCGGAGGGGAGCCTTGAAGAGGAAGTGCACATCCTTATTTTATCATGTCTAGCACCTCTGTTTTATTTTATCAGAGGGCAGATGTGTCCTCTTGTACTTCCTCGAGGTACTTCTCTCCTCCTCTCTCCATGGATTTCTTGCTAAATAAAAAGAAAAATGCCTCCTAACGTGGAAACATTCTCCTAATCTGGGCTCCCAGAGCTGAGGCTTCGCAGTCACAGGAGGTGATGGGGTATCAGGTCTTGGGTCTGTTTGCACGGGATGACCTCCCAGGACAAGTCATTGATTTAAGAGCCAGTAGTGGGCTAAAAAGCGGTCTGGAGACTGGTATGGGTGGATAATGACTATCAGTGATCGCTCTGCACAGTTCAGTAAAGCCTTAACGGATACAGATCTACTTGTGCCCACTTAAGAACATCTTCTAGACCACAACTGTCCAGCAAAACATCAGCTGGGTCTTTGGGATGGACTTCCTCTGACCAGAGTGAGGTAATTGAGCTAGGGACAACCTGGAGAAATCAGAGCTGCTGTGGGAAATGACAGGCTCCAATAACTAGAAAATGTAAACACACATGGAGAAAAACCTCAAGTGTCGATGCCTTTGGTTTGCTTAAACACGTTGCTTCCATTCTATTTTGTAAGGCACAGATTTCTTTTTCCTTCTTGACAAAGATTCTGCCTGTCCTTTCTTTCCCCCACTGCCAAACGTTGCTGCTAACTGCCACTAGAAGAAGCAACAGCAGAGGGGAACAAAGAAACTATTGTCAAACAAAAGCAGGCATAAATAAATGGAGGTTTCCTGGGGTACTCCTAAAAACTAGACAAAACCTTCTTTCTCTTCCAAGAGAAACCATTTTGTAATGAATCATTCATTCCCCGGGGGTTATTGTTCAGCTGATGAATGTGCATAATGCTCAGTTACATCGGTGCAGGTGCTGCGAGGGGAGGGTACAGCACAGAACAGAGAAAACGTGTCAGTTCCAGGATGCCGCACAGATCGCAGCATCTGCCCTGCTAGGAAATGACCTGAAACTATGGTTTCAATTTTCCCTCTTCAGCTAAAACAGACCTTGTTTATTGGTTATTACGATGCAGAGATTTATATATTAACGAGCATCTTTCCAATAACTTCCATATCTCTGAATCAACCCCCCAGCAGGCTAATAATAGCAAGGCAGCTCCATTTTTACCAGCTTGGAAATATTGAGGAGGGAAAGGATGTTGCTAAAGGTTTGTGAGTCTCTGATGGGATCAAGTCCTGCTTTCTTGGAAGGCAGTTTGGTGTTTGAGCTGTAAGGTTTTAGGGATGAGCTAGGCCTATTCTATGGGCTTTTCCAGCAGGACCCCCACCAAAGCCCCGTGGAGGTGAAGGAGGGGTTGTACCTTCAAGGGCAGCTGCTGTGGGCTTGGGTGCCACCAGCTTGCTGGGCAGTGACCCAGCACCTTGCCCCGGTGGGAAATCAGAGGCGAGCTGAAGCTGACCACTGACTGCCAGCATGGGATTTTCTCCCATGGGAGAAAGCCTGCAGACACCCAGCCCTCTGAGGAGCTGCTGGCTTCAGTGGTGGGATGGTTCCTCATCAATCCTTGCTGGCTGTTCTGCAAGCCGAGACCAAGAAGAGGATGTCAGGCCTGGAAGCTGGAGGCAGCAGTGGTTTGTCAAGCCCCTCCTAAAGTCCACCCAGATGAAGTTTACTCAGCTTCCACCCACAGCCAGTTGTGACTTCCTTGGCACGTTTTGCAAGGTGTGTCTGATGTGAACATCTGCTCCCAGCAGCTGGTTGATGTTATGACATGCTTTTGGTCCTTAGGAAGAGCCCGTGGTACCAATCCATTTCCTCGCACAAGTGCATCTGTATGATCAGTGATCCTTGGGTATGAGACTGCCAGTGGGGGTGCCCCAAGCTGAGGGTCACCCCTGCTCTCAAGCAGGTAGAGCCACCACCTTGTGTCTCACCATGTGGCCTTTGCCATCAGAGAGGACTCCACCTCCTGCAGGTGTTTCTCTCCTGTGCTGTGCCCTTCTCGATGGTCTTCCAGCACCGTTTACAGCTGGGCTGTAGGACCCCAGGTCGAGCTCAGCTGCCTCTCCCCTCCACATACTCAGAGTAAGGCATTTTGTCCAGGCTGTGAGGCAATTTTGGGGGTATATTCTGTCCCCCTCTCTATTTTCTCAGCATCCTTTTAGGGATTGGACAGCAGACCTGGCCACAGCATGCGCCATCACTGCCTTTGGTTCCTGTAGTGCAGGCACAGAATCCACACTGTTTCTTGCTCTGCACCTCACAGCATCCCATTAGCCCTGTTTGCGACGCTGCTCTTCTGAGAGTCGTCTCCAGCCGCTCGCTTTACAATCATCGGATTTATAACAAGCTTGACCAAACCCCAATCTAATTTGAAATTGTGCTAAAGCACTTTTATATTTACTTTAGTAATGAAATAAAATTTCGGTTCTGTTTTTAGAGTGATTTATTTCGGCATGGCTACTGGTACAATATCTCATTTGTGCTTCATAAATTGCCACAGGCAGGAACAAAACGCGAAAACTGTTTTCAGCAAATTACTTCTAAAGAGGATGTTTTCCCCCGTACACTTACGCACAGAGATTTACCTTTTCAAAACTAACCAGTGATTTTGGTGCTCAATCTGATACCTGATCTTTAGAAAAGGGTGAATAGACATCTTCTGATTGTCTACCTGTATCCAGTATGGCTTAGACTGGATACCTAAATGTAGTGCTACATTAAATGATTTCTGAAGCTGTGGACAAAAGTTATTTAAAAATAACTTTTTATGTGATCAGAATGCGGTCAGCTACTTTAGCATCATGGTAGCAGTGTAAGATGTCCCTGACAGTTATGTTTCTAGCCCTAAGTTTTCCAGCAGGATCTGATCTCCCACTAAGGACCAGGATAGGTGAAGAGTTCAAGGCAAGGAGTCTCCACAAAGGGGATGGAGAGGGTGGGCTTCAATTTTGAAACTCATTTTCCCCTTTGGTCCATCAGCGCCCAGATTTATTAACCTTCCCAACAGGCTGTAAAGCCCATCTATTTCCCTGCTCCAAGCTAAGGCTATTGCTAAGGGTGTGAGCTGAGGAGGAATTATTTATGGAAGGCCCTTTGTCTAAGTTTATGCTGTTATTTTTAATTTATGTGGTAGGCGCCCAGTGTACTGCTGAGATGCCTAGAGATGCATTTAAAAAATTTGAATACATAAATAAATAAAATACTCTGTACTCAACCAGACCTAAATTATACAGCACAAAGGGAGGAGCAATTCAGTAGACATTAGGAAAAGCACCAAAGGAGCAGAGCAGACCAATGCTTCTTGCAGACCCAAGAATTCTTACCCCTGAGCAAGCAATAGAGAGGAGCTGCAGCTGGCAGCCCAGATTTTGGGTGGTGTTGCAGCCCATCATCCGGCCTGTCACTTGAGAGCTGAGTGCAGGTCTGCAGCAACCCCAAACCCCATCAAAGTCAGTGCTCTGCCTAAAGAAGCCGGTGGGTAACCCAGCCACAGGTGGTGAAACCCTGGCCCCTACGGAACTGAGTGATCCTTGGCCAGCAGCTGGTAGGGAAACCAGGGTTCCACCAACTGACTTAATCCGTTGTGTAAGTCAGCTCTAACTGCTGGATGAATCCATTGTAAGGCACCCACCACTTAAAAGGCAGATGTTTAAAGAATCAGAAGACATCAGGCAAATAAACATCAGCTGGCCTATCAACAGGATGACTCTGATTGATGGTGCAGAGATGACAGTGTGCACTAAGTACAGCGTACATCGATAAACGCACGCAATCAGAGGCAGCAGAACATTTGTGAACGTGATGCAACAAGCAGAGTGTCACAAATGTAACCAAGAGCTACGCTGGCCTGTGATGGGGTATCCATAAACATATATAATTATACATAATGAGGCTATACCATGCTGATAATACACCGTACTTGTTGGATATGTTATCCCTGACAGCATCTCACAAGCAGTGTTGTGATGTTCTTGGCTAAACTGTACAAGTGAAAAATATAGAATAATAAATATATGCATTTTGTGTCCTTTCATTTGTGCATGGGTTTAATTCAAATTAGAAGGACGCACAGGACCAAAGGCAGAACACGTCAGCAGCTCTGCACACATCTTGCTGTGGCCCAGGAGCACCTGGAGCAGAGGCTGCAGTGTGGGGAGGGGGCTCGGGGCCTTTGCTAGACAACAAGCAAACCCACGTCATGGAATGCTTCGCAGCAGTGAAAGCGTGGATGGAAAACCTCCTGGCCTGGGTTTCCCTGGGGCGGGTTTGCACTGCGACCACAGATAATCAACATTACTGAGCTATCACTTAAGCAAACCAGCTCAGGCAATTTTACCAGTTTGGTGAGCGTGGCTTAGGCTCCGATGACCACAGACTTTTGTCTTGGCTGCTGAGAGCCCCCGTGGCTATCACTGCCGTAGATGCTGTGCTCAGATCTGTAATTCAAAAGGCACCAGCATGGCTGACCTACCCAGGCTGTGATGGCATCTCATGGCTGTGCTGGGGGCTTGGCCTCAGGAAGCAAAGGCGGCAGCTCCCCCTTAAAAACACTTTATTTCTTCAGGGCTTTCTGTCTGCACTTTGCATTTCACCCAGCCCAGGGTTTGGGCTGGCACAGGGCACCTCTCCTCGAGCAGGTGAGCATCTGTGAGCATAGGAGGATTTCTGAGGAATCCTTCCCAAAAAGTGCCAAGCTGTGGCAGAAGCCAAGCCATGAGCTAAGGACACACTGCACAAGCTCCTGATGTCAAAACATAATCAGAGAAAAAGGATGTGACACAGGAAAGGCTCTCGTTCCTCACCTACACCTCCAGCTCACGTGGGTCGTGAGGAAGCATCTGGCCCTGGTGGCAGAGCCCAGCTGGCAGCTGCCACCCCTGGGGACACGGATGAGGCCAGAGACAGGCCCCCAGTGCACTGCTCACCCCAGCTCAACCAGCTGCTGTCACCACAGCTGGGACAGGTGGCACAGCCCACAGTACCCCACCAAGCCCCACGCTCCTGCCAGGTTTCCCCTGTCAAACCTCCCCTGCCCCACTGGAAACAAACACTCACTGTGGCAACAGCCACTGCCCTCCACTTTCCAACCTGTGGCTCCCAGTGACGGACTAAGCCAGCCTGAGCAATGAGGAGGATATATTTGCCATTAAGTGCATGGGCAGAAACACCTGAAACTGTAATTGATGGAGGCATTGATCTCATTTGCTGATGTGAAGCAATGGGCATCTTCTGTCTAAGAGAGGATGTCAGTTTGCATTGCACAATTTGGAAGTTTTATTTCCTTTGTTTTGAAAGAAGCCATTAGGAACCAGATGGCTCAGGGATTTGGTAATGGAATATGAAACCTCTCATCTCTCCATCGACCATTCAAATATGACCTATTGTGTTAGTCATAGAAAAGCATCAGATTACTCGCTGGTGTCTTACACAAAATGAGATATCTGTCCTCTTCTGCAACCCAGCTCCAGCTGAACAGATTTTTCTGTTGAAATAGTAGGATTTTGTTCCAGCAATTTGACTTTCAGCTTTAAAAAAATTGAGTCTTTCTGGACTGCGAGCTGCAGTAAGCTCCTTGCTGGGACAAAGCTGAGCCTGGCTGCTGCCTCATCCCTGACACAGATGTCTGCCAGTGACACAGGGGAGGGATACCTCTGAGAGGTCTTGAGGGCTGTGTAACTCGTGAGTGAAAGTTCCTTATGCACAATGCTCGGCCAATGCTCCTCAAAGAGGAGAATGTGCTGGAACGGGCCTGTGCCTTTATCAGGATGACTTCTTGGGAAAAGAAGTAGAAGTGATGAAACTGCACATCTCAGCTGCTCTGGGGCGAGCCCTGCGAGGAAAGGTTGCGTGATGGTGAATGGAAGAGAATCAGAGGTAGCCCTCAATGACAAAATACTTTTATTATCCTTTCCCTTTAGTGGAGATGCTTTGAAATTTTCAGTCTCTGTGCTGCCAGCTGGAGGGTGAGGGACGAGAGTGGTGAGGGAATATCCTTGATCAGGTCCATGGCTCGGTCCATGACCCACACAGTGGCTGAACACAATGCCAAACCAAACAATCTCTCTGTCATGGTCAATCAAATGTCATGGAACAACAGGGACTCATAACAAAATACTGGTAAATATAGAATTAGAGAATCACAGAATCATTTATGTTGGAAAAGACCTTTAAGATCACTGAGCCCAGCCATTATCCCAGCACTTCCAAGTCCACCACAAAACTGTGTCCCTAAGTGCCACATCTACACATCTTTTAAATACCCCGAGGGGTCCGACCTCGGCCACTCCGCTGGACAGCTCGTACCAGTGCTTGATAACCCTTTCCATGAAGAAATCTTTCCTAATACCCAGTTGAAACATTCCCTGGCACAACTTGAGGCCATTTCCTCTTGTCCTATCACTTGTTACTTGGGAGAAGAGTCCAACCCTCACCTGGCTACAACCTCATTTCAGGGAGCTGTAGAGAGCAATAAGGTCACCCCTGAGCCCCCTTTCTCCAGGCTAAACACCCCCAGCTCCCTCAGCCTCTCCTCATAGGATTTGTGCTCCAGACCCTTCCCCAGATCTGCTGCCCTTCTCTGGACACTCTCCAGCCCCTCAATGTCCTTCTTGTAGTGAGAGGCCCAAAACTGAACCCAGGATTGGAGGTGTGGCCTCACCAGTGCCCAGTGTAGAGGGATGGTCACTGCCCTGGTCCTGCTGGCCACACTGTTGCTGATCCGGGCCAGGATGTTATACTTGGGTGTATTGGGTTTTCAAGGCCAGGTTTTGGTTGCATTCATAAACACAGGAAAAGAGGAATGAAACAGGACAGCAGAGAAGAGAGAAATGTGCCTTCAATGTATTCAGCTTTTCCCACTCACAGCAAACCTCTGCTCTTGTACGCGCTGGCTCTCTTCTTGGGCAGCTAAGGAAATTAAGCTTTAATGAAAATGTGCATGTTGTGGTTTAACCCCAGGTGGTAGCCAAGCTCACAAAGCCACTTGATCACTCTTTCCAGGTGGGATGGGTGGGGAACAGAATCAGAGGAGTAAAGGTGAGAAAATTCATGCGTTGAGGTAAAGACAGTTTAACAGGTAAAGCCAAAGCAGCACTCACACAAGCAAGGAAGGAATTCATTCATTGCTTCCCATGGGCAGGCAGGTGCTCAGCCATCTCCAGGACAGCAGGATTCCATCATATGTAATGATGGTTTGGGAAGACAAACACCATTGCTCTGAATGTCCCTCGCTTCCTTCTTCTTCCCCCAGCTCTATATGCTCTGGGACATCCCTGTGGTCAGCTGGTGATAGCTGTCCCAGCTCTGTCCCTTCCCAACTCCTTGTGCACCCCCAGGCTCCCGAGGGGCAGAAAAGGCCTGGACTCTTTGTAAGCCAACTATTAAAACATACAGGAATTATCAACACCCTTTTTTTGGGTTACACAAACCCAAAACACAGCCCCATGCAAGCTACTGTGAAGAAAATTAACTCTGTCCCAGCTAAAACCAGTGCAATCCTCCCACGTGCCCTCCTGGCCTCGAGGACAGGACCAGAACCCTGAGCAATGTTTGGTGGAAGACAGAGCATCTCTGACACGGGATCTGCTCGGGCACAAATGTCATCAAACTTGTAAAATCACTTGTGTTCCTTTGCAAAAGTGAGGTCCCATCCATGGGTGCATTGTGAGTTTGGGCATGACCCTTGCTGTGCACAGATTCTTGCTGGCCATTGCTCTTCTTCAGGGACTTTGGGCAAGGCAGAGTCAGTCCATACTCCAGCAGCATTCCTGAAAGAGATGGAACAGGCCAACAGCGGCTACTGGCAGCTGAGACATGCAGTGAGAACCAGAGGCTAAGGCTGGCAAGGCACAAATACACAGCTGAGGATGGTGGTACATGAAGAAGAATGGAGGGGCTGCACTGATCTCCTCATTTACAGCAGATGGAGGAAAAGAGAGGCTGCAGTGGCTCAGGCTGTGCAGCTGTAACTGCAGGGAACAGCCAGAGATGCTCTCCCACACGGATACTAAAATATATTACAAAACAGAAAACGCCTGACATGTTTTTAATAGAGACAAAATTTGCTGTCCTGCTCCCCTTGCCATAAGCCTCAATAACATAATGTAAAAAGGGGGAAAAAAAGGGTATGATCTCATGCTCAGCGATTTATCTGAGTTGCTGAGCTCAGTCCAGCTCTTAGTGGGCAGATCCAGGCTCAGTGAGCATCTGCACTCTCCTGACCTGCTGCTGGTTTCCTCAAGAAAGTCTGGCACTGACGACCCAGACCTTCCCCACAGGGGTTTTACTTTCCATTTCAGGGGCAGCAGAGCTGAAGGGATAGAGACTGGAGTACTCTTTATTTGTAGAGGTAGCTCTTCCCAGGTGAGGAATTAGATTTACTGGTGGGGTAGTCTTGCTGCGTGGTTTTGTGCCAGTGAGGGTTAGAAAGGTCCACGCCTGTAGAGACAATGTATTTCACACATCCAAGCTTCACTTAAAAACAGGCAAGAGAAATAAAAGTGATAGGAAGTAATGAGCAGGAAAGCCAGCAAAAAACCAGTTGAAATATATTTAAACCCACCCCAAAAGGGTGTGTACCCTTAGGACTAGTGGGTCCACCACGAGAGGTTTTGCACTGATGTGACTCGTGCTACTGCTTCATCTTTTCTGTCCATTTATCTATTTTCCATCCCCAAAGGCCTTCGATGGGGAGGAGAGGCAGCCGCCTTGACCAGTGTCAGGGCACAGAGGGACAGAAGTGTGGGACTGAGAGCAGGCACAGTTCTGTCCCCTGCAGGCAGGTGTCCTGTTGGCTGCCACTGTAGGGTGGGGATGTCCCTGTGACTGGAAAAGCAGCCAGCCCTTCACCGCCCTGGCCACGGTGGAGAACATAACATGGAAAATATTTCCATCCCTCTGCCATCTTGGCTACGTGCTGCATATTCATCATCTTTATATTTTCTCTACTTTAATCTCCCCCATTTGCATGTACACAGGTCCAAATGATAACAATTACCATAAAACAATCGCGTCGTCGCCCTACCAATAAAAACTGCTCTGTTAATCAGGAGACTTTCAGAGGCATCATGCCTGAAAGACCTCATTTTAACCTGGCAGGCTGTACAGGGCAGCAGATAAATTAGCCCAGATATGATTGCATGCCGAAATACATTGATTTAAGATTTTTCCCATTCAGCCTGACAACTTGTCTAAATAAGCTCGTGCCTGAAGAAGACAGCTTGCAGACATGATGCGAGTGACAGGGCATTGCAAATATAATGCAGCACTTCGCAGGGCGAGGGAGCAAAATCATCACAGAAGGGATTAGAGGGACAAAAGACAGGGTTAAAAATAAACAAAAGCAGGAACTCCAAACAGCGCAGCTCTCAGATTTCACCCTGATTTTCTTATTTCATTTCTAATTGCTAAGTCACTATGGGGAAAAAGCAATTACTGATCTGCTATCATTCACCTTGTCATCTTTAGGTCTTCATTAGTAATTCCATCAACAGTCTTAGCATTTAGCTCCCATCCTGTGATTCTGAGTGTCCTAATCACGCTGTGATGGTTCAGGGTGCCTGAGGAGCAGGGAGCAGAGACCATGCCTTCCCCTGTGCTTGGACAAACACAGCACCTTAGATGTGGATTGTCAGAAGTGAGTGACTGAGATGGGTTCCGGTCACTGCCGGTGCTGTGGGCTCTGCCCGTGCCATTCCCACAAACATTTTCAACAATAGAAACACTTGAGAAAGACTAAATCCTTTTTGGAAAAGCATCCCATGAAGCATGCTGTAAATCAGCCCTATGCCACAAAGGTTTTAACCACGCATGTTAAACCCCAGTACTTTTCCTCACCAGCAGCACACGATGCCAGGTGAAAGAGCTGACACTGCTTGCAGCATTAGAGTTGATATAAAATAATATGCATATTTTGATACACTGTGCAATGCCATCCATATTATAAATATTAAGTAGCTGCTGGATTCTCAGCACAAGGCACAGGCAGAGGGAGGATTTATGGAGGAACTTCGCTGGAGACTTTACCACCCAGAGGGCTCAGGAGGGCTGAGACTGGGGGAGGTGGAGGTTGAGGCAGCTGGTGCCTGGGAGCCCCTTGGCCCTGCGTGGGCACATGAAGAGCTGGGCTGTGTGTGGACATGCTGCTGGAGTGAGCCATGGTGGAAAGATCCTCTTCTCTACCTGCAATGTACCAGCTGGGTCCCAGCTCCGTCTCTGGGAACAGCTTCTCTGTAAATCCTCAGAGAAGCCTTCTCCCCAGCCTCCCAACCCACCTTTTGCACTTTTTTCCCCCCTGAGAGAAACCTGAGGGACTTTTTGAGTTGCCTCCATTGCACCTCAGCCTGAGGGTCTTCCCCTCTGCTCCTTGCTGGGATAATCCCTGTGCTCCGTGAGGCTCAAGGGCAAAGCTCAGAGCAGAAGGCGTTTCTCAGGACATGAGGACAAACCTGCAGCTGTGGATGTGCCTATCATTTCTGGAGTTACTTTTTGAGGTTTGTAGTGCACAAATATTGCCATTTAGAGCTATAGAAAAGTCTGTGTTTATATGCTTCAGAACAGGCTGTGGGTAAAGCCTTGTGTAAAAGAGGTTTGTGGTCTAACAAAGCCCTGACAACACGTGATTCCTGTGAAGACTGTGGCCTTGGTAACAGAGGAACTGAGAGGAAAGCAGGGGTTTTCTGTGTATGCTGGAGCACCAGTGGAAAACCCTTCCCCTTTGTGTGCAGACATTCCCCAAGGTGTAGCACGTGCTGCGCAGGGGCGTGGGACCCTTGCCTTAAAACCCACCCGTGACACCCCAGCCCGCATATTCAACTTCAGATCCCTCTTACCAACCGTGACCTGGCTCCTTTCTGCATTGGCTCACGACATAACTGGGCCCCCACTGTCCAGAGACCATGAACTTTTCATCTTACACCCACATGGGGTGGCGACCCACGTGAGGTAGTGAGGAAAAGCCAATTAAAAAACCGTGCTGTTGAGTTCCCTGGTGCTGTGATTCATTAAGTGTTAGTCACCAGCACGGCTGGGAGAGCTCCCTGGGTCCAGCAGGACAGGGGAGAGCTGCTGCAGGTGTGTGGCTATCAGGAGCATCACGTGGGCTTTCAACACCCGCTTCCTGCTCCTGCTCGGTTATTGCAGCTCACTGACATCTGAGGAGGGTGGGGGATCTGGGAATGCCTCTCTGACACTGTAATTATCATTTATTTGATCATCCCTTGCCTTGGATCCTTATTAAAGCATTTCAGACATGATGCAGTTTTCTCTAGTGGACCAATAAATTAAGGAGACATACATTTTTGGAGTAAGCATTTTAGTAAACAAACAGGCTGGGGGAAAAAAATTTAAAAAAAAATCTCTGGGAAGATGGTATTGATGAAAAAACAGTCTCTGTTCATGGGAAGCTGCTCATGTCAAATCAGTGAGAGCAATTCAGCTGCCTGGAAGACAGACAGGGAAGGGCTCATGTGAGGGGCAGAGGGTGCTGCCACAAACACACCCCACGATTGCTGCGGGGGAAAGGACAGGTCTGTCTGTGTGAGGGGTGGCAGCGGGCTGCTCAGAGGTGACTCTCTTCCATTTTGTTTGGAGGTTTAATTACAGCACAAAGGTGCTGCCCAGTCATCCTGGGAGATCCGCCTCTTCCTGAAGCCAGAGCTTTGATATGCAGGGGGAAAAGGGTTATACCCCGTGCTTCAGAAAATACCCAGAACCAAGGGCTCTGCTTCACGTTCTGAACTTCTCTTGGTCAGCACTGTGTGCCAGGAGGCCCTACAAAGCCCTGCTGAACGAGTTATCTCTTCTCTGGGTTCAGAGCACTCATATCCCCTGGAGGGCGTCCCTCTGATCCCTCCTTCGTTGCTCTGGCCCAGCATAAAGGCATCCTGCTGATGGGAACAGAGGCATGACAGCATTGTAACTCCAAGAGCATTTTTGCCTGCAGTCACTCGAAATTGGAACTTTTCACCCACCACAGTTTGTCTGCACTGCTCTTGCATGTGTCCAGCTTGGGATCCACAGACACTCCTCTGAATTCAGATGGCTGGTTCACTCCTGCACTGGTTTTGTTTCTCTGCAGGATTTCTTTGGCATAGGAGCATATTTCTCTTTCTCTCTGTCCAGGCTATGCATAGTCCACAGGTTCTTGCAAATTCTTCTGCACAGCAATGCAATGCATTAGATTTTTGCACAACCTTTACCTACACAGGGGTTAGTTTATGCTGGCTGTCACAGGCTGTGCCTCTTCACATGCCATTTTTTGCTAGAGTCTGACTTTGAACTTCACATGACCCGTCGTGTCAAGCCCTTACCTGCAGCATCTTGATTTTTTACTTTGTCCCTTCTGTCAAGGCACTGTCCTCCTCCTTCCATGATTTACCTCTCTTTCTTGACAAGCTTTCATTCTTTGTCATGCAGTAATTCCGTGCCTTCCCTTAATCTCTCCTGGAAGGTCTCCGTCCAAACCTTCGTTATAACACAATCTTACGAAAGACTTTGCTCCTAAAATCATGAAGGTATTTCTGCAGCTGCAAAACCCTTGCCAACTGTTCTTCCCTTGCCTGCACATGCAAAAAGAGGAAGGTACCTCTCCTCTGTTTCCTGTTGACATAACACACCCCACGCCGAAGCTTCTGCGCTGCATTTTCACAGCTGAGGTATCTGCAAATCGTTACGAACGCGGTGTTTACCGCAAGGAGCAGAAGAGCTCTTTTTCTGGCCCCAAGTGCTTGTGCGTAGCCCTTGGCCGTGGCTGAGCCTCTTCCAGCCACTCTCCAAGTCTGTAGCATTTTAGTTCCTGCTGGGAAGGTCTGGCTGCCTTAACGGGGTCCTCCTCCGTCCCTTCCCAGTTTGAAGCTGTTTCCTGTTGCTGAGGCGAATGCAGGTCCTAGCTCAGGGTCTGACTGGCAGCAAGTCCCCTCCCTGGGGGTCCAGATCAGGGATGTGCCCAGATCAGGGGTCCAGATCAGGGATGTGTCCATTCCTGGAGGCTGTGCTGCAAGAAAGTCCCTTTGGGGACTGGTCTTGCCGCTGCTCCTGCGGCAGCGTGGTGCCACTCGAGACCGGGTCCGTCTCTTCTGCATATTCATTAACAGCAACATAAAGAACAGATGGCACCTTCTCCCCTTCGTGCACCGAAATGAAATTTGATATTATTCTCTGCTCTTTGTTATGAACAGCTTTAAATTACATTAGAGGCCTCAGGATTTGCAGGACACGTCATCCCTTATCGTGCAGGGCAGGGAAAACAAACACTGCTGAGCTCGCTGCCCAGTGACTCATTCATGGGGGATATTTTACACGGGGGGATTGGCTCTTGGTCAGTGCTCGTTCAAGGGCCTGAGCACTCCTTCGGCTGGACGGGGTGATAGGACTGGGAGGGAATGCCAGGATAACAGAGTTTTGTTTTGGAGAGCTAAACTGAAATAGTCATGGGACCAAAAAAGGAAAAAAAAGAGAACCAGATTTCAAGGATAAAATTAGTCACTAAGATATTTGCATTTTCATGTTCAGTCACATAGGTAGGGGATTAAATGCAAATTAATCATTGAGAAGTCTCAGGATAAATATTTAGATACATGGAAATGATCTCCAGATTTCTATTCCAAGACAAAATACTTAAGAGGGCGTTGAGAAATGGCCAATATTGGGAACAACTGCTGAGAAATGAGTAAAAGCCAAAGTTCAGTTTTACAACAGGATGTGCTGTTAGCCCTGCAATGCCTGTGAATAGCCCCCGACTCCAGTGGATTTACAGCCTGACCTGAACAGTACTCAGGTTCCCGCTTGCCTTCTGCACAGGAGCACACTTCAGCCTTCTTCATACTCAGCAGAGGTATAGGAATTTATTTTTGCATTTTTGCTTTCACGCAGAAATTTTTGTTTCACCACAAAAGCATTTATTTCTACTGAGAATCTCTGGAAACACCCATGGCCTCCCTTCCTCAGAAACATCATATCTACACTCTCAATGGTAATAAAGTGGAATTTGCTCTGATTTGGCTCTCCATATGGCCATCATTAATTGTGTCATCGTTCCTCAGTGCTCTGGACACCCAGTTTCCCCAGTCACTTTTATTGTCTTAGAAAAAACCTGAGCACTTTTCATGTAGATAACAATATTTCAGCCACTTCGTCCAGCTGCTTTGGGTATCACAACACTCCATGGAGTTCAGCCCATTGATTGAAAAGTGAAGAAGGAAGTTTGTTGACATGGTCCAGGAGTAAGGAGCACATTAAACACAGGAGGGGGAATAAAAGCCACTTGTTCCGAGTCCCAACCCTCTTACCCAGGGCACATAACATTCCCCTGTCTTTACCTGCCAGGGGTACTGCAGGTGTGGGGAAGTTGCTGTCACATTCCTCTTCTTCCCTACATTGCTGACTTCAGTAGGCTTTGTCCGAAATCGGAAGCATTTCACACCTGAATTTCACCATTTTTAACACCACTTAATTTTAGGTGAGTGGCAAAGCTTTGTCTTTTATCAATATGCAATAAAGGGTGTTGTTTCCCTGCATTTTGTTGTGCTTTCCCCACTCCTTTATCACTGGATTCGAAGTCAGTGTTAATCTGGTTAAACTGAAGCTGATTAAAAACCCAGCTAATGAATAAAACTCAGCAGCAGCACACGCAATCTTTCTGGAAAATTCCTGCCAAGTTCCCCACCTCTGCGAGGACTTTCCTCTCTGTCTGTCCATCAGGAGAAGAGTGGCTAGACCCACAGCAAGGGGAAATGTATCGAGCAGGCTGATCACCCTGTTCCCAGCCCACAATCTGCATGGCCAGGGTCACAGTCTTCCTCTTTTGATGGTTTCAATTAAAGGCAAAACTTTTCCTGGTTGAAAACATGTTTTTGCACTTTTAAATTTGTTAGCAGTCACGCAGCCAGATCTCAGGCTTTCATCAAAAGCTCTGTGGCACTTGGTATGCCAGCTAAAGCACACACTCCTGGAGATATGTGAGTTTATGGACATTTCAGCCTTCTTTTGATCACTTCACTTATTTTTTTCCTCATTGCTTTTAAATAAGTTTGCTTTAACTCTTACCTTGGAGATATGACACAATTCTAAAATAATTTTTTGTCAAGAAAATCCACATTTGATAAAAAATATTGTATGAGTTTTCTGACTGGCATTCTCACAAACAGCAGAACAACTCCACCTTGGTCCTGTGAAATGATGTTTGCTTCTAACTGAAAGAGAAAATCTCATGACTGTGTATTAAGAATGTTTAAAAATCAATAATTATATAAATAAATTGAACTGAAAGAGATACAGCTATGCACCAAATCCACCAGAATGCCAAGTAACACCCCAACAAGAGATGAGAATATCAAGACAGTAGCTTTTACGTACTGGTTTATTACACATGATTTTGAATGTATTTGGCTCATCATAGTAAAGTTATGCCTGTAGGTCAGAATCCATCAGCACATCATAAAACACTAAAAAGAGCTAAAAAAAAAGAGAAAAGCAACTAAAACCAGTTGCAGGTGCTGAATCCAGTTCTCAAGCTGTGGCCCAAGCTGGTGGATGTTATTTTTAGCAAGGAGAAAAGTTTGAAAGTGCCTGAGGTTCTTAGCTCCCAAGTTTTTCACTATACTAAGCTTTCTCCTTAAAACAAGTATTCTTCACAAATCCTTTCTACATGATCATCTTCAAACATTTTATAACTCTTTATGGACCAGCTAATCTTGAAAATACAACATAACTGGTTTCCGAAGTCCTGCGGAACAGCCCACAGTGCAAAGAAAAAGCTCTTCTCCTACGTTACAGATAGGCTGTGATTATTAAACCCAACTCAGGACTGGGGAGCTTGGGACTGGGAATTCATGGGACTGTTTCATGCCATATTATCAATTTTCCATGTAATGACTGCTCCTGTGATCCCTACATCCATGTTTTTTGTCTTGTGGTACTGAGCTCAAACCCGTAGGTGTTTTCTACATTTTTAATCTTCTCACCTTGGCTGAACTGGTTTTCCCCTTTGCTGTTAACTCGTGTTTGTCCTAGAGCTGGAGATGTCTCCTTCAAAACTCTCCAGCAGGAGCTCAAGCTCCCAGCAGCACAACTACCAGGTATCCAGCAGGTATCCACAGATCCAGCACCTTCCTCCTCCATTTTTGCAGGACTTCTCAAAGAAGCTGAACAAAAATGGGCATTTGCATGTTTTCAGCAGCTTTGCACATTGCCTGGAGCAGCTGTTGCATTGTGGAGCTGAGGATGGACCATGCAGGACCCAGGTTTGCTCTGTCCTCAGTGAAATCTTGCAGCAGGAAGCTGGGGAACGCTAAGCAGAAGCCCCATCACAGAATCATTGAATCATAAAATAGTTCGGATTGAACTGGACATTTAAAGGCCATCTAGTCCAATTCCCTGCAGCGAGTGGGGGCCTCTTCAACCAGGTCAGGTTGCTCAGAGCCCCGTCCAACCTGGCCCTGAATGTTTCCAGGAATGAGGCACCCACCACCTCTGTGGGCAACCTGTTCCAGAGTTTTACCACCCCCACTGTAAGAGATTTTTTCCTTATTCCTCATCTGGCCCTAAGCCAGGCACTGATGGCTGCTACACAGAGTTCTGCCCTTTCTAAATACATGAGCTGATTAAAAGTAAAACCTCTAGTGAGACCTGAAACCCACCCCATCTTGCCCCCTGACAGATCAGGGTTAGAGGATCTGCCCAGCATCTCGGAGCCTTGGAGGGAGGACTTGTGCCTTCCCCATGAGTCTCTGCCTGAGGACTCACACTCTGGAAAGCTGCTCCAAGTGCTCTGAGTGGAGAGATGTGCTCAGCCTCCTCCCTGGCCCTGCTGCAGCACAGGGACTCGGGACCTTCAGAAATCCCCTAGGTCTGATCATTCGGGTGCACTACACGTGGGCACGAGAGATGCTCAGCTCAGTGTCTTGGAGTTTTTCTTCCTTTCTGCCATTACTCACTCGGTCTCAGGAGACTCAGCTCATTTCCAGAAGGGATAAGTGTGTGCCAGGGGGACGCACATAAAGTGTAATGATTAACCATTAAAGATAAGACATAAAGAGAGCTGTCTCCAGGTGGGCTGGGGATCAGCAGCATTGCACCCATCCCTGTTCTCGCCTGACAGCCACCAGCCAGGGGACAGTGCTGGATGTCAGGCAGGAGGGACTCTTCCCCCAGAAGGTGCTTTGGGGGCTGGGGGTGGGGCAGCAGCCTGACAGACCTGAAGCCAGCCTGGTTAAGCTGGCTGAAGGTAGAAACACATTCTGCAGAGGCAGAGAGGAGAACTTCCAGGTGGGGAGCCCACTGCAGACAAGGAGAAACTCCTCACAGCTGTGCAAGGGACAGCAGGAATCAGGGAGATCTGCACTCAGGCATGGGAACTTTACACCCCCACAGGGCACGGGGCAGCCAGGGGAGTCAGATGGGGCTGCCATTCACTGACCTTTCACAGACCAGCAGGTGCTTCCAGGGCACGTCTGGCTTCCTCAGGCACCTGTGGTCCCAGCCTGCCTGCCTATTCCTCTGCCCTGGGTGCTTGGAGGAGAGTGACAATGCCAGCCTGTGTCCAGCAGCTGGCAGTGCCCAGCCTGTGCCCCAAACAACACCGTCACCCCACAGCGGTTCCTGAGAATCCCACTGCAATCCACCTCCACACCGGTGGATTGAGGCTCTTGGGGCTCACTGGGCTTGCACCCCCTTGCAGAGCACTGGGGGCCTGATCCTCACGGAATTACATCGCATCCTGTGTTATTCAGAGCACCCCTCACTTCACACCGTGGCTGCACACATGTGGCCTAAAGAACATCCAGTTCCATTTTACCTGTTTTAAAACTGTCAGGGGAGCCCACGTGGAAATTGCTTGTACCAAAAACTGTGCCATGCATCAGTGAGTGTTGTGTGTTCTAGGGTGGATGGTATTGACTCTGAAAATTCTAAGCCTGGAATATTAAAATATTTTGTAGATAATCATGACATAGAACTGAAACGTGGAGGTGCCACAAACAGGCAGCCAAAAGCATGCTGGGGAAAAGTGTTAAAAGAAACCAAAGAGTGGCAATTCCCCTTCTTTCCCCAGCCTCCTGCCGGATTGGGATGCTGGAAAAGACACACTGCCCCTCTTCTGTTCCCCAAATGTGGCTTGGCAAAAGGACAGAAAAGAGTTTGCCAGTCAGCAGAAGGAGGTGCAGCAGCAATCATGGCAGGGACCTTTGGACATCCTGGAGAACTTTCTGGAGAGGACTTAGGCAGGGAGGAGGAGTGACTCCTTCTCTTTAGCCCCATTTTTCTGGCTTTTCTCCTCCCTTCTCCTTGCCCTGCTCCCTCCCCAGCCCTTTCACTTGTGAGGAGGCTGAGACAGAGACTTGCTTTATTCATGCAAAAGGTTTGAGAGAGGAGAAAGAACTGAATCACACTAAACCCGCTTCACAGTCCCCAAACATCAGGCATCTTTCCAGCATATCCAGCTACTGTGTCTTGGAACCAGCAGCAATGCTGTGTTTGGCACTGGAAACACAGGGACCAAAAGGATCTCTCCGCTTGTCTGGGCCAGTCACACACTGTCAAAGAAAGCTTCAAAAAGCTTCAAAAAGTTCAAAAAGTTGCCAAGCTGCTTCCCTAAACTAGTTAGGATTTTTTTTTTTCAGTTTTCTCTTTTTGCCCCCAAAGTATCATTTGTTTGTATCTATTTGTCCTGGATAATGTTATGACAAACTTTGAAGGCAGCAGCTGAATTTCCAGAGAAGGAAGAAAAGAAGATACAGGGTGAAATGTGCCATGGGTATGTACTGATCTCAGTGCTACCCGTCCTCCTGGATTGCTTATGCTGCAAACCCACTGGCATGCCCAAAAGATGTAAATATGTAGAGGTTCATCAGCATTTTTTTGAAGGCAAAAAAATAATCTAACATCAGCAAACTTCTTATTTTCTTCTATGCAACCATGAGAGAAAACTGGGGTGGATGTGAGGGAGCCCACCAAGGATTACTAATTTTATGTCCAGAGCACCCAAAGGTGTGGGGCTTGGAGGAAAGTGCCTCTACCTGCCTCTTCTCCACTTGCTCTATGCTGCAAACTTCATTTCCAGCATGGCAGAGCTCTCAGCAGCCTGACGGAAACGATGGACATCTCCAGGGCTCAGTGGGGCTCAGAGCCAGCGGAGCTCCCCAAATAGTGTTCTGCTCTCCATGGATGCACTGGGTACAGCTGTCCTGGGCCATGGATGCAAAGGGATTTTGGAGCCTACCTTAAAGAGCCCAGATTTGGAAGCTTTTTTTTGCCACAGAGGTAATTTTTTTATGCAGGGAGTTAGTGTGAGCAAGCTACACTTCAACTTCCCCACAACATGAGCGTTGAAAGAGCTGGGCTCCCATAACAATCCCATCAGTGTACTTCTCCTGAGGTTTTTTTTTCTGGGGGAGGCCAGCTAGCAGGCAGGAATGGGCAGTGTTCTCCCACGAGGCAGGTGAAGGCAGGCTGAGGGCAGCCAGTCCGGGGGCTGATGCAACTTTACCACCGAGGAGGTAATAAAGGGATGCCCGCCCACCCTCACCTCCTTACCCAGCACTGACCAGGCAGGGTCACTTCACAGCAGGTGCAAGATCTACACCCAGATTATTTTTTGTGGTTTTCTTCGGCGTTTCCTAATGCAATGTTTGTGGTGTTTTGTGAAATGAGTGTTTGCAGAAGACTCAGGCTTTTGGTACAGATACAAAGAGCAAGCGCTGACCCGGGATAGGTGTTTCTTTCATCTGCTGCCTCGCGTGCCCCAGCTGTTCCCATGCCCAGCTCCTCAAGGACACAGATCTGTCGCAATCTCCGTCAAGCAGTCCCAGCTCTGTAGCTCAAAAGGACAGAGAATAATTAGCTCCCTTCTGAGGTCCCCCAGACCAGCCTTTGGGGCGCTGCATCCCCCTCAGCTGACTTTCAGGGTGCCAAGTTCTTAGGGCATCCCAAGAGGTGCAGATGGCACCGGTGTTTCGTTCCCCTTCCCCAGGGGAAATCAGAGGCAGGAAATTATATAGCTGCTGCACACACTCCCACAGCCTGCAGAATCCACCCTTCCATGAAAATGCCAGGGAGATTTAAACAGCTTGCATAATTTCAAGAGGAAGTAGCGAGAATAGAAATAAATATACATTGTAATTGTATAATACCACTGGGTTCGGGGGAAAAAAAAAAAAACAAAAAAAAGAGAAGGAAAAAAAAATTTAAAAAGCTGTTTTCTTAGGAAGGTAACCAGATCTGCTGGCAGCTCTTGGAACCAGATGGGACTGGATCTACAGAAAAACACGGCAGGGTAAGTGCCCGTGATCCAAAGGGAGTGGTGCCACGCTGCTCCCAGTCCAGCACTACTGGGAATGGTAATGGCTGCTTCTCTGGTGGCAGCCATCGGTGCCACCCACTGCTCCAGGCAGCTGCTGGCACTCCAGCAGTTTAGCAGAAGTTGCAATGAATGCACGGACAGATAACCTCAAAAAATAACTGCTTTGAGAATTTTTTTTTCCTGAAATTATTTTGTGTTCTTGCCTTGTGGTTTAAATTATCGAATGCTGATCTGCGTGCATTAGCCAGGGTGTGGAAATTTTACTTAATAACTAATGCAACTGATACAATAAAAATCTCTTCCAAGTTCCAAGGTGAAAAAAAGAGCTTAATTTCCAGTTACCAGTGGACATGGAGAAGCACTGTGCCCTCAGTCACTGAGAGATTCTTTCCCCGTGGGTTTGCCCATTTAAGACAGCAGCACTTCAGGAGGGAGTTCCCACCTGTTCTGCACACCCAAAGTAAATTACTGGGCATTTTGTGGGGTGAAGGACAAGATCCTTAAGGCTGCAAGAGGGAAAGGCTACAGAGCAGTCAGGTGGCTGGTGACCCTGCGGCAGGACCTCCCATTCTTGGCAGAGGCGAGCCCCATTCCCCCTGCAAACAAAAGGAGCATCAAATCCAGGAGCTTGCACGCTGTGATGACATTCATCCCAGCAGGGCTCTGCTCCCAAGGAGAGCAGGCACCAGGAAATAATGTGCAATACATTTAACTGATTTACAGCCCTGTGCTTGTGCAAGCCCACTGTCGGCTCCAGTTACTTTACAGCCAGCGGCAGCTTCAAACCACTCCAAGGTTTCTCTCCCAGCTCACGATATGCAGACAAGGTGGAAAGGAAGCCTACAAAAATCACGAGTTAAAGGGAAAATATAATTTCAAGGAGGAAAATGCACATCACCCCGTAAGAAAGAAGAATCTAGTACGTCCCTTGGAAGGGAATTCCCCAGCCCAACCCAGGCACCGAGGAACTGAGAGAGGGGCTGGTGGGGGCACTGGACAGTGACAACCTTGAGCCCATGGGAGACTTCAATTAGAGGGGAAGGGTGGAATAGATACCATCAGCGAAATACTCATATTTTCATCCAGGATGGCGAGAATCTGCCTGTTGTTACCCCCCTTACCCTGTGGGTAGCTAAAGGAGAGCCAGCATTAATATGAATTTATCTGGAGGCAAACAGCAATTCTCAGAAAAGCACTGGCGAGTTTGGATGAGGCAGACATAGATCCAGTGGCAAACAGTCAACACACCAGTCTCAGATTCATACATCTTGAGAAAAACGTGAAATCACGAAATCATAATTACGTTTTTCATTATACTGCATCACAAGGAAACACAACACATCTCTTAATGTGCAAAAGTTACTGTTAATTTTTAACTTTCCTTCTTTATCTATCTCTAAGCTGAGCTCAGACTATCACAGTGGGCACCTCTCCAATTTCTGCTTATAATTTTGAGTCACCCTTCACATGGCTCTTTTGCTGTCATGCAAAGACCAACTTTGAACTTCGTGCATTACCAAGTTTTCTTCACTGTGACTTACTTCTCTTTAAAAAAATCACCCAAACTGAGGCCATCTTACTTTCAATGCATTTACATTTTAGCTTCCTTAAGCCTGGTGATAACCTCACTGAGCTGAACTTGGACAGTTTTCAGAGCTGAGGGGAGCAAATGTGAATTTTGCTGCCCATATCTACCATATTTAGTTGAAATCCTTGCTGTGCTGGGGTCGAAGCACTAGGAAGTGTCAGAGTTTGCTGCAATTCCTAGGTAAGTTGGAGCAGAGGACTTCTTTTACATCTCTGACATACATTAGAGGGTGTATTTGTATCTCCTTATTGCTAAAATTTCACCACAGCTAGACTTCCCAGGGGGTTTCTGCACCCTCTCCATCTTCATCAGACTCAGCAGCGAGAAAAAACTCCAAAGAATATTTTTTTGTATTCTTAAATGTAGTTTGGTTGTTTTGGTTTTTTGTTTCTCTAGAGTGGAACATGGAACATATTCACTACCAGGGCATCCGGGGACTCCACTTAGAGCCAGGCCACTCTAAATTATATACAAGCATGGAGGAAGAGATAATTGCTGCCTCATAGCGTGTCAGAGCTCTGAAAATATGGTCTGACTGCAGAGGGGTTAAAGCATCAGCAAAGACCATGTGATACCCAGAGAGACAGGCCCTCTGGTGAGTGTTTTTCCTTGCACCCCTCTCAGTGCATAGGGAAGACCTCTACACCCCCAGCTCAGAGACCTACAGGATGTGGAGACAGGCTCCACATCCCTCCCCACAGCAGGCACAAACCTCTTCTGCCTTCTCGTCACTGACAACAGAACTGCAGGGAACAAATCTGGATCCATCCCACCCCTCCACCTCCATCCAATTCTCCACTGAGCCCCTTCTTCCTGGCTGGGAACTGGCAATTCAGGAAACACCGTCTGCTACAGCAAAAGCCAGATGTTTGGTCTTGACAAATTCAGCATGAAATAATTTTAAACCACCATAATAAAGATAACACTTAATGAGAGACCTACACACAATTTTTACCTAATGCAACATTTTTTTTTTTGAGTACAGCTCAATGCAAGTACCACCTAAACCATTAAAATTGAATTAGTAGCACAGAAATGCACTCTTTGCCATGCACATAAGTAATTAGTCTTGTATTTTGAATATGGAATATTAATAAATAAAACTTAGCACCTATGTTGTGACTGGGTTTCAAACTGCTTTTAAAATTAATTAACTCTCACCAGCTTGTGTGAGGCAGAAAAACATGATTAGCCTAGTTTTTACACACTGAGGAGGAGAGCTTCCTCCAGCCTGCGTGCTCCTAGCGCAACAACATCACCAAGCTCTTTAAACAGCACTCTTCACTCCTGGAGCTCAGGCTACTTTGCAAAGGAAATCGGTTTCCTTTCCTTGAGATGAAAGGAGCCACGAGGAGAAGAGAGCTGTCAATTCAGAGGTCTAGAGGTGTTTTATTTAAATCCCCGGGGCTCCAGCGATGTTTGCAGGTCCCCTGGCCTGTCCCCTCAGCTGCTGGCAGGCACAGGGGATGTGAGGAGGGTCTCTCACCTGGGTCTGCTGGCAACAGACCTCATCAAAAGCACGATCCTGAGCTGTCAGCCTTCCATAGGGGACTGCAATTTCAGAAGAAATTGCTGTGCCAGCTTTCCTGGGGTTATTACCTGGTTCCTCCTGGCCAAGAGCCAGAAACTTCTGGTCTCAGCCAAGGTGCAGCTCTCACGCCCTGGGGGCTCAGACATGAGCTGTGACTTGGGACTGGCAAGCCCTGAAGAACCTTCCTGGGGCCAAATGCTCCAGGACAGGGGATGGGACAGCTTTGTGGGCTTCTTTAACCTCCTACAGAGTGGCAGGACAGGACAGGAGCCCCAGCCACCCTCCTCGGTCATTACCCCGACCCTCAGACAGGCTGCTCTGCATGGACACATCCCACAGCTGGTGATGCACATGAACAACTGCTTTGTCTGGGGCCAAGGTGTAGGATTAAGACATCCACAGACTTCTCCAGGGCTCAGTGAGGAGCACTGGGGCACACGTGCAGGCACAGACACAAGCTGCCCTCCTGGAGACTCGCCAGAGGAGCCAGCTCCCCGAGCCAAACCCGGGGCAAAAGGCAGGGTTGTTTTGGTTCACTTCTGTTTGCTCAAAGTAATTCAATGGAAGAACTAAAATTAAAAGGGCTTGTAGAATTGCTGCTGCCAGGTGACAAAGGCCGTTTTAAGGAAGGCCCTGGCTTGACCTAGCCTTACCTCACCTTGCTGCCGGGTCTTCCTCTCCCATCTCCCACTCTCACATCAGCCCTCTCTCCCACTCTCTGGCATATCCCTTCGTCCAACCTCGGCCCCATGCTGGTGTGTGCTGCACTCAGGACAGCACTGTCTGCCCCTGATAAACACCACACAGCCAGGCAACAAGGGGCTGATGGGTCTGGTGCTGGTTACTGGCAAAAATGAGTCGTCCTCTGCAGCAGCATCTCAGACCGAGTAAATGGTCCTTGGAAAGCACAGGGGACTCCACATGGACACAGGTCTGATGGTCCTTGTAAAGCACAGGGGATTCTACACAGCCACAAGTTTGGTTTAACTTCTGAGTCGATCTTGCAGGGGAGGGAAAAGCTGTGAAAGTTATAAATATGATTTCTGCAGTAGACGATTATGTCACTGGGACATGACCCCTGCTGTCACCACCCTGGTCTCTGCAGGAATCTGGGCAGCAGTGGGGTGTTTGGTACTGGAAAACCTGTCAGCCAAGCATGGCCAGTGGGAGCCAGAAAAGGCTCAGCAAGTTTCTCAGCATCAGGAGCTGACAAGGGGTGGAAGGAACCCCAGAGCAGAGGGTCAGCTCTAATCACCACCTGCAATAAAGGATGAATGCCTCACCTGCACACACTCTCGCCTCAGCAGCAGCAGGTGATTTCTCTGCAGCAGACACGTGGGGAGGCACTCACCTGCTTCCGTCTCAGCTGGGACCAACAGGGCAGGGGGTGGCTCAGATGCATTTTTCAAAAAAGAAAAGCAAAACCAGCCAAAGAAATAAAACAGGAGAACCCCCACACACACACTTAAAGAGCAAAGCAAAGCCTCAGAAGACTTTTGGTGGTCTTCCCAGCACCTCCAGTGGCTCTTGGCTTCTGGCCAGCCTGGGTGAACAGGTCTGCCATATCCTGCACTCTCCCCTCCTCACCAGAGATTGCACTGGCAAGACCTCATGGTGCTTGCATGTCACGTCTCAATTAACTGGGACTTAATTTGTAGGGAAAAAACCAAAACCCAAAACCCACCATCACTACCAAAAAAACTCCAAATGAAAACCCCCAAACAAACAACAACAAAAAAACCCCCACAAAAATCCCTCAACAACAGCAACACTCCCAAATAAATAATAATAATAAAAGATTTTTTAAAAACCGTACAGGGCTCCTCTGAAAGCAAGTCCCAGCAGAGCTCACAGGTCTGTCAAGCAGTTCAAGCATTATGTGAGACCAAAGCCAGAGGCTGTTGAGGGGCAAGACCTAGAGGGCCCCTCTCTTCTGGGCTCTCCTTCACTTAGACAGCAGATTTGCTGAGGTTTAACAGCAGCAGCATGTAATAGAATAGTAGCTGCTTCCTCCTCCAAATGATCATTTAGCCCGGGTTTACCAAGCCATTCATTTCATGCTTATTAACCTTTGGAGTATTGTTTTGTCCAGACTGCCAGACAAATTAACTTTTAAGAGGGGTCTGTATGGATGTCTGCAAACTCCCAGAGACACAAAGCAACTCTTAAGGAATATTTAATGAAATATGTAACAGTCCGTTTATCTATCTATAAACTAACACATCGTTCTGGACAACAACTCACTGGAAGTGCTGTGGGTAATTCTCAGGGAAGAAAAAGTATCTAAAGAGGAAAACAGGGAAGAAGAGCGAGACAGGCAGATACATCTACAGAAGCGCTCTAAAATGCCCATGCCAGATCCCTGCACAGTGCACCAAACTCCAGCACTGGACTGCAGCAAACTGCAGGAAGGAGGTGGCAGTTCCAGGGGGCTTGGATGACGCTGTCACCTGTCACTGTGGAGGAGCCCGTGGAAAGCAAATTCCCTAAAAATTGCCCCAGAGATTCTCTCTCACCACATACTTGAATGAAGGCCAAGTCTCCTTCTTAACATACTTTGCCTTTTGTCTTGTTTTCCTGACTTCCAACAACAACCCAAATAAACCACAGGAAACAATGGAAGCATTGAAGGAGAATGTCATGCCTATCAATATACGCCTTTGTGGCTGTGGGAGCGGAGCGGGCATGATGTCACTGGGGGGAACAGCTTAAAAAGTTCCATTGAGAAAAGAGATCTGCCTTTAACAGATGCAAAACATTCCTAAATATGCGCTGTGCCACCCAGATACCCCGGGGAGCGCTGAGCTGTGATGCAGCACTGGCCAGGAAGCTCATTTAATTCAGAAGTTACAGGAGAAACTTGTACTTATTTACCAGAGGGGCATAGAGAGGTGATGAGTGCAGGGTTTAGTTCTGTGAGCAAAGACATCGAGGGGAGCATTCTCCATATACTGAGACAGAATAACAACCCCTCAAGGTGTATGTGAAATGCTGAGGCTGGGTGAAGCCCTGCAGCTGAGCCCTTTGCTGGGCTGTTGAGTTCTGCTGTAGGACTTTGCATCAAACCCAGTAACAAGTAATCACAGAAGTTTGCTCCTCTCACCTTGGCTGCCCGATGGACCTCTGTTGGTTTCAAGTGCATGACAAAGGGATGAGCCTCTTCCCCTGGTGACAGAGATGTTCATTTTCTTGTTGACTTTGTCCTGAAGAGGACTGGAAACAGCAGCCTGGTGCCTCAGGGCTGGGCAGTGGTTCAAAAAGCCACCCCTGTTCACCTCTCATCCTTTAGTGGCTCGGCTCTTTTAAGTGCATCACTTCACAGCTTTCTGGCTGGTGGCTCTCTATACTGACAGGTACACTGGATTGAGACCAGATTTTGAATGTGAGAAGAGCCAACCCTGTGATGGTTAATTTCGGATCCAGATGTTACACTCCTGAAATTCCTGGGGCCCTGGGATCTGAAATTCTGGTTTCTGCAGCTACAGAGGTCCAGAGGTGAGTCGGGGCTGCAGGTCTGGGCTGCTGTAAAACACTTCACCACCTCTTCAGCTCATTAAAAACCTGAGACTTCCCCACGTGGGAATAAGAGCGAAAAAGCAGAGTCTCCGACAGCAAGGTCCTGCACAGCTTTCTGGTTTTCCTCTCCACAGTCACTCTTTTCTAAGGAACAACTCTGGAGGAAAATTAGATCAGCTTACAGTGTTACAATAAACTTTATACTGAGAAAGTACCGGCTCCTGGCAGTCTGTGCTGGAATATATAGAAATTATGGACTTTTGCCCAAACCCACGATCTACTGGCCTTTTGCTGCTGCTGTTGCTGTTGATGAAAGGCATTAGCAGGTATGAAACAAGTTGAGCAGTGAGCCTGCCTGCCTGCCTGCCTGCCTTTGAGGCCATCCTCCCTCTCTCATTTGCAGCATGGCAATTGCCTGCTGCCAGAGGGATCCACAGGTTGCAAACAGAGGAAGACAGCTCTGACTGGAGCATCAGGAAGTGACAAGGAACAATTTTGTTCTGGGAGAAGTGGTGGTTTGAAAATGTCAGTGCAGGGCTCAGAGTGTGCCTGCACTGCAGAGAGCAGCACTGCCAGGGACAGCTGAGCTGGCCCTGAACGAGCTGCTGGCTCAGAAAGGACACAACCAGCTCTGGTGCACCACAAACACGGGTTAAGCCCAGCTGACAGAGACCTTAAACTGTCTGGAGCGCAGACAGAGCTACATCCTGCTCCCCTGTGTGCCCAAACCGTGGGTCAGGTCTGCTCTCTATTTACCACAGGGTCGGTCCTGGGAGCAGACTGGCACATCCCACGGCTCCCTGCCTGCCTGCAGGTTTCCCTGTAATGTAACCAAGGCCACTGGAGGGACTGCTGCAGACCTGCACCTTCTCTCAGCATGCAGAGATGTGCTCCCTTCCCGCTGTTTAGATGCTGCAAATCCTACTGGCCCTTTCATCAGGATGGATGATTTCTGGCTCGCCTCCCCCAAAAGGGGAGTTGTTACAGCTAGAATCCACTGAATGCTCTTGTTTATAAAGCAAAGGCCGGCACAGCTCACATTTCCAAAGCATAGCTGGATCTGGTTTAGAGAAAGAGCAGTGAAGTCATAACAACTTATTCTATCATTAAATTCAGCTGGCCCAGTTTGGGCAGACTTGGGAAGCAAAACAGTTGAGGCTGAAGTTAACCAGACCCTTTACAGAGTAGATTTGTACTCTAAAATGCTACAATCCGTGGTTGTTAGGGTCCCTTCACAAGGCTCCTGTGCAGTGCAAGCACGTGAAGGGTCACACCAAATGTCTACCATATGCTGCCCGGGCACAGTTTCCTCTCAAGCTTTTCATTATTACATTTTTTTTCTTTCCTTTAACATTTAATTCCCTAGGCTGTTGTTGGAAGTAGATGCAGTCGTATTGATGGGAGGAACCTCACCTGTTCAAATCAGGTTTTGAGGGATCTGGACATACTTTTTAAAATGTTTCCTAACAAGCAGTCCACCCCTTGTCCCTCCAAGGAATGGAAGCCATGCCTTTCATTTCCTTGCACATACCCAAAGTACCCGTGGCTGCGTTGCTCAGGGCTAAGGCAACACAAGAACCCTCTGCTTACTTAACAGAAGAATGTAAATGAATGTCAGTCTCACCTCTAATGTCACACAAGAGTCAACACAGGAAGATTATATTCCACCAAAAGCCTTGGCCTGCAGGTCACTGTCCCCCCGCCAGCCTACTCCAGCTATTCCGGGAAAGTCAACAGACCTCGACCGGTCATCCCTTCCAGGTGGGTCAACAAACGATACCACTGAGTTCATTTAGACTTTTTAAAAGCGTAACTTTTCTAACTGGGAAAATATATACTGAGCAAATTTCATTCTAGCTCAGACACGCTTAGACAAATTAGAGTACAAAGTTCCTCCGCTTGTTTTGTTTCTCCACAAAAGCATTTGCAAAAAAGGCTAATCCGTCGTTGACTGTACTACATTGGTACATCAGCCAATTCTATATTTAAGTTTCTAATTCTGAGTTTCTACACATGATGAAGAAAGATTAGCTGTCACAATTTGTGGACCACTGTCAAAACCTACAGCTTTTAAACACTTTTTTTATACAGCTCCCAAGTTTTGGGCTGAGTTGCAATTTCAAGAAATCTATTCTCAGTGAAGTTGTGGGTCAAATGTAACAGCCAAATTAATGCAAACAAAAGGTAGCAGGTCAGGTAACTTGCAGAATAAATGCTTGGGAGCCCACTAACATTACTCTTTACACAGACAGCTTTATTTGGAAGTACCTGTTCCGAACAATTCAAAACCACATTTTTTATTGTAAGGGAGGCAGAGCTGGGCTCGGAGAGGTTCAGGATGCGAAGAAATAAAAGACTAGTTTTTACAGTAATGCATTCTGCTTCCCAGCTAAATCTGTCCTTAGGTCTTCCTAAGGACATGTAGAAAGTGTTATAACTCCCATTTGATGTGCCACACACAGGTCTGGTCCTACGTTTAGTTAACAGCATTCTGCTCACAGCCATGGTAACTCTGCCTGGCTGTTCTAAGGTATTTCTGCAGCCACTGGGAAAATGCAAAGCTTAATATTCCACCTGAATATAATAGAAATGTGAATACCACAGGCTCTTGAAGCAGAACTCATCCTTCAACTCATGGGTGGAAGCGATGGCTTTCTTGACTTCGTAGCATTGTTGAAGATTCAACAAATTTCCCCTTCGACCTCCATATACTCTAGAGAAGGGTTCCAAAAAGGATGATACTTGGATTTCCCTAAAGCTTCACATTTCGTGGAACACGCAGTTCAAAGACTGAGAACCGTGGCTTCAACTGAGCATTTGGGTGTTCACATCCAGTGAGGGCTGCACTGGATGGAGGATGAGGAAGACATCGAGGAGATTGTGTGGGAGGTATACAGGCACTCCTCAGTCCATCATTATACACTTACTGTTTTTAAAATCACTGCTCACATTCAGACTAACTCTAAAAGAGTGGATAGATTGCTTCGGGACTTCCCTCAGCCCTTAAGAAATTTTCAGGTATTTCTTTTTAAATCACGACTAATTACAAGATGTGAGCTGATGCACAACAACTCTGTCTTTTTCTGCAACCATCTTACTCTTACCCAGCCTTGTTTATTTAATGGTGTCTTAATCCAAGCTAATCACGTCCCTAGCAGCAAATTATGTTCTAAATGACAATGAATTATGTTAGCAGGAGGATAATCAGGGGAGAGCAATCCAATCACTTCTATTTTTTTCGGCATACCTTAATCAAAAACGGCAGAGAAGAAGAAGACACGTTGCAGAGCACTACACGAGAGGAGTAAAGTATTGCTGAACGTACCTGGACCTGCATTAAGCAAGCATGAAGAGAGTGTAGGACCCTCCCAACAGAGCTGTGCCTTCAGGTTTGTGCTGACTGCAGGGCAAGTAGCACAGGGCTCTGGAGGAAATGGGGGGAGGGATGGGGGGGGGTTGAGGAAGGCTGGCTGAACAGCGTTACCTGGACTTGAAAGCACATTTAGGATCATGAATAAATGATAATTGATTAGTCCTGCACTAAGAGCCCGCACTAGCCTTCAGAAAAGTCCTTGATGGGTCAGTACCTGTTCAGTGGGGCTGGGGCTGAGCAGCGCTCCCTCGGCTGATGTGAGGTGTGGGAGGAGAAGGGGTACAGGGGGAGGAGCAGGATCAGTGCATCCAGACCTGCAGCATCTCAGCGATGCTGAGGACAAAGACACAGCGCATTGCAGAGCCGCACGGCCCCTTCTCTCCCCCCGGCTGTTTGTTTTCCAGGGAAGCACTGTAGTATGGATACTGGATATTTGTCAGCCTTTCCAATGCCCCGACAGACGGGCCACATGTCAAACATGCTATTTACCAGGAAGCACTTTTATTGATTTTTTTTGATAAGAGAGTAAAGTATTGGCAAAGGTTTCTCTTACTTCTTATCACGAGCATCAACACAGAGCAAATTTCATGCATTAGTCCCGTACTTTTTTGACAATAATGTAGGAAGCTTAAAGAAATTCATTCATCTCGCGGCAATGTTGCTTCTGGAAGAGCTGCTTTGTAGCAGTTTTTCAATTGCTGGGAAGTGACAGATCAGCAGCCAAACAGCACAGCCAGTCCTGGCACTCAGAGGGGATTATTTGGGGCTAGAGAATTGCCCCATGCAAAAACAGATGCTAGCAACGATTTGCAAAAGTGATATGTCCTGTCCCACAGCTGAAAAGTACCCCGGGACCCTTTCTCCATCTGCCTGCACACGGCTCTCATTTGCTTCAGCCTGAACTATTCAAAAGTACATTTTGTCTCCAACAGTTTCACATCTGCCACAAACACCATGAGAAAACAGGACAAAACCTTCTCTGCAGTGGGAAAAGAACCTTAATGGACAGCTCTCTTTCAGCAAGCCTTAGGAAAAAACCCACGCTTCTAAAAAGGCAGTAAATAAATTGAGATTCAGCCTAAGTGAATGCAAGCTGGTATGTTTTGGGGGGAGGGAGGAAAGGGAGGAGTACAAAGTAAGAGGCACTTAGAGTCATGAAAAAAGCTGAGAATCAATAAACAGACTGAAGAACAGCGAACAAAATGCACTAGGACTGAAAATGAAAAAAAACCCAAAACCTCCAGCCTTGGGGAATTAGTGCTGCATATACAGCTGCAATGGCCCAGGAAAAGGAAAATTGAGGGATCTTAAACTGTAGATGGCTGTGGCCAAAACCCTACAAATCTTTAATTCCCAACTTTAAAACCAACCTGATATTTCCCACATCCTACCTTATGGCTCTCTAGGACTTGGATCAAACCCTGAAGAGCTGGGGTAGCAGTTTTCTGCCACTCCCAGGGGTTATGCCTGTCTGATGGGGTGGGAAGGAATACTACACGAAAAGGAGGCTTAGGAATTTGCCTTGGGAAGTTTGTAACCATGAATTGCAGGATCTGAACGCTCTCAGCACCACACCAAATTTATAACAAACACATGTAAGGGAATATATGTTTATTCCGCTTGTATTTCTTTCTTCACAATGCGTTGCCATAAACCTGCTAGGCTTCTGAAAGCTTGGGATCCTGTTTGTTTAAGATGCTCTTTTCCTGCTGGAGATGTTCTTTAAGCTTCAGGCTGAGCACAGGGAGCTCAGGCAGTGAAGCTCTACACACCACTCCCATAGATTCCTGCTATCATGCTGAGGAGAAAAATAAGATAATCTCACCAGCCCCTGCTCATGTCACGAAAATGCATAGGCAAGAAGACAGAGCACGTGGGAAAGCACCTTGTCTCAGCACAAATGTCCCCCTCGATTACGGCAGGTTTCCGTCCACAGGGACACCAGCTGCGTGGCTGGTCCGTGGGGTGAGGTGCTATTTCTGGCACTGACAGCCCAGCTGTGGATGTTTGAGCAGGTCTGGCCCATCCCAGCAGGAGTTTTTTTTCCCTGTGGGACTCCGTGTCTGACTGCAGTGAGTGGGAGCCAGAGCCTTCACACTCAAGGGTAGTGAACTAGCACTGAGGGAGCGAGGAATCACAGAACCACAGAATATTCCGAGTTGGAAGGAAACCACGAGAGTCCAACTCTTAAGCACCAGAGCAAACCCAATGGGCTGCCCCAGGCACAGGTCTTGCTCACACTCTGGAGCAAGTTTTCCCTCATCCAAACACACTGAAGGGATCTCACCGACCTTGCAGCAGGCAGGTCTCTCACTGCCTGCCTCAGAGGCGTTCAGGCAGTCAGCCCTGGTGTACAATGAAGCATTCTGAGGTTTGGGACCTGCTTTCTCCCAGGCATGGGACCAGCAGCCCATATGGCCCAGGGAGCTTGCTCTCCCTTTACAGGCAGCCCATTGCTGATTTTTCTTTCTGGAAAGGATGCCTGATGAAGAGTCTTGCTTTAAGCCTGGTTTCTAGGAAAAAGAAAAAAAAGCTCACAAGATTTTACTCTGTGCATGTTCAAATGCCTGGATCTCCCTTACCAAACTCTGAATCTGTCAGTCCAGCTCACCCAGGTTCAACACAGGAGTTGGTATTTCCAGCTGCACTTCCCTGCTGGACTAAGTGACTTTGGAGCTGGCACATGCCAGGGGACCTGCTGGAGTGTGTCACATCCCCCACGTGCACATTCCCCTCTTCTGGAAATCAGAGCCTGGGGCTGGAGGGACTGGGGCACTTACACTGGACTGTGTTCCACTCTCCTACAGGGCGAGAGTAAATCTGTGGGACCCAGGAATTCAGAGGCTTGGGGATTTCGCAGCCCAGACACAGCCAGAGATATCTGCCTGCTGCAGGTTTTGTGGGAACAGGCAGCTGGGTGTTCATGCTCTCCCCAGGGAGAAGACTGAAGCATGAAGTCATGCTTTGTTGGCAGGGAACCCCGATGCCAGAGAAAACATGGAGACAGACCTCACAGTGCCCCGGGTTCAAGAGGAGCTTCAGCTGAAGCTTTCGTTTCCTTAGATGCCAGGACAAACCAACACCAAGACACAGATCTGTCCCAAACCATTTGGTCATTCTCTCTTTTACTTGCTATTTCCCATCTTCCCTGCCCAGCCCCCAGCATTCTCTCTGAGCCCACTCCACTCCTGGGGCATACAGCTTAAGAGGAAAGTATCTGCATAAAGTAATACATTTTATAGTTTGCAGTTATATTCTGCCCTGCACATCTTCACATCTGCCACAGGTTTTTCTCAAGGTCTCAGCTCCACAGGCAGGACTCTCATATCCCCTTGGATGTAAATCTGAAATCACAAAATGATCTCATGCATTTTTCTTTGCTCTGGTTTCAATCTCCCTTCCCTTTTCCAGCCTACTTCCAATATACAGAGCATGCTTCCCTGTGCTCATTTTCAACTATTTTCTATTCCTATTTCGGCGTATTCCTTCTCCTTTCTCTCTCTTTTTGTCTGTCTTTTGTCTCTCAGTCCTCCTTTCCTTCTTCTGTCCTATTTCAAAATCTTCCTGTGAGCCAGGCCTACCATCTGCAAAGAGTAATGCTGTCAGCTTTAATAGGAGCTGAATTAACTCCCACGGCTTTAATCTTCCCATCGTTTTTTTTTTTCCCTGCATCCTCTGTCTGTTCCCCCTCATCCCGGTTCCTGCTTCCATTTTCAACTTTTCTGGAACTCACTTGAACTTCTCTTTCCATTATATACCTCACACCCTTCTGCTCCTGCCCCTCCTCGAGTCTTTCCTGCTCTTTTCCATCTGTCCATCTCACAGCAAACAATCTCCCTAATCTACCATCTCGCCAGCTACTGAGCATTTCAGCATTTCAGTCCACACCCACCACTGCTGTATGGGAGCACCTAATACATATTAAGATTAGGATCTCTCTCTTGTTCCCTCCCCTTTCCTTCACAAACGATGCCAAAAAGGCTGGTGTGGGGTTTTGTTCAGTAGTTCTGCCTCTTCCTTCCCTGCCCCTCCCTAGCTCTCCTGGAGAAACAAAAAGCCAGAGATGCGGGTTACACAAAATCATAATTAGCCTGTTAAATACAGGAGAGATTTACCGTCTTGCTTTCTCCCCCAGAACACAACATGAAGCCTGATGTAATATCATCCAAATCCATGCAAGGACTGAAATGTAACTCCACAGGAGCAGGAACAGACCCCGGGGAGAAGAGATTGACAGAGGATGTGTGGAAAAAAAAAAAAGAACTGGATGGGAGAGAGGACTGCAGAAGATGGGAATAAAAGGGAACATTAGAGGAAGCCCACGTTACCTGACGCGTGATCTTCTCCCTTGTGATCAGGGTCTCCCTTGAAATCTGTATTTCACTGAAACAAATTGTCACTCCCTGGGGAAGTTATTCTAGGAGGCTGATCTAGACAGTAGGGTAAAGGAGGATCCACCCATCATGAGCTCAGCTATTTCTTTCTCTTAGTTCAGTAAGTAATTTTCTCACAGGCACTGCTTCTCTCAAACTTCTGTGCTACTCCGAGAAATGAAAAAGAAATGGGCAACTTTGTGCATCACCCAAACTAGACTGCAGAAATACAAGCAGGTCTGGAAGGGATTCAGTAACCTTGACAAACAAAAAGGAGTGGATCCTGCTCCTTTCTGTCCCCAAAACCAGGAGGAGAAGATAGTGAGGGACGTTTACTGGAGTACCTAATCTTTCTGTGGGGCCAGGAGGGAAAGGAAACAGAAATCAACAGGAAGGGTTGAGAGATACAAGCATCTCCTACCCCATTCCTAGGTGTGAGAGAGAAGAGGAGATGGGAAGCGAGGATGAAAACCTCTTCTAGGTTTTCCTGGTCTGTGAAACATCTGCCTGGGAAAAACAGTAAAATTTAGGGTAGGGTGCTGGGAGCAACGTGGGGACTAGAGGGCTGAAACTAGCCCTGAGATTTCTCCAGAGATTTCTTCAGTTCCACAGTGAAAGAGGGTCAAAGGTGAAGTAAATCTACATCCATGTTTTAGAAAACATGCTTCCAGCCCTGGAAGTCTGTCTAGGCTGCTGCAGGCAGGCACTTCTCCAAAACACAGGGGCTAAATGAGAAAAATGCAGACAGCAAAACCACCCCAAGTTGCTAAACAGCTTCTCTGAGAAGGAAAAGGAAAGAGAGAGGAAGAAAGAGAATATGCAGAAGGAGAAAGAAGGAAAAAAAACAGGGTCATAAAAAATTTAATTCAAAATCTCTTAATTCACAAAAATTGAAATCAGCTATGTTATGTTAAGTAAATTGTGCTAGCAAGTTAGAACTGCCTTGGCTCGCCTTATCTAGACACCACAGTTCTTTAAGTGCATCGGCAGTAAATTATGCGCATTTGCCATGATGTTCTCGCAGTAAGAATTAGGATTCTGCAGGTTTTAGTTCTCCTCCTTTCCTATAGCAGGAGCTGAGATGGAAATGATGAACAACTCCGTTCACATGCTACTCACCATTTCCCCTTCCTTGATTACTCAAACTTTCTACTCCAGGCAGTGCAATTAGCAGCTCTTTCTGCCCTACTGAGGCTTTGCAGCCGGTACATGACACCAGCTCCTGCCCCAGTCTCAGTCCATAACGCTGAATTAATGTGGTGTGGTTTTCCACGGGCCTCCCATACCTGCAGGGAAATACCTGCAGGAAAGAAAAGACAATAATTCCAAGCCCATTCGGGTGAATTACAACCCCGAAAGAATAACTGGGAACTTGCTTGCCAAAGTCAGTAGACTTGAGAAACAGCAGCGCGTCGTTTGCGAAGAGAGAGATAATGATGTTGATTGTCAGCAGAAGGAACAGGATCGCAGTATAAATAATGCAAGAAGGAAGGAAGAAGGGACAGACAAAAATAACATATTATTGGTCATAATCAATAACAATCATCATACAGTTTTTATGAGAACCTATCCTCCTGGAATAGGTGAAGGCATAGGAGTGTACCTCAGTAGCCTAAAAAATTAGAATGTTAAAGAGAAGTAAAGCAGACCATGTTTTTACCACTTGTCAAGTAAAACACAGCATGTTCCTGAGTAAATAAGGCAGTATGTCTGCTGGCAAAGTGTGCAGAGTATAATACTGTCATCTGTATATTGAGGGAACTCAGATCTGCCAATCCAGAGAAAATGGGGTTTCCTAGAAATTAGTAATTTCATCTGATTAGTAATGAAAGGACTCTTCTCTCTTTCCTTAGAGAACGTCTCCTCTCTTTCAGACGGTTTCTTGGGGAATCCCCACACATCAATCTTCGACCTGAAGAACTTGTGTCTAACAGTTCTGGCTGTGTCAGAGAGCACAGTTTAGGAGGCATCCTCAGAAAAGCCTTTACCTGATAAATTCCTCAAGTGGCAGAGATTATCTTTTCCCTAGTGTCCCCAAACTGCCTTTCCCCACTGCACTGCAACAGTGACAGATCATGCCTTTTGTTCTCTGAGCACCTCAGGGTGCTTTCCTTTCCTTTCCCTCTATAAAAGCATCTTGATTTTCTAGTGGAAACTGAAGGATACTTACGTGTCTTCACACATCCATGAAATTCACAAATAATGGAAGAGATCTTTAAAATGCATTCGTGTTTCCTCTGCAGAGAAAACTGAGAGGACTGAGGTCAAAGACAACTCACCATCTCTCCAACATCAGTCAGTGTGAGGCATCTATACTTAGCTTTGCTTCGCATCCTTTGGCATTCTCGTTCCTAAACAGTTATGTTTGCTACCTTGAAGCTGGAGCAAAGGTGACCCACTCTCCTGCCTTTAAAGGCAATTTAGAAAAGTGAAGACACTGCTGTGCAACAGAAAGGATGACTTGGCAGTAGATGCTGTGCCAGCATGAGTCATGCTGCTTTCCTAGGAAGGGGCTCTTACCATGCACTGGACATGGACCAGATCACTTTTTTTTTTTAAATTCAAAATACTGTCCTGTAAACCACGCACTGACCCAGTGACATCCAGGATAACTGAGTGGAAGGAAGACAGTGTACAGCTTAGCCAACAGAGACCGAACGATCAAGCACCCAAGGTAGTCGCATTGTGTTCCCCTCAATATGCTCTGACAGTCCACAGACAGCTGGTTGGTCATATGGTGCCAGTCTCTCTTCCCTGCTTCTAGCTGCTACGTGATATTAAAAGGAGCAGGAAGGAAGGGAAATCCCTTCTTAAAATCATGTATACAAACAATAGCTGCACCAATGCAGATGGAAGGGGATTCTGTCCAAGACACACAGTCAAAAGCAGCAAGTGCTTCAGAGTCTCATGGCCAGTCTCTCCCGAGCTTGGCTTTCATGGAGAAAGCCACTGCACCTGGAGATGTCCCCTGAGAACTGAGTCAGGGGAGGAGAAGCAGGGAGTTGGTGTGGTAGCCCCCAAGGCCCAGCCCTTGATGCAGAGGGCAGCTCCCACCACCACCACCGTCATCAGCATCCTCCCCCTGTGTGACTGTGTGATTCAGGCCACGGGGCAGGGCCCTCAGCCACATTTCTGATGGGAACTCTTCTCCAGAATTGCCTGGGTAAGTAATTTCATGCATGCAGACCAAAAGGGCACTGTGGACGTCCAGGCATCTTCCTCATCCTACGTGGTGACTCCAGGTCAGATGAGGGCATGGTGAACAACATCCTCCCCTACCTTCCACTCTCTGTATGAAGGAAAGCTGGGCAGCAAGGTTGGAGGAACACTGTGGATTTAGCACTCTTGTTCCCACTGCAGTGGGTACCTTTCTGCTTCTCCTTCTCACGAAAGCAGCATCTTCTGGCAAAATCGAATTCCCTCCTACTCTTTCCTGGTGGTACAGGCTCCTGCCTGCAACCTCCTGTGTTTTCCAGGTGGCTGCTCTAAGAGTAGGGAGGGAACAGAGGCAGAGAGTCAGAGCAGGGCATGACAAGGCTCCAGTGCCATAGGCGGGGTATGAGAGGGAGGCTGGCTGGGAAAGCCATTGCCATGCAGTGCCACCTACCCAACAGAGAGAATTAGGCAAAATTTCCTGGGAGAAGCTGCCTTCCTTTGCTCTTCATCCATGACGGTTGCAGCAACAGCAATGGAAAATTTTACCTTGCACAGTGATATGGAGGCAAGAGAAGAAGTCTGTTTGTTCCTGTACTGCAGTCAGATCCTACCTCCTCCAGAAGGCGAGGTGAGCCAGAGGAGAGAACCGTGCCAAAATCTGCACTCCACTAAACCACAGCTCCCATGAGAAATGGTTTTAGCCCTGGTAGTGGTCTCACAGCGTGTCTGCTGAGAAGGGCTCCCCACAAAATACTCTGCCTTTTTATCCACTGGCAGCTTTGAGGGGTAGCAGAGACCTTATTTTCAATCCTCCAAGTAGCTTCAAGTTCACCTCTCGAGGTTTCTTTAAGAGTGGTTCAAGTCACTTCAGGAGCAACCTGCTCTCCTGGCTCTCAGTCTTCTGGTCACAGCCTTATTTTGCATGGCATCCTTTAATTAGAGAGCAAGAGAGACCTTGTGCTCAGGGCGCTCCCAGGGAGAGCAAGCCCTGGGCTCCCATCCCTGCACCAAGGCCTGGGACTTGGCACGTGTCAGTGCCAGCACACGAGATGAACCAGGGCTCCTGTTGCCTCTTCCTCTTTCCCTCACACACAATCCAAAAGTGTTAAACCCTTTCATATCAAGCAAAATTGCTGCCATGGCGTACTCAGCGTCGTTGTCCCATGGAATCTCGTGGGTGTTCTCGGGGAAGCTGGGACACCAGCAGAAGCAGGACGGCTGCAGCGCTGCTGGCTGTGCTCCGAAGGAGCTCAGGGTCTCTTCTCGGCCGTGGCCACCACGAGGGGACGGAGGCAGCCGAGAGCCGGAGGGGTGAGGTGTGACCTCAGTCTCCTCAGCGCTTGCCCCAGGCGGTTCGTGCCGCCCTGCGGAGCGTCCCGGCTGCCGGGAGGGCGGCGGGGGGAGCCGGCACTGCCTCCTTAGGGACGGCAGGCTCTGGCGCAAGGAGCCGGCGCCCGGCAGGGGTGGCACATCCGTGCTCGTCCTGCCCGGCATCTCAGCCGCGAGCAGCCGCCAGTTTCAGTGATACTGAAACTCATCAGCATACAAACCTCTTTTGAAGATGGGACTCAGATGACACTTTCACAACACGCTTAATCCAATCTACTTGAAAGCGGCTGCCAAGAGGGGAGGTCCCACTCAGCCTTCTGGCAGCGCGTTCCCAACCCTTCCTCCAGCACCAGCCCGCAGCTAATGCAGCTACACCTTCTGCCGAATGAGGGAATTAGTACAGCCGAAAGCTTTTTTCCTCTACTAATTTTGATCTGGATCAGCTCCTTAAGTCTGGTAACTCCATTGCTGCACGAGTGCTGGTGCCAGCACAACAGAACCGGAGAGTTCACGGGGCTGGGATGGGGGTCAGGGCACAGGACAGGACCAGCCCTCTTGGCACTGCCTAAGCTTAAACCAGTCAAGAAATATCCACTGCTATGTCTTTAAATAAAAAACCCTTCAAAAATATTGATTGTGTTCTTAGTTTGGTTGTTGAAATTGAGGCTTTCATGACTGTATTCACCTGGATGAGGAATTATTTTAGTCTTTGCTAAATGCCATGTACCAATACCAGTGAAAGCTGAAAGAAACCTACTGCCTGTTTCATTATAACCAGACTTCTCAACTTCTTTAAATGAGGCATTTTTTTTTTGCATCACACTGAACTTGAACACAAAAGCCAACATCAGAAATGCAAAGGCCATGATCTGCCAGCTCCCCTGCTTTTCCTTGTCTCTGTTCAGGCTCGCTACGGGGTGTGTTTTCCTCTCAGTGTGTGATGCTACAGTTAATACAAATGGCGATTATTAGGGCACGTCAAAAGATGAGCACTGCACACATTAGCAACAGAAACCAGCTTTCTGCATTGTTGGCTCTGCCTTCAAAACAGCTATTTAGACACTGGTATTTCTCAAAGTATGGATTAGTGATCAGTCATCGCTACTGAAACATCTTAAAAAGAAAAGTGCCTCCACATGAAAAACAGCAGGTTAGTAAAAGAAGCCAAGTTTAATTACACAATTCAGACAATAAAATATCATGAAATCACCTAATACTCCTATTATTAGTAATTGCAGTTCAGTTAAAAAATGAGAGCTGTCTGGGTGACAAAATGAGCTTGGTTTACTAGGAATTTCAGGGAGGAAAATTCCCAGAGAGAGGGGAAAAGGAATTGGGAAGCACACATATTGGTTATGGGGTGAGAAAACTCCCCATTGCCATTATCCCTTCCAAACACTGTACAACCTGGAGTAAATCCCTGAAGGAATGGCTCACCTTGCATCCATCTCCCTGCTCCAGCACATACACCAATGACCAAAAAGCAATCCCAAAGCAAGGGGGCTGCCATGCTGCTGTGCTGTACTCTGAATCTCGGCTTCAGGCATTCTGCCCATCTTCTCAGTTCAAATACATGTGAAAAGGGAGATGCACTTTAAAAGGCTCAGCTGAAGTGTCTAAAGTGGTGTGTTCGGGCCTGTGGGATGTTGACCCTGCTGTTTGTACCCCAAAGTTGCTAAGATAAAACAGGCCAGAACAAAAAGACAGAATCATATTAGAATCAGATGTATGTAGATACACATGATAAAAAGACACAACTGATACTATGACAGACCTCACAAATATGGGGCAAACTCATTCACTGTTTTGTGAATTAACACAGAGGCACCTGCTTTCTCCATAACTTCTCCAAGCTTCTTCTGTGCCATCCCTTCCAGAACAAAATTCAAAAGCACAAAAACTGGAAGGTGTTTTCCTCATTCCATCACTCCGGGTCAAATAAGGATGTTTGAACAGGGAAGGAATATTACTTTTTATAAAGAGTGCCCATTCTGGCAGCTGGCTACCAACAAAAAGGTATACAATTACAGCACCCCTATTTGCAAATTTCCTTTTGGAAAGGAGTTTACAGCTTCATTCCTTAAAACTAATTTTGACCCAAACTTGTCATGCAATCCTGTGGTCTGGAAAAAAAAAAATTATTTTGTAACATTAGAACGAACACATTCAGGTATTTCTGCTTGTTTAGGGATGACAACGACAAATAACAGAAAAATGCATGCAAAACTGGAGATGCTTTTGCAACGCTCACCTTGATTGCACTTCCCTCACGTTTTATGGCAGGTTATAACCCATCGCGCTTTTCTTTTTTCCCCCGCGTGTGCTATCGCTTGAGATCTTTGGAAGCAACTGAGGTCATGTACATGAAATTGTGCAAAGCATTTGACACTGTCCCACACATCATCCTTGTCTCTAAACTGGAGAGACATGGATTTGATGGGCAGACAACTCCATGGATAAGGAATTGGCTGGTCGGTTGCACCCAAAGAGTTGTGGTCAATGGCTCGATGTCCAAGTGCAGAGCAGTGACCAGTGGTGCTCCTTGGGTGTCAGTATTGGGACCGGCGCTGTTCAACATCTCTGTTGGTGACATGGACAGTGGGACCGAGGCATGCTCAGCAAGTCTGCCAATGACACCAAGCTGTGGGTGTGGTCCACATGCTGGAGGGAAGGGGTGCCATCCAGAGGGACCTGGACAGGCTTGGGAGGTGGATCTGTGTGAAACCTCTGAATTTCAACAGGGTCAAGCACAAGGTCCTGCATGTGGGTCAGAGCAATCCCAAGCGCAGACAGACAGAGGCTGGGTGGAGAATGGGTGGAGAGCAGCCCTGAGGAGAACAGCTTGAGGATGTTGTTTGATGAAAAGCTTGACATGATCCAGCAATTTGTGCTCACAGCCCAGAAAGCCAAAGGTGTCCTGGGCTGCATCCCAAGATGCAGGTCATGGGAGGTGATTCTTCCCCTCTCCGCTGCTGTCACGAGACCCCACCTGCAGTGCTTGCATCCAGCTCCGGGGTCCCCAACATAGGAAGGACGTGGACCTGCTGGAGGGAGTGCAGAGGAGACCACAAAGATGATCAGAGGGGCTGGAGCACCTTTCCTAAGAAGACAGGCTGAGAGGATTGGGATTGCTCAGCCTGCAGAAGGGAAGGCTCCAGGGAGACCTTATAGCAGCTTTCTGGTACCCAAAGAGGACTACAAGAAAGCTGGAGGGGGACTTTTGACATGGGCATGTACAGTTAGGACAAGGGGAAATGGGTTCAAACTGAAAGAAAGTAGGTTTAGACTAGATATTAGGAAGACATTTTTTACTGTGAGCATGGCAAGGCACTGGCACAGGTTGCCCAGAGAAGTTGTGGATGTCCCATCCCTGGAAGTGTTCAGGGCCAGAGTGGATGGGCGTTGAGCAACCTGAGCTAGCGGAAGGTGTCTCTGCCCACGGCAAGGGGGTTGGAAATACAGGATCTTTAAGGTGTCTTCCTGCCCAATTCTGTTTCTATGATCTCTGAGCTCTTTGGAATATGGTACCTAGCACACTGGTACCTAAATACAAATAATGAAAACATTAAAAGTTTAAAGTTATTAATAATAAAAAGCAATACTTCCACTCAATCCCCTCCCATACTCAAGACTTCAGGGAACTAAGTCAGTGAGGGAAAATTGCTGCAGACTTTTCTGGAAAGAGATCAGCTCTGTATCAAATCCAAAGGCACAGAAAGGAGATGCTTTATATTTCTATTTTTTTTTTTTTTCCTGGTAGAACAGGGTGTAGAGCTTAAGAACATGATAATAAAATCCTAACACAACCTTCCCTCTGACCACTAACATTAGTGCATATTTCAGCAAAGCCAATCTATTGATGACTCATGTTGTCTTGGTGCAAGAGCCTGTGCAGGGGGGGGAGGACACAAACCACAAAACACACATATCTTGATCTAGTTAGAACCCTCTGCAAGGAAGAGCTTTCAGAGGGAAAGTAGGAAGGTGACAGCCTAGCCTGACTCAGCCTCATCTGCTTCCACCAAGCACTGACCAGCCCATGATTCTTGTTCTTTCCATGGAACTCACACCCATCTCCAATACCCTTATTTTTATACACACACTCAGAGACAGAGAGAGAAAAGCGTGGCTTTCCCTTCATTTGTCCTCCTTTTGTATACACAGAAACAAGAGTTGACTCATGAACTATAATGACAGATACTGTGCACTTTTATGTATTAACTGATGCATGCCATGAGCAATGTTCTCAAGGCTCCTTGGCTGTAAGATACCTTCTGCTGTAATCAATTTGTTAGTGCAAACAGTTCTGAATCTCATCATTTATTGCTCTTCTAATGTCTGCCTTACTCCATGTGCAGTCTACTTTACTTAAGTGAGCTAAAAATGACAACTGCTTCTCACAGTGCATGTGGCTGTCCCCTGGCTTGAGCACAGCTGGGGTAGTTTGGCAAGTTGTCTTTTTGCCTGTGTGTGGCTAAGAAATTAAGTTACTTCCCCAAGTATTTGAGATCATAGGGATACTTTTTATATTAGACTGATGTAATTTGTCATTAACACTTACAAGTACCAGAATCACTTTACCAGAGCAGCCTAAAGGTTTGCTGAACTCTGTATACAACTGGGAGACTTAAAGTGATCCAGTCCTTCAAAAGGAAACACAACTCCTTAATAACAAACCTAATTGTTTTATATAGTGCTGCTGATGTAAATTTTTCCCAATTGGGCATCTAACATACAAAATCTGCATTAAGACTCTGCAATCTCATCTTTGCTTACTGCAATGCCAAGAGGCAGCATTTATGTAATTGCCTGACCACCCCACCTTTTAGGCCGAGTTGTTTTACACAAGAGCCAGCAGCAAAGTCCCATCCCTTGTCCTTTGCATAAGCAATATATCCCTGGTTTTATCTGTTGTTGTCTTCACCCTGCATTAAGAGATCACTTTCTTGATCCCAAGAGCCTCAATCCTCTCCCATGACCTTGAGATGGGGAAATTCTAAAGCGGCTCCCAGGTGGGAGGTGGTGGAGTCTCTTCAGCTGGTGTGACTCTCAGCAGGTTTTGCATGGCTGAGTTGGGATTATCAGGGCTGCTGCCAGCCCAGCGGCTGGGCCCCCACATGGGAGCCACGTGCAGTTCAGCAACTGCAGCTTAGTCACAGAGAGAGGCAAGGCAAACCCTTGAGTCACAGAATCCTCCTCCTCCTGTTACCCGAAGCTTTACTTGTAAGGAAATGCCACCTTTGCTGCCCCACAGCACCAGACTTCAGCTGCTCATCCACGGAAACTTTCCTCTTCGTTTTTTTTAGAATGAGAAGGGAATGGGCGCAATACTCACGGCTGTGCTGCACTAATGTAACACTATTTCTGTTACTCATAGTCTAAATCAGCATCGCATTGTCTCTTGTGCAACATTTAAACAGCATTGTCTGAACCCATACCAGGAGAAGTTACCGGAAGATCAAAAGGCACACGGGTGAAACTGCATGAGCTGCTTTTGGCTGAGGTTTCGCCGGCGCTCCCCGGCAGAGGCTGTAATGTGGTTTCCAGCTGATGGAGCGCAAGGCCAGAAGGGAGCCACACAGCAGAACAGGTTCTCCCTCTCACCCTTGACTTCAGAACAAAACTTCACCATCCAGCACAGGGCACCGCATCTTTTGCATTGCATTAGTCCGACCGTGGAAAGACTTGCAAGCTGACATGTTAGGAAACCAGGGTAATCCCTCTCCTTGTTCCTGACTTTTTTTCCTGGCATCTTCCCAAGAGGGGAGGGGAAGAGGAGTTAAAAACATTACGAAAAGAACAAGCATCGCCAAACTAAAAATTATCCAGCCTTACAAAGTTCTTGTTTACCCCAGAAGGGAAAACCCTTCTAAAATACGTATTTTTAAACGTGGATGTAGGCTGATTATTTTAACTTACACAAACATCTGCCAACTAGTACCATGTCTGGAGCGCTCATGCTTTACTACAGTGTCCTAACAGTTGGGCTGAAAAATAAAGTGCTAGGGAATACTTGAATTTAAACAAAAAGATCCTTGAAGTTGAGACAAAAATTCTTCTGTTTTCAAAAGGAAAAAACCCCAAACCAACACCACCAAACAAGCCCTAAATTTGATGACAATAATACAAAGTGAAATCTCAGTATAAAATGTCTACAGACTTGGCATTTCAGTGCCTGAGAAGAAAACTTACATTATGTAAGGGCTTACATATTTATTAAATATTTATCCTGTTATATAGTGTATCACAATCAGTAAGTGCACTTTAATATCAGAACACAATATAGACACCCAATTCCGAGGTACTTTACTTCAGCAAATGAAAAAAAAAGTAGAGAGAAAGAAATCAATACAATCTGGATAACATAAAACCGATTAATTCCTGGTATCCAAGGAGGATTAGAGGAAAGAAATGCAAGAGATTGGGGAGGCAAGTCTGCCAGACCTATTCGGAGGGAGAGAAAAGAGGTCCCCGCAGTACATTAAGATACTTCCCGAAAAAAGCAAGAGTCATTCCTAGGCTTTGCTCCAACTTCCATGAATCGCTGCCTGCAGAGTAACCATGACTCGATCTTCTCAGATTTTGTTAAAGAGCCACTGACCTTCAAGCCAACACTCACACAGAGCAACTGCACTGTGCAGCTGGGAACAGCTTACCAAAACTCAGGCCATGTATGGTTAATATGGTCATCCAAACGTTTTGGATATGCCAAGTTATCATCACTGCCTAATTGCTCCCTTTGAGGGGGAAAAAAAAAAGGCCACAGAACCCCCTCTCTTGCACATGAAGATTTCTGTATCTAGTAAGGCAGCTCTGAATGTAACATAGAAGAAAAACAGAAGAATTCCAGATGTTAAAAATATCATTTAATTAAAGAAAGATAAATCATACCAAAAGTTTAGGTCACTCTTAGTTAATACATTTGCATTTATTTTAGAATATACTCTACATCTGAGTAAAAAAGTTTTAAATAAACTCCAGTACATGTACAACCGTGGGACCCGCCATCTCTCCCACAACAGAGGGATGCTCCTCAGCTCACGGGGTTCCCTCCGGGGTAACAGAAGCAATTTTGTGCTAGTTTCGTTATGTTCATCGGCTTGAGTGGAGCCTCCTTATCAGCCAGCAATGCCACCACCTCGTACACGTATGGGTTCAGCCTCCCCGCCTGGGCGGGAACAGCGACCGCTCGCCCCGGACCGCACAATGAAAAAAACAATTAATAAACTAGTATTGATTAATTTACATCTCTTTCTCTCGCTTGTGCGTTGGTAGAAAACCTGCTGCAGTCCTGGGAGCGCGCACGGAAGCCTCGGCCCGGGGCACTGCCCTCGGCCACCGCAGCAGCGGCAGCGCCGGGCGGGGACGCGCCGCTC